>CM052327.1:7360148-7433574 GCA_028455615.1 Lasioglossum zephyrum
TAGTTTTTCAACATATCTATATATAATCTTCATACTACTTACATTTTTACTTTTAATTGGGGAGGACAGCACAATTTATTTACTTCAACCGAGTGGACTCAAGCAATTTTTTGAACGCCTGTCTCTCGGTGCCTATTAGGTCAAAAAAAAATATTGACCAGTGAAATTTGAAGGAATTTTAATGCTCTTTCCAAAAGTGAAAAACAAAAGTTCTGAGGAACCACAGTTTTTGAGTAATAGGCGAAAAACCAAAACAAGGTAATAGAAATCGTGGTTTTTCCCCCTCCCCAAGTTAGCACAGGGTCCTCGAGGTCGAAAACTGAGATTCGACACCCCAGAGTATCCCTAAATGACGTGTCAAAATTTCATTGAGTTCGGAATACTTTCCAGGTAAAAGTACCTGGCGACTGGACTATAATGTGAAACAGTTGTTTCTAAATTTGTAGAGCAATTTTCAGAGGACCAAGTCCCCCGCCTCCCAAGAAAAAGGAAACGAAACACTGGAAATTTAGCTGTACCAAATTCGTATTGTCAAATTTCACGACTGAAAATATTGAACGTGACTCGCGCGGAGACCAGCCTAGTATCATCGACTAGCATCAGATGTTCTTTTGTTAAACATCGATTATTATAGTACATTGCATTTCACTATATATGTGTGCATGTATATATGTTACGCGTAACCGCCAATCGCATACACACAATCGGTTTTGATCGACATATTGCTCGATACCGTTTGTTGCAACGTTATGTAATAATAGAATGAGCAACCCCTAATTGCAATAAGATCGAACAAGAGTCCGAGCGTGCTGCACGAAAAATTTGAAGAGCACCGAGTTGTGATTAGAATTTCGAGTTCGGGACGATCTTCAAGGTATTTCACTCTTGTTCGATTAAACGAATTCTACGAACGTGTTTTGTGAACGCTCGATTCGTTTATTGAAAGGTCTGGGTTAGATTTATTGTTGAACGACCGGGGAACGTTTCAGTAAATGAATTTCATAAAACACGATGTAGAAGAATAAGAATCCAACGTAAAACTCGTTTCGCGGTATATGTATGCATATATGTGCATGGATCGTGTGGAGACTAGAATACGTAAGTATGTATGTGTATATTTATATTGGATTATACATATACATTTATATACCCGATTGTACGTGTGCATACGCGCGCGTGCGTGTATGTGTACATGTATATATACATAAATAAATTTATACAGACGTTGGTACCGATTACCTTCGTCATTCTTGCATTTATTAATTACGACTACCGAAAATTGAAGAACATATGACACGCATTATGTATAGATACGAACCTGAACTTTCGCGGTAACTTATATACATACACATATATTACATATACGATATACACCATAACTGACCATAACCTGAGAAAAATATTGACATAAGTAGCTATTTATTTACATGTTTATTTGATCTCCGTAGCGTTTAGACGAGCTCTCTATTAGTATCGGGATGAAGTGTTTTCTACCTTTGAATTAATTGGTAGAAAATAATGCCAGTGTCAGCTGTGATGACAGCTTCGTTGACAGAAACGACAAGGAATCAAGGAAATATTAGATGAAAATGTATTAGTCCGAGTTTTGAACGAACCAACAGTATGGAGGATCTAAAATTTAAATTCTTTGGTCTCATTAACAAGCAGGTGAGAGGACGAACGTTCAGTTGTAAAGTTCTACGATTTAAACGTTGCCAAATAGATTCGTGAATGTTGCGAATGCAATTCTATCTTCTTATTTCACTCGAACGTTTTAGGTTATGTTGTACGCGTCAACTGTTGTATTCATTTAGGTTTAGTCCTAGAGGAATGCTTTGGCAGATTTTGTGTAACATTTATATGTTCTTTTTTTGTCGAACCTTGTACAGAACGTAGCCAAGGTTCCGCTTATGGGATTACATTCGGATCTGCTCAATCCCCCAGAGTCACAGAAATTCGAGGATATACAATTGGAAGCTGACCAATCGACGGAGAGCGAGCCAGTTCCTGACGAAGATATATTAGAATCTATAGAAGATATTTATTTCAACGAGGATCAGAATTTTGATTCTTGTAGACACGAATTAGAGAAATTACCCAAAGTATTGCAATCCAAAGAGATCGAGAAGAGCTGCAAGAAGTTGAATCAGCAACATCAGGTCGTGTCGAAGAAAGTTCTGCAACTGATCTTGAAGAAACAGAATACCTGTAAGAAAGAGTTTGAGAAAATTTTATCGATACAAGAACAATTACAAGATGTGTTGGAGATCTGTAAAATGGGAAGAGCCGACTTACAATTGGCTGAGAAACAATTTACGACAGCCAGCTTGGGAATACTAGCAAATTATCAGAAACGACAAATTGTAGAAGAACTGCTGAACAACTTGAACACTATAAAAACATTGGTTAGTCTTCCTAGTTTGGTAGTAAGTTTTATCGATTACGATATAAACGTAAATGTAATCGGTGTAATGTTTTGCAGCAACGTACAGGAGATCGACTGCAGGAACTTCTGAATGAGAAGAATTATCCTAGGGCAATCTCGTTGCTCTTGGAATGCCAGAGCGCCGCTCAGACGTATAAACATTTCCATTGCATCGCGGCTTTACATGGAAAATTACAGGATATATTGGAACAAGCGGAAGAAGCATTGGACGTTACGCTTTCTAAAATGTGTACGCAATTCGACGTAGAAATCTATACATCTGTACAAGAGGCTTACGCTCTATTAGGAAAAACTCAATCCTCGATGGACCAACTGCATATGCATTTCACCGCTGCAATTCACAATACTGCTTTTTTGACTGTCCATTCGTACGCCGGCGGAGATACAAAGAGACAGTACAAACAACTTTGCCAGTCGGTACCTCGAGAAAAATGTATCACCTGTTTAACAGAACTATGTAAATCGTTGTGGACAATATTGAGCTCCTACTATTTGGTCGTAAATTGGCATAACAAGCAAGAGAACAAAGATAAGTTTGATTCCGACGTTACAGACTTAGAGGAAACCTTTAGCAAAGAATATGTAAAATGTAAATTAGGAACCAGTATGATTCGCATATGGCACGACGTTGAAATGAAAATATCAATATTTTTAATGAACGCTGACTTGACTTACATTAAATTCGAACAGTTTGTTCGAGTTCTAGGTATAGTTAATAGGTAAGATATACAATCGTATAGGTTTTATTTCGTTCGATAATCGTCAGATATTTACTCGATGGTAAACGGAAGATCAAAGACCCCTGTAATCATGAAAATCTACTTTTAGATTAATGGAGATCGGAGAAGAGCTGTGCGGTTTCAAGTCAGAAAATTTACAAGAATCTATAAAGAAACAATCGTTGTCGTACTTCTCTCACTATCACGCGTCGAGGCTGGACGAACTTATAATGTTTTTAGAAAACGATGGATGGGAATTGTGTCCTGTTAAGTCGAACTTCGTGGCAACGCAGTTGCAGGAATTCAAAAGCTTAAAACCGGCGCTGAATATTTGTAAAATATGGAACAGTTTAGATAACTCGAACGTTAGCGAGAACGACAATCTGTTGGGCATAGAAAGGGTGCAGAAATTTTTGGAAGGAGGCGTGTCTCCGTTTTCCATAAGCCTGGACGACACTATGGATGAAGATATTTTACTGAACAATGAGGTACGATTGTTTCTTCTTTTATTCTTTATAATTAGAAACCAATATGTAATGTAATATAATTCGTAGGAAAATCCAACCGCGTACTTTTCCGACGAATCCGACGACGACATCCCGGACGAATTGAAGCACGAATACGTCGACGACTCAGATTACGTTAAGATAAATAAGAGAAAATGTAAACTGAAACAATTGGGACCTATGATTACGAATACCACTCTGAATATATTACGTGTTTGTGTAAAATATTTACAGATGTCTAGACTCCTACGTTCAATCGCAGTTACCGTTATACAAAGTATGATACAGTTTTACGAGCTGTGTTTTTACACAGTGCACTTGTTTTTCGCTTCGGATCTAGTAAGTTGATTATTTTCTAACATCTACGGTAACTGTTCATAAATTGATTTGCACCCGATTTTCTTTTCAGATGATAAGTAGCGATTCGTTGTATACACCTAAGTTAAAATCATCGTTGGCAAGAATTAAAGAAGATCTGATCATTTGCGAGACTAATACCGAGGATAACGTTAAAATAAATTCCTATAAAGTACGGCAACCGCAGCTCTCTTCCATCATAAACTTGACGCAACCGGAGAAACTATACGGTTTGACCGAGCGCATAGTAGCAGTCGAATCTCTGATATTTTTAGGGCAACAGTACGAAGATTTGAAACCGTATTTAGAGCATCTTATACCGTCTAGCCCTCAACGTGGATTTCTTCATCGATTTTATATGCAAACGATAGCATCGACGATGGACTTGAGAAAGCCTGTATACATGGCGGTAGTATCGCAGGCGCTGGACATGACAAACATTTTAAACTTAATGAATAAAGTTAATTGGGAGGTGGCAGGCGTAATGTCTCAACATAGCAGTTATATCGACGAATTACTTCAAGTATGTGTAAACGTAAACATAAAAGTAAATGAAAAAGCATTCCAAACGAAAAATTTACAAATTACCGATATATATTCCACGTGTAGGAAATATCCGTTCTAAGCGAAAGGCTAAAAAATATTGGAAGTTGTCTTCCTTTGTCAAACGATGTTTACAATGCCGTCTGGGAAAACGTTGCCCACCTCATAACTCACACTTTGGTAGAAGGGTATGTGATTATTCATAGATTTTCTACCAGATATAGATTCCATAAAATTCCGTAATCTACTGTTTACTTTCGTTATGTTGCATTTATGGTCCCTCCACAGTTTTTCTAGTGCCAAAAAGTGTTCAAACGGAGGAAGAGGATTGATGATACTGGATTTCACGCAACTGAAATCAAAGTTCGAGACTTTAACATCTCTTAGACCAATGCCGCACAGAGAATACGTTGAATTGTATATTACAGCTTACTATCTTCCAGAAGAAACCTTGGAAGAGTGGATAAAAGAACACAAGGTAATTAGCAGGCTTCGGCCGGGACGCACAATTACATGAATGAATACTTTTCAAATCGGTTGTACCATTCTGATCCTTTTTTTCTACAGGAATATTCTGGCAAGCATTTGATCGGATTAATTTGCTCGGCTTGTCAAAAGAACAAGAAAACTCAGCAACGATTAATAGGTTTAATAGAAGAACAACGACCTGGTAGATAGCATCAAGCTATCCATTACAATATATATCAAGATTGCGTCGAAATAGGAATCGTCTGATAGATGAATTCTTAACGACGAAAATACTCGCGATCGATACGAGCCTTTTCTTTATTTTATTTCTTTTTATCTTACTTTTTTTTTATTACTTAGATCTGTTAGCTGAATTGAAATGTCTACGATGATTTTTTTAGAGTACGGTATAAATTTTGTAACTAGTTTCGAAAAATAACTTTACCGTGCAAATAGTCAAGGATGAAAAAGGTTGAGAAACGTATTATATCGTTGAAACACCTGAGCCGAGTCAGCACTAATATAATTTTCATGATATTTACCTTTTTTTTGTAACTCGAAATCTTGGTTCATTAACCATGACCTACGACAGATCTGTTATATATTAGTTCGGTGAAATCGAAGTAAAATGTGATAAAAACACAAATTCGAAATTCTGATATTGCGAGAGTAAATATAGTATTAATATGTAAGTACTGTCAGTAACTGAACGGAATCTCATATCGGAATATATGTATAACTATAATTGGATTCGTGCGATATCGTTATGTATAAACAAAGTAATACAATCATGTATTTTTCACTCTGTATAATAGAAGAGGTATACAATTTATCACAGTATTAACGTGACTTTTGAGTAAAATACATACATGAGCACCTTTAAATTGTTAAACCTTTCGTTAACAAAGATTCTGTCGTTCGACAAAAATGCTTTGGGCGTGAATCCCGATTCCTTGTCGATATATTGTCACGTAAAGTATGGTTCAAAGTAATTCTTCAAATAACAAAACAAGATGATTCATAAATACGCAACAATACTTCAAAATATTTCTCTGAAAAGACGCCTAAACGTTAGAGCTGGTCAAAGATATTTATATATTGAATTCCACAGTACAACTTGGCAATTAAAAAATCCTCAATTTTCATTCATATTATATTTTTGTTTCAGCGCATGTAGACTTATTTTCTAGAACGTTGCTGCGTATTTTGTGAAACACACTGTACATAATACCATATATCTTTTTTTTATAACAGCTACGATCCTGACGAATTTGGAAACTATTATGATTGAAGTTTGTAGATCGAATGAAAACCATAGTCTATTATTCCTGTATTTCTATGATCGTCTCCGTTTCAAGTTAAGTACAAAATATTAATTGGATATCTGCGAGAATTTTGTAATATATTTTTAAAAAAGATTTATAAATATCAAGTGCAATTACAAATATTTTGTTCGAATACATTGTTCCGCATTTTTCGCGAACACGCTCTTATAATTTAAAGGTGTCCTTATTATACAAATTAATAATAATAATAATAGTAATAATAATCATAATAATAATATACAAGTACATATATATTTTCTTCAGATTCATCGTTTTCAAATTTTGTAAAGACTATCGTTATTAGTCTCATATATTATTAACTGTAGTATTACACTTATTGTATATTTTACTTGTACTAAGAACCAAAAAATTCGATTGCACCTATAGTAGCTACTCGCAAAAATATTTTAATGTTAACGCACGTTTGTGACGAGTTGTACGCTCGTATTCTTTTTTAGTTAACAACTTTATACATCTGCAAAATTTATATAAAATAATGATGTCTGGATTTATATTATATTTTATACTCGTGTAATTTATCTCTCGTCAGGCGTTGCAACTAATTACGAGAGAACAGTTGCTTTTTTTCATATGTAAAACGCGCGTAATTTCTAACTATGCATCATTGTAATATGACTAAATAAATCTTCTGTTTCCTACTTTGGGACATCGGTGCATGGAGAATTCTCTGGCTAATAGTAAAGATCAAGATTTTCCAATGTTGGACTTCAATCATCGTTTATAGTTAATCAAGTAAAATTTGTTGATAAAAATACACTTACCCTCTCTAAGCCTATGTGCTTTTTTTCTCTTTTGAAAGATTAAATTATGTATATAACAGGTCTTGTATAGTTTCCGACCACTTTTTATCATCGAGTAATCGTTACCTAAATGCTGCTAATTTAGTTGAAAACCGATTCGTTTCCCGACTCCAAAGCGTTTTTTTATCAAGCCTTGCAACTTTCAATGTCTCCTGTTGAAATGAATACTTTCAAAATATAGAGGATACATATGATACCACTAGAACAATAAATATGATACCAAATGCTTACTTTGACAATAAATACGTTCGCCAATGTTACATATTAATACTATGTTAAGTTGTAGGATGTAATAACAATTATGAAATTTGTATGCGCCTACTCTTCCTTTTTTTTTAGTACACTCAACAGTTTGACTATAAATGATTTTGTTATTTCATACCGAAGAGAATGAATAAATATATTGCTATTACAAGAAATTCGTCTTCTCACGCGAATGAAAATTATTGAGATAACTGCTACGAAGAATGTTTGCTTATAAAAGTCGTACATATATAATCAGACTTCAAAATTCCGGAGATTACAAACTGTATTTCTTCCGACTTAACACTGAACCTACCATCACCGGTCGAAACGACTGGTTCCAGATCTTTTATTTTACAATTACTGATATAATAACAATAATTTCATAAGAAATTATTGTATAGATATCTTTACTGGAGCACATATTACAATAAGAGTTGCACAAAGTCTAAATAAAATCAATCTTGTCCAGTTACTTTTAAGGCTCGATAGGTTTAGCATTAATTATATAAACACTATAACTAACAAATATTTTTGCGTTCAATGAGAATTCAGTATAATTCTTGGTAACAGCTATATCAAATGTAAACAAGTATTTTCCAGTATAGAATAACATATTATTACACATTCATATTGTTATTTTAATAAGAAGAAAATGATACCCGTCGGAAATTACATGTTTTATGCATACTTCACATTTAATTTCGAATGTCAGATGTAAAACAATGACAAGTATCTGGTTCGTTCGAATGAAGTTTATTGCCAAAATCTGCTGACCATTTCGTATAATCGAATAAGTATTTGTTTTTTTTTTGTTAACAACTAGTCTTCAACAAAACTACTCCTGCTACAAATATCTTGTTCGTTTCGCTTATAATTAAAAGGAACGAAGAGAAAATGACATATGAATTTCTTTCGTATGAACACAAAATTGATGGTAATGATGCAGTATAAGCATGTATACCCATAGACAACTGTTCAGTACTAGTGAACGCGTACTAGAGCAATTAGTATGTCACTGCTTTTCCGAAGCCTGTTCATGGCCATAAATATCCGTTAATTAGGTTTCATTGGTCGCAAGACGAATATTATTATTATTATTATAATTCTGACGAATCGTTGCGAATGCCAGGTCGTACTGGCCCGCTAGCCGTGACAATCGGCTCCTCAGAAGCCGGTTCTTCTTATCACTGTACCTTCAAGAATGACACATCTACTCTGCCGTAATTCTGATACCGATTGGTTTCTTTGAAATCGAGTTTATCGATATATTTACTGTGATAAATCCAAATTACCCGCATTCATCGGCAGTATTCTATTCGAATTGTATCAGGATCAGATATTAATTGGTACGGACGCCAAGAACAAGAATCCGACAAACTCATATATCCGTATACCGTTACTGATATTTTATATATAAAGTAATACAATCTGTTAAAATTCTAATGCCTTAATATAATCGTGGAATGCAAATTAAAATATTAATATAGCAATTCGTTTAAGGAGTAACAAACCGCCGTCACTCGGCTTTTAATGATATATTCTGTTATGCAGGTTGTGAAGCTCGTAAAAAATGGAATTTGAATGTCGACGAAGTTCTTTTTTTTTGTTTTGTAGAATTAATTAGAATCGATAAATATTATGTTTATCATCTTATTCTACGCGATTACTATTTAAAAACAGAAACGAGACTCGCAGCAAACATGTACCGATTCTTTCCTTCAAGATCTAATCCTAAGTCTGCATTATTTAATTACTTAAACGGTAAAAAATATTGGCAAATTTTAATGCTGTTACGTTCGTAACATTGTTCTTCATATTCTTCTACCTTCCTTTTTCTGTTTTGAGCTTGTAATAATAACAGATGAGAACTGTTGTATCGTATTAGATCTTGCGGCTTATGTTTTGTGCGTACGGAACAACCTCGCCACTCACACGCGCTCGCGCGCGTGGGTGTGCGTGTGTTTCTAGATGCATTATAATACAGTTTAATCAAAACACGGAGACGAAATATGCACGAAAACATATAAACAAGTTTGAAAATGAAAGCCGTCCGATATGCGTTCAGATATGACAGAATTGGAAGACAATCACAATAAAAGAGATACAAGTGAAATCATAGACATACTCTGATGCATCTGGATAGTAACGAAGTTTTATCAATGAGTATTACTCTGGTGTTATGTCGAATGCACGTAAGTCTTTCAGACATTTACTTACATATATCGATGAGATTATACGTATGAACATTACAAGATGGTTTACGTAGCATCAGCGATAACCAATCAAATACCAATTTCTAGCATGAAAATTTGAATCAATCATTATGTTAACTTCGTAAACGATCATTTCGAATTGCAAAGATATTTTCCTTTTCTTTAAATGCTTCCCATAATACCGCAAACGGCACAGAACTTTTTGTATTCCCTTACAATTAGTAACATAATGCGATTCGCACGCGCATATACATACATTTAAATTATGATAAAATGATGAACGTGTTAACTTAATATTGTAGTAACTATTTTCAGTGGACTTCAGTAAACAGTTAGTAACAAAGTCTTTTATAATATCTTTTGGTACTTTGATAAATTTCTATTTATATAGCATTAATATTACTGAAACGCACCATTCGATAGCAATGGTTGTCTTATATTTGCAATTGTATGGTTAAAGTGATCTCTCTTTTCTCTCTTATGGATCTTAACGATCATTGTCAGTTGCATTACAGAGCCTCTACATGATAAATAAAAAGTGAAAAGACAAAGCAAACGTACATTCTTGGTATGCGGCTAATCGATGAAAAATAAATATTTACTCATAATTTATGATTACTGGTCAACCATGTAAGACCTTCGTAAAGACCATCCCCTGTTGTGGCACACGACGGTTGAACATACCAATTCCTGTCTCGTATCCTAGTTAAACCCAACTTCTCCTGTATTTCGTGCGGTTTCATTGCTAGAAATTGTAACAGAATAAATACCTATACCTTATGGCAACAAATAACTATGCTTACCATCAGGAAGATCTTGCTTATTTGCAAAAATTAAAATTATAGCATCTCGCATTTCTCTATCATTTATAATTCGATGAAGTTCTTGGCGTGCTTCATCGATTCGATCTCTATCGGCACAGTCTACTACAAAAATAAGTCCCTGTGTTCCTGTGTAGTAATGACGCCACAGTGGACGTATTTTATCTTGACCACCAACGTCCTAAACAAAAATCTGTGCCTTACAACAAACGTTATATGTAACTACCTTATGTATAAAATATATTAAATGTCGCTTACCCAAACATTGAACTTAACGTTCTTATAGGTAACTGTTTCTACATTGAATCCTACAGTTGGTATGGTTGTTACAGACTGTCCTAATTTAAGTTTATATAATATCGCTAATATATTATTAAGAAAATGACACTGATGTAAAAATGTAATATCATTCTTAATAAACGACGTTCTTAATAAATCCTATATACAGAAATAAAAGAATACATATAAAGGATACTAGTTTTCCCAGCAGCATCCAATCCTAACATAAGAATTCGCATTTCCTTGTTGCCAAAGATTTTTGACAACAATTTTCCCATCTTGCCAGCTGCTTCTCAAGCACCTGGCACCTAAGTTAAATAAATTTCAACATTAAATAAAAATCTTTCACAAGAAGAACGCAATGCCTGATATACATGTCGAGAGTCTATACAATCTTATTTTGAAACTACACGAGTATACTATACGACAATGTTTAGAGAGTACTGTGTTCAGATCGAAAACAAACAATGTAGCGAAAACAAAAAACTCTACAAATCTTAACCTCTACGTTAGTTTTGATATCTTCACATAAGAATAACACTTCAACGATTTAGACAACTTTGAAACATCCCTCCAACTCAAGGACATTTCTCCTAACCTATAAAGAACGTATATAACGTACCGAAATAGGTAAATATCAAGGAAACAATAGGACAGCAAATAAACTTGTAACATAATTGTAAATTAGACAGATGTATGGTTAACGATTTCATGAAGTTAGAGTATTTTAGAGGTGAGGAAAGGATGGTCTGTGAAATAATACCGAATAGTCGTGGCGATAAATACAGCAATCGGTCGTGTAACTTGCATGACAATTGATGACGAATATTTTTTTTTTTAAAGAAATCCTACGTGTCAGCAATACGCCGGAGGTGTGTAATAAGAAGTGGCCGTATATGTAACTCACCGAAATACATTTACGACGGGCGAGTACTGTATCATGAACGTGTAAACATATCACACCGCTACACGTAATTTATTATTACAGCCGTAGTATTGCCGCGGCATCGTAAGAAATGTTATTTAGCCACGTACAACATGATGTCTCTTCGTAAGTCACAGGCAAACACGCGTGTAACTTAAACGAAATATGTATTGAGATCACGTCTGCATGTTGCATTGAGCTCTAACAGAGAATTTTCGAGAGCGCCACCGTATGTCGCGATCTATTACTAACCCCGGCGTCAAACTATAGCGGGCACAACTTAGTTTATTCACTATACACACCTGGCCGTTTAAAAAAAAACGCTCGCGAAACTTCCTCAGCGTATCGCACAATGTCAAATAAAGTCAAAAACGAAAGGTAATCTTGTACGATTAAAAGTTTTCATGACAACGCAAGTTTATCAATTTCACTTTCCTCGTAAGTTATCAGCTTCTACAGGACATTCAAACAGCACATGATTCATATGATACGAGCACATATTTGAAAATATGATTTGCACCGAACTCGTGTGAAATAATAGAGATTTATTTTCTTTTTTTATATAACAGCATTTTTTAATTCTTCGAATACTTTTACTGTTTTAAATTACACCTACTCAGTTTTGTCATACATGCATAAAACGTTATTTCGAAAGAAAACGATCGCTCACAATACGATGGGCCTGCAATATAATATTATACCTATACACTAATTAATATTTATCAGGATAAAATTTCATGTTCGTTTGATGTGCAATATAGGTGTGGCTTTTTGTATTGTACGCTCTTCAGGAGCCGACTATGCAATATAAGAAGCAATGTAGCCATATTAGGGGAGTCACGGTGAAATGATGTACCCTCTCTTTGATGACGGGGAATGAGTGGGGCGAATGGAAGCCAAACGTTGTGCTGGAATGGAATAGTGGAAGGGATAAGTTGGGGAGTACATGAGGTTCGTTTCGTCCTCATTCTGGCTTCACTGATAAGAACTAAGCGAAACAATTGCCGGACCCTGAGTGGCTGCGACAGTGCTGCTTCCTTGTCCGTAGATAAAGAAGGATAGAATCAAGTGAGCAAAAGACATGACGCGGAATCGCTCTTTCTCTTTCTGTAAAGTTTGCATATCTACTTACAGTTGGACACCACTGATGTATATCAGTGTTGGACACGTAGTGGAAATGGTGGGGATAAAATACTTGGGCGCCAATACAGGAAGAGCAAAACTTCCAGGAAGGGTTCAAAAGGGTTCGATGAAGGGGCACAGAAGATGGAGGGACATGTATACTTACTGCATTAAAGTATATTATATGTATTATGTATTAAAGTATATAAACCAATTATCCTCGATTGCATATCTCTTTAACTATTTCGTACTCGTTTGTATTTCGATGAACAGACAATCAGTCGAGCGAAGAAGTAATTGAAGACTGGATTTTTTTTCAATAAAGTTACGAAGTTATTTCATAACGATAAGACTGAAAGTTCCCTGACGATTGGTCACAACTTTGAAGTTGGTCGCAAGATTCGATACAAGACGATTTTACAAGTTTCTCACATGGATTTTCCTCGGAATTATTCATTATGGCACTTATAACCTGTTTTCCAGTTTTCAATTATTTTTTTTCCTAAAATTATATGTTTAGAGTATATGTTTTTCTGTTGTCGATGCGACAACTGAAATTCTGGTTCGATCTCGGCTAACAAGATACCGGTGGATTGACATTTTTAACAGTGTCAGTCACTGTCAGTAAATGTCACGCTGCTCGAACATTTTTCGTTTTGCATAAATGTAGGTGGAATGCAAGGACGTCTTTCTTCGCAACCTTTCACTATTCATTCCCAAGCATTGTCGATTGAATAATTCACAATCGTTTCGATTATTTGAATCGTATATAAATAAGTGGGCGACCATAGAAACCGGCAATAAGAATCGTTGTAACTGTACCGGTTTTAATATGAATAGGTTGTATGATAAAGGTTACGGTCTCGAGATAACTTGCATCGAATTCGAATGATACGTCGTGAAACGAATAGAATCCGTTATATACGAATGTGGCATGCACAGCGCGTATGTCAACGACGCTTGATCGTAACGATCGTAACCGTAAACCGTAACAGGCATAACAATATAACAGCAAAATGTGCTGGAAAGGTGGCAGAGAATCGATGGAGGAGTTGGTAGGGCGAGCGGGGTTAATAAGAAAAATCGTATCGTATCAACGTGCTACGTGGAATGGTGAAAGTGAAAGTGATGTTACCCCGAGCTACCTATGAGATGGGATAGGTTATCATTCCGGATTTTTCGACACGGAATACCGATTCTGTAGCCTCGACGAAAAACACCTGTTGCTCGACGTGTTTTAGGCACACCTACGAGTTCGGGAATATGTTGCCGGCCTCGACGAGATACCTGTTGCTCGACACGTTTTAAGCACACTCCCTTCGATGTACCGTTACAGAACCGTAACGCAGACACGTATCGTGAATCTCGCTGATAACATTCCCGATAACGGTATTACGATAAGTTGACACATAGCTGGAAACGTGGTGTCGATCAGTGTCAAACCGAGAAACAAACGCGACCATGGATGCTCTACGGAGAAAGCTCGCCGATTTTGGCCAAGAACATCTGTTACAATTTTGGGACCAACTGTCGGAGAAGGAGAGAGACGAACTTCGCCAAGACATAACGGAATTGAATATTCCAGAAGTGACCGACTGTTATGACAGAGCTATGCGTGTTTCCTCTTCGGTGAAAAGCGCTACGTTGGATGACATGGTGGCACCTATTCCTAAGGAGAGGATAGGCTCTGTCAAGACGACGGACAAAGACCAACTGAAAGTATATGAGAAATTGGGCCTGCAAGAGGTCGCGAATGGTAAGGTAGCAGTATTATTGATGGCAGGGGGTCAAGGTACTCGATTGGGGGTTTCTTATCCCAAGGGTATGTACGATGTTGGATTACCATCTGGTAAAACACTGTTCCAACTGCAAGCCGAAAGAATCCTTCGCTTAGAAGATCTAGCTGAGGCAGAATGCGGAAAACGAGGAGAGATTACATGGTATTTATTAAAAAGTATATGTTTATATTCATGTAATTTAAATAGGTTTTTGGTGGGTTAATGATTGTTCTATTTCCTCAGGTATATATTAACCAGCGAAGCCACTCACGACACCACCGTTGATTTCCTGCGCGAACATAATTATTTTAACTTAAAAGAGAAAAATGTGAAGGCCTTCAAACAAGGCATGATGCCGTGTTTTACCTTGGAAGGAAAAATCATTTTGAGCGAAAAGCACAAAATTTCTAAAGCACCGGATGGTAATGGTGGATTGTACAGAGCTTTAAAGGTGCAAGGAATATTGGACGATATGGTACAACGTGGAATACGAAGCGTACACGCACATTCGGTAGATAACATCCTTATAAAAGTGGCTGATCCAATTTTCTTGGGATATTGTATATCGTCATCTATAGATTGCGGAGTGAAGGTGGTAGAAAAATCGTCGCCGAGCGAACCAGTAGGAGTTGTGTGCAAAGTATGTTGATAGTTACTGTAACTGTTTACCAAGTACTATCGATAAAGACTTTCTTTGTATTATTGTTATCACAGGTGAACGATACTTATCAGGTCGTCGAGTACAGTGAAATTTCAAAAGAAACGGCGGAATTACGTTACGACAACGGAGAGTTGGTTTACAACACCGCGAACGTTTGTAATCACTACTTTACGGTAGATTTTCTTTCTGCAGTCAGCAATAACTATGAAAAGGAAATGCAGGTGCACATTGCCAAAAAGAAAATTCCATATGTAGACGCGAATGGACAGACACAGATTCCTACCACCCCGAACGGTGTTAAAATAGAAAAATTCGTGTTCGACGTGTTCCAATTTGCAAAACAATTAGCAGTTTGGATGGGCGTTCGACAGGAAGACTTCAGTCCTCTTAAAAATGCCGATTCGAGTGGTCAAGATTGCCCGAGCACTGCTCGCAACGATGTACTCGAACTTCATAAAAAGTGGCTGCTAAATGCAGGAGCAATAAGCGTAACAAACGACGTGGAAGTGTCTCCTTTACTGTCTTACGCAGGAGAAAATTTGGATCACGTTAAGGGTCAACTCCTCGATGGTCCTATCATTCTGGAATAGTACAACCAGGAAACATTTTTATAACGACAACGACAGTCCATATTTTTATATACGACTATGAGTCTACAATCCATAAAATGGATATATTGCTTAGAGCTTTTCGTTGTTTAATAATAAAATGTAGACGTTATACATTTTTCATGATCCTACAGGAACTTTATCCCAGTAATATATGTATTGTATATAAATAATTGTATTGTATCTGTATGAATGCATACATATTACATTCAACTTCTCAAGCAAAATGCGTTTATTATATCTTCGTTTCAAAAGACAATTTGCAAAAAAGGGCTCTGTACGCTACTCCGCAATAATTCGGGGAATATTTCAACGCAAGGAGTATCAAAAAATATTGCTTCCTCGCAAAATTAATTGGGAGTAGGTATATCGAAAAAGCAAGCTGTTTCGTATTTTCTGTCTTTGTCTCTCCTGCAAGAAACACTCACCTCTCTCTGTCTGCTTCGTAGTTCACCTCTACGCCGCTATTTCCGCTCCAGCATCTCGACGGTGTCGATCAGTGTCGATGGTCGCGGTACTTTACGATACATATTTCGTTCTTTAGTCGGTAAATATAACAGCGCCATCTAAAATTAAACAGCGAAACTGATTCGATAACTGATTTTGTCGTAAATAATTGTAAATAATTAAATAATATATGTTGTTACCAGTTGTTACTGACACGGAAACGCCGCTGTGCACAATAGTTGAATAATAATTTTTTGTAAGTATACATTATAAAAATATGCAGTTACACATTTTGATCACGTTGTTTATAATATAACATTTATAAATGTAAAAACAACAGTACCTAATGCTTTACTATATTATTAGAAATTATGTGTTGTAAATATATTTGTAGATTTAACTTTTTAAATGACCTGAAAAAGTGTTGTACAAAGTGCTTGATAAAAACGTGGAAATAGAAGAAAATTATCTCAGAATGAGCAACATTAGGACACTAGCTTTTCGATTAATAAGGACGTATGCCTCGAAACCTTTTACCAAAGCTGCTGGCATTCGAGGAAAACATGCAATAGACATACCAGATGATTCAGAAGAAGTCGACCATGACGATTTAGATGCGTATACGTCTGATTTTTTGAACGTCGGAGAATCGCACAAGATGCACGAAAGGTATGTTTTCAGAATGATAAAAAACATGATACATTTCATGCTGATATTGGAATTTGTTTGATTTGTCTTGTAATCTTTAATAATATGACAATCATTTATACGTTACTAGGGAAATGGAAAGATCCAGAGAGAGGCTGAAGCAACGTATTGTTAAAAGCAAATATTTTAAAGAAGTGGAACCAAAATTCTTGACATTCATGGAAAAGAATCAGATACAGAAATTGCATGAAAGCGATCCAGAGGAATGGACTCCGGAAACATTGAGCAAGAGTTTTCCAGCCTTACCTGATACCATCAGAAGTGTTTTAAAAGCAAAATGGGTACCTAAATCGATAGATAGAGTTGTTAAATACGATACTGAGGTTGTGAGAAATTGGAAGAATTTCAAAAGCGGTAGATTAGTGGTAAGCCCAATCTTACGTGAACATTTAATGAAATTCAGAAATAGAAAAATTGCTGTACCCACTAGGGAGGAATTAAGTGAAACGATAGTACTGCCAAAAGTTGAATTTCAAAAGCCAAGAAGTACAATGTTTTCAAACATTTTCAAGAGTACTATGAAGGAAAAACAACCTGTTCACGACCAGAAATTAATTTCTTCCAAAAGCGAAATAGGTAGGAATAAAGAAATATTGTTTGATATAAACGAGGACGACTCGGAGAAATCTATGGTACAAGTAAACAAGTCTAACTGTATGAAAATCTATATACAGAAGACTGTTGCAAATGGAAAGTTACTAACTTTCAACGAATTTATGAAATTAGAGTTGACAAGATTGTACGAGAAATCCCCAGAAGAAGGCATAACATTATTGCAGACGTATAGAAAATACGTAGAAGCAGCTAATTTAGAAGTTGTACAATCTAAGGAACCTACTAATTTAGAAGCTGTAAAATCTGAGGAATTTACTAATTTAGAGGCTGTAAAATCTGAGGAATTTACTAATTTAGAGGCTGTAAAATCTGAGGAATCTTCTAATTTGGAGGCTGTAGAATCTGAGGAGCCTACTAATTTAGAGGTTGTAGAATCTGAGGAATCTAATAATTTGGAGGCTGTAGAATATGAGGAATTTACTAATTTAGAAGCTGTAAAATCTGAGGAATTTACTAATTTAGAGGCTGTAAAATCTGAGGAATTTACTAATTTGGAGGCTGTAAAATCTGAGGAATTTACTAATTTGGAGGCTGTAGAATCTGAGGAGCCTACTAATTTGGAGGCTGTAGAATCTAAGGAATCTACTAATTTAAAAGTTGTACAGTCTGAGGAGTTATCTGACTCTGTGAAACAAGTAAATAAAGAAAATATAACACCAACAGAGAATGTGCCAGTAGTTGTGGAAAATGAAATTCAAACTGAAGTAGCAAACGCGTTAAATACAGAACGCAGCAGTGGCCTAGATACGTATGTGAAACATAGGAAAACTGATATAGATACAAAATTTGAATACACGAAACCTATAAAAATTCCTAAAAACGTATGGAAAGAAGGTATGACGTACAGAGTGAAGGATTGCTATTACGACGATGACGGAGAATTTCTGTATAGAGTACCAGGATTGCGATTGTATTAGCTTACATAATTTCGAAGTACTGTGCTTCACATTTCGAGTTATACATACGAAGTAAATAATTTTAATGGAAAAGCAAATAAATACATTCTGTTATGAATTTATACAAATTATAGTTTTTATTTACGTTTGTATATGTGTAGAAAAATAAAATGTTTCACTGCTCGTGTTATGTATTTTATGCGCGTGTGCGCGCGTGAATGCGTGTTGTAATTTTTGTCGATAGATGTCCTTCCTAAAGCAGTATAATATTTTATGGAGATTTTTGATGCCGTCACAGATAAATCAATCGTAAAATGGTAAATGATTTAAATTGCTAACTGAACATTCACTTGTTGATCGTGTAGAAATAAAAATTAAATCTACTTGTTCAGAGCCATCTCGGCGAAGCGTAGATTCAATATCTTCTTCCATATAAACCGGTCATTTTTTCATGCGCTGCACGAGGTTATGTTCTTTCGTGCAACATTATGCACACAGTTCTTTCTTATGTCATTACATCATATTATTCAAAGACTTCGTAATAGACAAATTATATTTTTATTTCCTCTTCTTTAATCTTTTTTTTTTTTTGATGTATTAACCAAACAAGCAGTCACGAATTTAGAGAATGTACTATCGTTTAATGGTAATAATAATGTGCACTTATGCTTTGTACCTACAAGGATAAATATTTTGTCATGAATACGTACTATTAAGAAACAATAGGAGAAAATTGTATTGAAATCGACAGACTATTGTCTGCTTTGTTGAAATAAAAAGATCATGAGTATAGCGAAACAAAAATTGTGTAACATATGTAATTAAGTTGAGGGAAAATGCATGCTCGAACAGCAATATTTTTTCTAGTTTCAGAACCTTGCAATGTGTAGGGCCAATCTGATTGGTGCCACACGTTCGGCACAATCTACCAAAAAGTTTGGAAATGGTTCTGTGGACAATGTGGTCGTGCGTAGTTACAATGCGTTATTACAATCGCAGTTATCTCAAACCACAGATTCTCAAGATCTGTCGGTGAGTTTGATTTTGAGCAATGCTCAATAAATAATTACACATGATTAATGGTTATTTCTCTAGGTTCGGTTATATTCCAATCCTGCACGAAGACCTAGCTTCTTTTCTCAATTCCTTGACAATATCAAGCAGGAAATGCAAAAGAATAAGGAAATGAAAGAATCCTTAAAGAAGTTCAGAGAGGAAGCAGAAAAGCTTGAGCAGTCAGAAGCATTACGGTCGGCAAGGCAAAAATTTCAAGCAGTCGAATCTGAAGCCACTAAAGGTTCAGAAGCTCTGAAAGGAAAGCTAGATTCTCTGAAAGGAAAGGTGTGGATCCAATTATTCTTTCTCTTTACCTGTACGAATTGTTTAATCATTGTTTAAATTTTTCTATTCAGGTACAAGAGGTTCTCGAGGAAGCGAGTAAAACGGAATTGGGTAAAAAAGCTGGACAATTGGGTGAAGAAATATCAAAATCGGCTAAAGGAGCAGCAGAGACTATCACCGAAAAGAGTCAAGCTTTAGGGAAAACGAGCGCGTTTCAAACGATATCACAAACTGCAGAAGCTGTGAGAGAAGAACTGGATCATCAAGGAATGCATGGTATTTAACAAATGTATTAATCGTATCATAAACATAAACGGGTAAGAATGTACCTTTTCTTATTAGATAATTTTGAATGATAATTGCAGGGAGAGTTTATGTTCCACCTAAAAAATTAAGGAAAAGAAAAGAAATTATGAACATGGAAGAGGACAAATGCGTTACACCGAACGAGGAAGCTATGGGAGTTGAATTGCATAAAGATTCAAAATTTCATCAGTCGTGGCAAAACTTTAAGGTACGCATTTTAAAGTATTAAACGCTGAATAACATATTCTTATGGTACTCTTATTGGATAATTCTATTTTTTGAAGGATAAAAATCCATATGTGAATAAAGTATTGGATTGGAAGATAAAATATGAGGAATCAGATAATCCTGTTATTCGTGCTTCCAGACTATTGACAGAGAAAGTTACAGATATAATGGGTGGACTGTTTCAAAAAACAGAACTCTCAGAGACATTAACAGAAATTTGTAAATTGGACCCAAATTTTGACAGAGTGCAATTCTTGAAAGATTGCGAAACTGATATTATACCAAATATTCTCGAAGCTATGATACAGGGGAATCTTGAAATTTTAAAAGATTGGTGTCACGAAGCTCCGTACAACATAATAGCCCAACCTTTGAAGCAAGCCGAAAAATTAGGATATCATTTAGATAGCAAAATCCTAGGTATGCTTTCTTATTTCGAGAAACTTCTCTCGTTTCATTCTCTTTTCAGATATAAATCCCCTTTCTTAATTTCAGATATAAATAACATAGATCTAATCATGGGTAAAGTAATGGAGCAAGGACCAGTTTTATTAATTAGCTTCCAGTGCCAACAGATTATGTGTGTGAGGGATGGCAAGAAAAAAGTTGTAGAAGGTGATCCCGAGAAAGTAATGCGTGTTAACTATGTTTGGGTATTATGTCGTGATCCTACGGAACTTAATCCAAAAGCTGCATGGCGTTTGCTTGATCTGAGTGCCACTAGTTCAGAGCAATTCGTATAGTGTACAAACTATCGCGTGGAGCTAGTTAAAACTTTAAACAATTTACACGAATATAAGTGACTGGAGAATAAGTGAACAATTGTCGCATGTTTCTTTATTGGTTTCAGTTGAATTCTATTAATGCTATCTAGAACCGCTAGGTAGGACAATGTACACGTTAATCCATTCGGTCAGATGGATCAATCTTTTTATTTAGTTTATATAAATTTTATAAAGATAGCGAATTAGTTTGATCGGTACATGCAAACAGACAAGAAAAGTAACTTAAAATGTACCATAAACATCTACTGAGAACGAAAAAGTAATCGACCATTTATTTAATGTAATTAAATAGTATTTTCATTTGTAGTTGCGTTAACAGTTACAAAATTGTACATTGCCATTTACGATCGTTTCTAAAGTTCTGATAGTTCTTCTACGCTAGAACAACCAATCTATTATTTATCAATGTAGTTCAATATTTTAATACATTATGCGTTTAGCGGTCTAATTAACGCATATAAGCACTGAAAATCTCAGTACGATTCTTTCTGTACATATATATTATAAATCTTGTTACTAAAATGTTAAGGACTTAGACTATGTAATAGTTTACATAAAGTGTCAAATATTGCTTTCACTGTTAATTTTTTAAGGAGAAAATCCTCGATGAGGTGTGGAATATTTGCAAAGATTTTACGATTAAACAAAGTTCTACGTTAAGCATTAAAAGTTGAATGACAGAATGTATTATGTGTAAATGTACATACACGCAAGTTCATGTTACAATGTTAGACTGTACAGTACCTATAGGTAAAGCTTAACAAAAACCATCAATTATTTTTTAAAGAATGTAATATATACAACAAAATTATTCGTCTTTGAGCTACAATAAAGAATCTTAATATAAAACTTTAAATAATCCCTTCTCTCTAGTTATACGAGATATAGTTGTATTATTTTAATTGTCTAGTCATTTTGAATTTTTATTTAAAATTGACAAAACAAAGTATCTACATTTTCATCCAAATAAATGTTGCTATACTTCTATAAGTTTCTAACAAAATTGAATTACTGAAGGCCAGTCTGATTTTTAGATGCAACGGATATTTACGATAAATTTACTGTCTACTAATTATGATAATATTAATATGAAATAATATTCAATAATATAATACTTTTAAAATATATGCATTGAGTTGTGAAGTACAATCAATTTATTACTGTGATACTGTTGGTTATGATCCTAAAAAAATAGTCACAATTTAAAGCAGTGGACACATTAAAAAGATATAAGATAATTAGGAGAAAAATTTTTTAAAATATATTTAGATGACCCTGTTCCTTGCAACTGATGTATGTAGACATTTTTTATTTTGCATGAAGATCTTGTACTATAAGACACGATCTATGTAAGAAAAGATTTATTTCGATTTTAAATTATCTGGAATTACAGAATAGTGTCGACGATGGTTTTGATAGTAAAAATGTAGATTATAAGTACATGGAACGTGGTACAACATGAGTACGAGTAACATGAGTTTTTATCTAGGAAGTCATGAACATGAACCACGAACCACGACCACACCATGAGCCGCCATGATACTTGTTCGCGATTCGCGACCCGTAACGCCTCTACACGACGTACGAGCGAGAAACATCTGGATTAGAACCATAGCTGTTGCTCGACGAACTTAGTAGCGTGTTCGAAAAGAATATTCGATTTACACGATAGAATATTGAATGATCGTGTAGTGTACGATACGAATCGCGAAAATCGAGAATTTTTTGTGTATTTACGAATACTCGGAACACGACAGTCCGGTCCGTTCGGTTTCGGGAACACGTAACTGATTGTTTCTTCAGAAAACATGGCTGAATATCGTTTCGACGGTGTGGTGAAATTGTGTGTACAGAATTATTAAAACGACATCCTGCTCGTTCGAAAACGTTCAACCGCCGGCAAAATGACGTCGATACATTTCGCTGTGCATCCGTTACCCGGAACCGACGATCAACTGCACGATAGGTAAAGAGAACACGTTCGTTATTGGTTTTTCATTAATCTATCGTTTTGATATGCCTGTGGGCCCCTTCATTTTCATCGCATCTATTCGATACGTATTATCGTTCCTTGTTCCTTGCAATGTCGGGCGGATTCGTTTTCTTTCGCCCGTGGGTTTCCCATTTCCTTTTTTTTCGCTTTAACTCGAGCATTCGACGCGAGCTCGGAACTCGATGCCCCTTGCTCGATCTTCGTTCCGAGATCCGAACGAACGCTGTTTAATCATTTTCCATACTCCATTCATCGAACGTAATGTAGGATGTAGGAAACACATTTGTTGTCGCATTGTTACGGTTCTCACGAATACAGCGTAACCTGCGTTTCTCTGCACGCATCCTGCACATTTATTCGATATCGAATCTGCACGTTCGGTAATTCATTAACGTTACTGCATCGGCTGATACGTATCTATGTACTTACATCGACGAACATTTCTCTAGATGAATATTTTCTCTAGATGGGTTTTCATTGCCAGAAACAAATCTATTTTTCTCTCGTTCCGTTACCGCCTCGTCCTGATGGTAGGTTACGAGAACGGATTTTCATTTTTCATTTTCTTTCGACTCGCTTTCGAACATTCGCGTGCGATTATTCGCGGCAATTATTTCGTGCATTACAGTTTTCATGAAGATCTATGGAAACCCTTTGATACAGGTTTATTCACACAATTTATATGTATATATATATAAACATATATATTTTATATAAATATATATGTATATAAATATATATATATATATATATATTATATATTATATATATGTATACATGTATACATGTATATATGTATATATATGTATGTATGTATGTATATATATATACACATGTTGTAGTTGCAATTCATTGATGTTACATTTCTCAATATTCATTTCTATATATATGCATAAATATATTTTAATCCAAAGTAATATTCCTATCGATAGGCGTAACTGAATAGTTACTATGAATTTTATATTTTCAGTCAGAGCTGCAATAAAGACTGTTATAATTAATTATCATAGTTTTCCAAGTACTGCTTAAGCTCGAACATACCTACAATAGTTTTTTGTTACATAATCTGAAATTTATAAAGTAATTCATTGTATTGTACAATCTTATTCAGTTATTGGATTAATTGAACATATACGAGTATACTGTCTTATTGTTTCTATGTACATGTTTAATCTGTATTTAGTAGGTAATTTTCAATTCGACACGAATTTCTAAGAGAATCAAATGGTTTTGTAGGTTAAAAGAGGTGGGAGAGAGGATCAACAGATACGGATTTGCTACGTTACCAGCATTTAACGGTCTAAAGATTGCGGTGAAGCATATTGTTGTCGGACCAACGCATATCGCGCTTCTTACAGAAGACTCGAAAGTTTGCAGGGTTGCATTTACAGTATTGTCGGACAGATTGGATCTAAGTAAAAATGAACCGAACAGAAAGTAAGATGTAGCAAACGAATGGCGTGTAAAGATCAATGTCACGACGAACGAAAGATTTTTCTAAAGTGGATCTATTTTGCTCGTAGCACGAACAAAGGTCATGTTGGGAATTCAAATTCAGCTCCCAACGGAGGTGGGAGCAGTGGAACCGGAAGTAGAGGCATGTCTAGAACACGTGCAAGAATTATGCGAGGTAGTTCGCGAGGAGGTAGCAGCGGTGGGAGCAGTAGTGGCGGTAGGATAGGACCACCGGGTGTAATCATGGGAGCTGGAAGCAGCAGCAGTTCGCGTCCCATTGCACCAGTACCTGCGCCATTTGTGCCAGAAGACCTTATATCGCAGGCTCAGGTGGTACTACAAGGAAAAAGTCGCAACCTTATTATTAGAGAATTGCAGGTTTGTTTTAGTGGCGTATACGTATACAAACATATACGTATATAAACTATTGCGAGCCTAATATCAAGGTATTCATCTAATCTTTTAAATCCTTTTTGCATAGCGTACAAATTTAGATGTAAACTTAGCAGTAAATAATCTACTATCACGGGACGACGAAGAAGGGGATGACGCAGAAGATGCAGCGGACACCTATGTCCCCGAGGATCTCATATCTTTGTTGGATGGTGGGTTTAGCAATGACCATTCTGTTATAATCGATGCGGATTCTATGTTTTCCGAAGATGTGTTCGGATATACGGGAATGAGAAGGTAATTATTTAATCGTTTTCGAAAAACTACCCCTTTAACCGGCTCGACTGAGAAAGAGGGATTATAATTAAATACGAAAAAAAAAAACGTGGTAACATACGATGATTTTGCTCCAGCCGTGGAAGTTCTTCACGCAGAATAGGCAATGATAGGGAAGGTGATCGTGCGTCAGAACGGGACAGAGATCGTGATAGTTTCAGTAAATGGAGAGATCGCCAGTATTGCGGGCCACGCCGTTGGTTAGAAACAGCACTGAAAGAATCATGGGAGAAAGATCCTGGTAAAGATGAGATATTACTAAATCAATATTATTTTACATTTATGCTATACACTATCCATATTTACTATGTATTTTTTTTACCAAATACAGATAATAAAAAGAAGGAACTAGCTCAAAGTCCCCTATGGATATCAGAAGAATTGGAATGGTGGCACGAACGCAGTTCAAATCCTGCCCCCCGTTTTGTACAAATCGCTTCGCTTTACAGTGAATTAGTTGCTGTTTCTGTCGGGGGCCATTTATATCAGTGGAAGTGGTCTGAATCCGAACCTTACAAACATCCAGAGGTACTTTGTCGCTTGCTCAAGTTTCTATTCAAGCGTTCTTGTACAGTAAGAGATCAATATAGTTTGGGAACCATTTGTTTTAGAATCCGAACATACACCATCCGAAAACTCCGTGGCTAGCTATAACGTCCGAGAAAATCGTAAATATATCGGCTACAGCAATTCGTTGTTCGATTAGCACCGAAAGTGGCAAGGTAGCTACCTGGCTCGACGAACTCGTGAGTCATGTAGCTTCCCGACTCGAACATCCGGCTCAAAGATTTACCGAATTTACTTTGGACAAGATAGTATCTCTCCATACTTGTGCTCTATACACGGTTGCTAGACTGGAAAGCGGTACATTATACTGGTGGTCAGTTGAAATTTCATTTGACATTGATTTCATACAGGCAAAACATAAAAATTTCTCAGAGGAAACATATTATGTGTGTATACATGCGAAGATACGAATCGTTATATTATAAATTTATTTGTGTAGGGGAGTTTTACCATTCGCACAGCGCAAAAAATTATGGGAGAAATACAAGGCTAAGTCGCGCAAACACAGGTCGTCGACGGCATCTTCGAACGATATTAGTTATGGCACGCATGTTTGTATGAAAAATAGTCCTATATATCAACCTGGGGCGATAGGTAAGTATCGTATGGACACGTAATGTATAATAATTAGACTGCGGATCTTTATGCAAAATAAAAATGTTCTGCGTTAATTGTGGGCAGCAGGAAGAACATAAAAATTGATTTCATCCCTTAACTTAATTTCGCCCAACCAATTTCTTCATAAATGCATAAAGATTCGTAGATGGCTAACATAGAAAAATTCAGTTTGATTTTCCTTCATTGATTTGATTATATTCGATGTGTTCAGGATTCACAATTGCCAATGGAATTCCAAAAGTAGGACAGTTATTAGCAGCTGCTTGGAGTTTAGACTCGACTTGCAGATTCAAAGTACTACCGGCTGGAACTCATTTGCCTAATGCTACCGTAGACAAACGTGAAACAAGTGGAAACAGCGGAACTGGTACTATTACTAAGACAAATCATAAAGAGACCGCAGACCGTCTTGATATGCCTCCACCACCTTCACCAGCTTCGAGCACATGTAGTGATACTGGTAGCATTACAACAAGTCACAGTAAGAACTTGTCATCATTTATTTCTATTGATTTGCTTACAGTTCGCTTTTACCGTTTTTGTAGTTTATATTCGAGGCTTCTATAAAGTGTCCATTTTATTTTATTTCATTTCTACACTTTATGGTAGAACATTACGAAGAATCTTTGAGATTTGAGTTTAGTTCTTCGAGTTATAAAGATTTCTAATACTGATTTTTGATTCTGTAGAGAGGCAGAAACGAGTTGCACCTCGAAGCGAAGGAGAGTCTGAACGGAAAGATGAAGGAGAGTGGAAATTAAAGGACGTTGTTTTCGTAGAGGATGTTAAGACTGTTCCCATTGGTGTGTTTCCAATTCGTATTATATACAGCGAACGAATAACGTTCTTTACGTTTTCGATTTTCTTATTTACATTATATATATGTGTGTATTATATGTTAAATCACGGCAGGCAAAGTTATAAAAGTGGACGGCTACTATGTCGCAGTGAAATTTTTTTCAAAAGATTCCAAGGAAAAAGAGAAGGAAATTAAGGAGAAGGACTTCGGTACGTCGGACTTTAAAGATCTGACAGCAGAAGAATCGATTAAATTATTAGCAGACTGCCGATTGCTCAGAAAAGACGAGCTGCAAGTAAGTCGAATCTATAATACAGTATACTATATTATACTGAAAACGCACTTCAACATTTGCACTAACACTTGTGTGTACTTAGGTGATCAAATCATCCATGAATCCAAGAGCTCCAGATTGTTTTCAGCGAACTCCTAGAAGAGTTAATATAGTTGAAGGATCCACTGATAATATATTAACTATCGCTACAAACGGACAAGGTGACATTTCACACTGTTTACTAATAACGACACCGACAAAAACATCAACAATAATAATAATCGATTGCTTTTAGGTATTCATGCTATAGTTAAAAAAGGAAGCAAGCTGAGTTACGTGGTGTATAATTTGAGTACTGGAAGACACGTACAAGATCGTTATATTCCATCGGATATATCGTGTTTCTTGGGCTTACAACCTCAAAATATCAGTCTTACAAACGCAGGAGAGGTACGTGCTTATAATGTTAAATTCTTCATTAAAAATAGTACAATGTGAAAGATAAGGGAAACTATTATATAATATAATTTTACATTACAGAATATCGAATGTTCTATGATTCTTAGAGACGGAAATAATACGATCTATCCGCTGGTAAAAGATTGTGCTGGTGCTATTCGTGATCCGCACTGCTTAGATTTAGTACCAGTAATTTGTATCGGTGCTTCAACCATTCCCATACCAAATTGTTCGAATTCGACTAACATGAAAACCAAAGTTGCCGTTGTTGCACTAGCATTTGACAACCTTTTGCTTATGCCGCGTATACTAAGGTGTGATTACGACAGCGTGAAACAGGTGTTCTGTACTCTGGAACAAGATCACAGTGAGTATCGCTATAATTTTTCAAATAGTACATTATGTATATAATAAATGTATCTTTTATCTTTCTTTTTAAAGAAAACAATGCTGCACAAATTCAGGCGATATTGACCGAACGTTGCGATGGCAATCGTAATATTCTACACGCCTGTATCAGTATGTGTTCACCAACCTCTAACAAAGAAAACGATCAAGGTATTGCAACCATTGCCCCGCATGTATACATATTATCTCGAATATATGTATTATATTATTTTACATTCGTTTTAATATTGAAAATAATCTTTTTTGAATTTGAAAGGCATCGAACGTGAACTGGTTACGAACACGGTTGATGGGGCTTCTGCAACGATCGAGGAGCCTATACCAACCCTAAGTTGGCCACCCGAAGCATTTGATAACACGTCGGGAGAAGAAGACAGTTTACTCAGCATTGGCGCTGCCAGTATTTCTATGATGAACAAATCAGGTGAGAAATGCATAGAATCCCTTTTTAATTCGACTTTTAATTCTTTCGTGTCCGAACTCTTTCTTCAATGATATCGTAATTTAGTTGTATGCATAACCACTTTGAACAAATTACCACGTTTTCTTTGTAGGTGTCGGAACTACGTCCAATAATACTTACATCATAGATTCCGTTGAGAGAAGGAACAATGCCTTGCTTATATTAAAGTACATGTGCGAGAGCATCGTATTGACGCCGCACTTGAAAGAATTACTCATGGCAAAGTAAGGAGATTTTATATATTTAATAAATTTTATAACAAAATTTGAGGATATTCGATCAATGGGAAAATATCATTTTGAAGAAACTATTCTAATCGAAAATGTTTACGTTAACAGGGATGCTCAAGGTCAGACACCGTTGATGTTGGCTGTGTCGGTTCGCGCGTATCACGCGGCTCTGATCTTATTGGACATTATTCAAAGAGTTGGAAAAGATCAAAAGGAGTGTCTATCCATGATATTACACCCCGACGCGAATCCAGATTTGTCACCTTTGTTCGTTACGTGTTGCAACGACACCTGTAGCTTCACTTGGACTGGAACACAACACATTGACCAGGTTTTGAATTGCCCATTACGTTTGAGTAGTTACTGTGGGCGCGCACGCGCCGATGCCAGTATAAACACGCTCTCTTAACGAAAGTTTCTTTAATTTTTCTTTAGAACATCTACGAGTGTAGAACCTGCGGCTTAACCGGCTCGTTGTGTTGCTGCACGGAATGTGCCCGGGTTTGCCATCGAGGACACGATTGCAAAATGAAAATAACATCCCCGACTGCCTATTGCGACTGTTGGGAGAAATGTAAATGTCGTGCTCTGATCGCTGGACACCAAAGTGCTCGTTACCAACTGCTGTGTCGGCTTGTAGTTAATACCGATCTCGCCACAAAGATAAACTCACGGTACAGAAGCAGCTAGATTGTTTTATATTCCAGCATTTTTTGAAAAGTTTTACAAACCATAAATTAAAATCTGCAGTAATTTCCATTCTAATCGTAAATACTAATTCTATAAATACGCGTTTGTAGTTTATGTGAAAGCGAAGACTCAGAGTAAACGGTATGTGATTTGATATTGCAGGGGAGAATGCATTTTGCTATTCTTAGTGCAGACTGTAGGTAGACAAATGATGGAACAAAGGCAATGTCGGTCAGCACCTCGGCAACGATCGACATCCGTCAGCCGCAAAGGGACTTCTTCGGACGGTAATTTTGCGAGCTTTTCAATGATCGACGTAATCGTTCTACAGTAAAGTCGCGATCTAACTCCCTGAGGATATCCACGATCATTGTTCGCACAAGCAAATCAAACACTGTTGACTGATTTTGCAGGTTATGAATAGAGCTTCAAAATGTGTATGTCAATGATTTGCTACAGCGCATAAACAAGTGTTTTTAAGTTATAGACCCACTAGATCGCGACTTTACAGTAATCAGATTTCGTTTGAGCCAAAGGGATCATTTATTTACCTGATCACCGGTTTATTTAGGTGTGGATGCGGACTCAGATATGCCAGAGCATGATCTGGAACCACCCCGTTTCAGTCGGAGAGCTCTGGAAAGGTTGCTCAACGACTGGCCAGCCGTTCAGTGCATGATAATGTCAGGCGTCTCTACGAACGGCAATGATCAATTGTTTGGAGACCAAGGACAATTGTGTCGTCAGAGTGGCACCGCGTTGCTCGACAAGTTTACTCATTCGCTTTTGGTTAAATGCAGCACAGAGGCGAGAAAGATTATTCTCTTACTATTATCTGACACGACGTTGAAACACGACGTTACAAGATTCGTCGTATACGCGCGCCAAATCAAGTATTAATTATTTATTATCGTTTCAGATGCTCGATACTCTTCTAACGACTCTGATCCGAGAAATGCAAAACGATTCCGTACCAGGACGCCAAGAGGAGGCGACCAACGTCGCGCGTCGATTCGTTCGCTCGGTGGCTCGAATATTTGTTATTTTTACAATTGAGATGGCGCCGGCTACGAAGAGAAGGAGGTACGTGCGAAAGCCACGCTTAGATATTATTTTATAATAATAAATGGTAAAGTGAATTTTTTTTCTTGCGTTTTCCAGCGCCACTCAAACATCGCAGCCGTTGATGAAATGTCGCAAAGTGTTCAAAGCGTTGATCAAGCTGGCGGTCGAAGAATTATGCGAGACGGCCGACTCTTTGATAGCGCCTGTAAGACTGGGCGTGGCGAGGCCAACCGCGCCGTTCACGCTGACCAATTCAGCGATAGAAGTGATCAACGGTTCCGAGGAGCTATTTTCCATAGAGCCGTTGATACCTCAGAGCGGAGTCAGTTCCCAGACACTGGATCCCACGTTACAAACGCAACAAGGGAACAACAACATAACTATCGCCAGGGACGTTTCCGCCATGGACGAGACCGAAGGTGGTGATGGTAAGTTTCAGGAAAATCCGGTTCCTTGTTAGCGATCAATCGTTAAACGTGAGATAACATGAAATTTCTGTTTCCGCCTGATGTACAATTAGAGGGACCTATGGACGTAGACGGGGACATTAGCGAGCACGAGGAGTCCGGAGTCCCTGGGACCGTCGGTGGACAACCAATGGGCGACATGGATAGCAATACCGGAGGCGTGGGCGAAGAACAAGTAGGAGACGGTGAATCGGATACGGAACTCGATCTTCTAGCGGAAGCGGAGACCGAGTCAGACTCCGACGACAACCATAGCAATCAGGATGCAGCGTCCGCTCAACGAAGCGTGCAAACCGGTGCCACGGCTGGTTCCGACGGTGGAATGGGATCGATTTTATTATTCCCGGAGGACGAGTCCGGCGAATCGAGTCAGCAAGAGGACGACGAAAGCGAGGCAGGGGAGACCGATGAACAAGATAACGAAGACTTTCAGATCGGTGACGAACAATTGGAGAGACGAAGGTAATCAACTCGTTTATCGTTTGGTTGCTTACGGAAAATTCTACGGAATTGTTAGCCGAGCGTGTTTAGATAACGTTCGTAAGCAGCCTTGTTCGAATAGAACAAAAGACACCTCACGTTTACGGCATTTAGCTTAAGGATGTAAAAAACGAACATTTTTTCTATCGTTGACACTTTGTTGTAGTGGTTCATCTGGTCATTTACACCGTAATAATCTCGCGCCCGTTTCTATGCAATGGGCGATACGCAATCGCGAAACGAGCACGCGAACAACAGGGTTACGGGTAGCAGGTGGCAGCAATCTGGTTTTTTTTGACTCCACGTCTTTGAGACGTACCGCTGCAACGTCAACGGTTGCAGCCACGCAAGAACCCATTATTATGGGCACAACTACCAGTTGCTTGGCACGTGCGTTCGGCCTTGTCATCCGACAGATAGCCGATCTTTTAGTTATGATGCAAGATTATAAAACGCTGGCACCGGTTTTGCCACGGCTGATGGAAGTCACCTACCAGGACGCGTTGAACTTGCAGGTTTGTCTCCTTTCTTTTCATTCGTCTCGTTTCATTCGAATCGAGTGACGTTTATTCGAAGCAACTTACGATTACATATGAAATTCAACTAAGTATTTTTTCATCAACAGACGTATCTTGAAACGCATTTGAAACCAACATGGGACTGGCTGTTAACTGTAATGGATGCTACAGAAGCACAGTTGCGGTTCGGCGTATCCTTGACGTGTAGCGCGGACCCTACGCATCCGGAACACCCGTTGAACAATGCCCCGTCGCTCTCTGGAGGAAATTTTACCGGGTTACTGAACACCGCGGCTTTGTCTTTGACTTTACAGTCTAATACAGGTCGGAATCAACGCAGTGGTATCGCTACCAGCACCAATATCTCCACTCCACAAGCTTCTACAAGACTCACCGTTGGTTTTGCAGGCGTTGGCGAACCTTCGAGAAACAATAGAGAACGCGAAGGTACACACTAACTTTCTTTCTTCTCATAAGATTTGCAAAATATTAAGAAAAATCATCCTTTATTTCCCATGTACTTATGCACGACTATCTAGCTAATTCCAGGATGATTTCAGGTAGCGAAATACACCTGGCACGACGTGAATTTTTGTCCTATTGCCTGTCCTTAATGCGTGCTCACAATGGCGAACACAGAGACAGCCTGCCGGTATTGGACGTTTCTTCTTTGAGACACGTAGCCTATGTATTCGACGCGTTAGTGTATTATATGCGTTCCCTTTCGGAGCCGATGTCGGCTCGCGGAGAGACTCACAAGGGCAGCTCAACTTACTCGAGTTGGAACGATCAGGTACGTGAATCTAACAAATTTCGAATATATACGGTAATGTCCGACTGTAGTGTGCGGAGCATACGAAAATCCAGGAGTAGTCTTTCAAAATTGAAAGCTCACCCTATGTATGTATGACCAGAATGAGAAAATCGGTGAGGGGGCCCTCAAAGTAAATAACCACCAAAAAATAAATTGTATCGGGAAGGGAACGAAGCAAGAAAGAACCGAGAAATGACTTCCAGTCGGACATTACTGTATATCTTATAGACTCGAACGAAGAATTCTAAGGATGTTAACGTTTCGTGGTTTGCAGGATGAAAATGACAACGACGAAGGCGAAGAATATAATTCACCTGTGCCGGCAGCCATGGAAACTGATTCCGTCGATTACCCTGACTTACTTCAGGTTCCTATTTGCGGATCAGGAAATAACAGGGACAGCACACCGAAAGGCCGTAAACACCCTTTCTTACAGAGATCGGACTCTACGTTGTGTCTGGGTTGTCCGCCTCTCGATCCGTTCGACACGGTTATGAGCGAGGCATTGCCATTGGCCGATCAACCGCATTTATTGCAACCCCATTCGAGACGCGAAGATTTATTCGGTATTCCGAGACAGCCGGCAACGAGTACGAATCCTAATCAATATCTCTTAGCAGGCCTACCTACGAGGCTCGGTTTATCTGCGCGTGGTACCGATAATCAGAACACGGTCACACCCACGCTCAGTCAAATCATTCAAGGACCTGCCTCGTTTGCATCGGCAGACACTAGACGCAGTTCCGTTTCGGTTGGTGATTCAGCATCCACCGCAAAATATACGGTAATCTAATTTAATCTAATGCATTTCAGAACGGTATAAGATATAGAATAGAAACATTTGAGCGTAAACCACCTCATTTCCCATCCACTGAACAGTGTATTACTTCAATGTCGCCAATACGCATTAAGCATTGCACTGCCAATCAATCGAGAGATGCAATGAAACATTAAAAATTGATTTCTTTAATCTATATAAATAAAAATGTACAACGACGAGCTTCAATTATATGTGTAACGTTTGTAGGTGCGTTATTCATAGAAAACTGACTCGTTCAATTGTACAAGGATAATGTTCTTCCGACTCGCATGTTTCAAAGATGGCATTAGCTTTCATTATTGATTTCGTTTAATGTAACGTAACGTAACACGTTATTTTGGCATCTTATCTCGTGTTATGTAATACGTTCCACGTATATATGCATACATATATTATTCCGACATGAATAACTGTAAAATTCAATAACCTACTTTGAAATATTATAGGAAAAGGCAAAATCGTCGTTTAATCACACGAACGATAATCATTCGCTTGTAGCGGAACAAATCGATCGTGCGCCGATCATAGTTTCTACTAACAATCAAAACGAGGAAGCAGCAGGAGGAAGTGCAAAAAATAATAAGGATCAGTGTAAAACAAATAGAAGCGTTATTGTTAGAGCTGGAACTGTTTCGGTAAATATGAAATCCAACTGTCTTAAAATTAAATCAAGGCGGGGATTAAAGGAATAAGTACAAGAGAGAAAGAATGGGGGTGGGAGGTAAGGAGAAGAAGAAAAAGAATGTTTGGTCGTGTATGGTCGTATGCTTGATAATATAATCGCGTGTGCATTTCGCAAGGAAATCTATGATACTCTATTGAATTATGGTGGAATGAACAAGTTGTCTTTGATTTTTGAAGGAGGCGAGTACAAATAAACCGGGCGCACCAGAAGTTTTGGTCGTGTCCACCGTTGAAACGCAAAGCGTGACGGAAGATGTTGACCCAGCGGGTTCGAGTCAAGAAATATCAGCTCACGAAACGGTCGAGACCAGTCCGGTGGAGAACGCGAGAGCCATTTCTTCCATCGGATCGAATATATCCCATAACATCTTATTGGGACGTTGGAGATTATTGCTCGATCTGTTCGGACGCGTTTTCATGGAAGACGTTGGATTGGAAGTTGGCTCGGTGGTTTCCGAGTTGGGAGGATTTCAAGTGAAAGAAGCGAAATTTCGCAGAGACATGGAGAAGCTCCGTAACTCGCAACAAAGGGACATTACGCTATACAAAGTAATTTCGTTATCTACAATTCTATTAACGCTCCAGTCGCGGGGACATTGTAATTGTAACTCCCCGCGAATTCCAACGAAAATGAAAACGTAAAAACATGGGAAAATGCCCCGCTGCTGGAGAGTTAATCGTAGCTCGTTGCGGTTTTGTATCCGGTCATTTTTTATTCTATTCGTGTGCTTCTTTCTAAGGTGGAGCGAGATAGAACCCAGTTGCTGGTGCAGACAATGAAGGAGTTAAATACACAGTATAATTTATATTATAGGCGTGCATCTAACACTCCCCCGTTAGCTGTCCATCGCGTTAAAGTAACATTCATGGATGAACCTGGAGAAGGTTCAGGAGTTACCAGAGGTTTTTATACAACGATCGCGGAGGTTTGTAACATTAATGAAAAACTGGATCCTATTCAATTCAATTCTATTCGACGAGTATAACTACTCGTAAAAGAAAATTGTTTTTTTTTGGTACAGCACAATTATTGAAAATCCTATTAATAGGCTTTAGGTAGGTAAAGAATTAATAATAACTCGCATGTACGTTCTCTGCGCAGGCATTGCTCGCGAACGAAAAACTGCCTAATCTCGAAGCAGCGCAAGTAGGATCGAAATATACACCGTACAACGTTCTACAGAAAATTAAAAGTAGAGATCGCGATCGGGATCGTGACCGTGAACTGAGACGACAGGTAAAACAATTGCTAGAAGTAGAAGAAAAGTAATGAAGCTGAGAAAACACAGCTACCTTCTATCGATGATGATCGTTCACGGGATCGACTTGTTATTTCAGAATCTTCGATCGTCTGGGAAATGTCGCGGTACACGCAGAGGATTGTCTTTCGAGGCTCGTTCTTTTCACCCATCCGGCTCTGTCGAAGGAAGCAGTAGTACCGGGCCTGGTAGCTCGTCCTCCAATTCTCATCCGTTGCCTGTTAGTCACCCAATTAACGATCACTTGACCATGCATCAACAACAACTGGGGGACAGGCTGTATCCGAAAGTAATTAATTTTAAAACATTTGTTTCGATAGAAAGACATTTGTAAAAGTTGTCATAAACGTTATTCACGCCTGACGTTTTATAGGTTTACGCGTTGAGGCCCATGTTAGCCCAAAAAATAACTGGTATGCTTCTCGAACTATCTCCCGCATACGTATCGATATTGTTGGCTTCGGAGGACGCGCTGCGGCAAAAGGTCGACGAAGCGTTCGAGTTGATCAGCGATTCGGCGAATCAATATTTGCCGAGCGAGGGACTATTAGATCTGGATATGTACAGTTTGGCAGCTCGATGGGGAGCAAATAAGAAGAAAATTGAGAATAGTATTCCGGATGACACGGAAGATAACGCACCCCTGTTTTATTCACCGGGGAAGAGAGGTTTCTATACGCCGCGGCAAGGAAGGGCCAGCTACGAACGACTGAACGCGTTCAGAAATGTGGGCAGGTAAATGACTAACGTAACTAGCGAAACTGTTAATCTTATCGCATAAATCTCGCGACATTTTCATATCAACATCTCTTTATCTTTCAGACTCATAGGATTGTGTCTTCTACAGAACGAGCTGTGCCCTATATTTTTAAATCGTCACGTAATCAAATATATATTAGGAAGACCTATACGTTTCCACGATTTGGCGTTTTTTGATTCTGTAATTTATGAAAGTCTGAGACAGCTTGTGATCGACTCCGAGACCAAGGACAGTAACAGCTTATTCTCCGCTCTTGATCTTACTTTCAGGTATCGTTTAACTTCAACATTGTACATTCGTTCGACACCCATAGTTACTGAACTCTAACCACGTCGGGTTTACTTCCGATTCATTCACGTTTCTTATCGCAATTCTTTCAGTATTGACTTGTGTCCCGAAGAAGGGGGTGGATCGATCGAATTAATACCAAACGGTCGTGACATAGAAGTAACAGCGAGCAACGTTTACGATTACGTTCGAAAGTATGCTGAAGTTCGTATGATCAAAGTACAAGAGAAGGCCTTGCAAGCAATGAGAGAAGGGGTATTCGATGTTCTTCCGGAAGGAGCATTCGACGGCTTAACTTCGGAAGATCTACGACTTCTTTTAAACGGAGTTGGCGATATCAACGTTTCCGTTCTTATATCTTATACCTCGTTCAATGACGAATCAGGAGAATCTGTGGATAGATTGGCCAAGTTTAAACGATGGTTATGGTCTACGGTAGAGAAAATGTCACACACCGAACGCCAGGATTTGGTAAGAACGTCGCATGATTTTCTTTTTAAACAGCACACTATACAATGTTCATGGACGTTACAATTTACAATCCATTCGAAATGTGCAGGTATACTTTTGGACAGGATCTCCAGCATTACCGGCAAGCGGAGACGGCTATCAGCCAATGCCAAGTGTGACATTACGGCCAGCAGACGATGCACATCTACCAACTGCAAATACATGTATTTCTCGACTATACGTTCCATTGTACAGCTCTCGTCACGTATTAAGACATAAACTACTTATTGCTATTAAGGCAAAGAACTTTGGATTTGTATGAATATATATATATATGTGTATGTATATATATATATATATATATGTATATACATGTGTATGTATATATATACGTATACATATATATATTTATATATATTATATGACCATGTTTGTGCGCAATAGCTCTAAAAAGAAGTTACGCTATTGATAATGATATAAGAAGAAAAACATGTATGTTGTTAATTTTTTCCTTCCTAGAAAAATTTATAACATTTATAAATTTGTAAGGTGTAATTATGAATTCTGATTTCTCCAATTGAAAAGCGGTTTTCATCATGATAAGATTTTATGTTAACGTGTCATCATTAGTCTTTATAGTGATCGAATAAAACTTTCTCAAAAATCGTAATCAAATGAATCGATTAACACAACAACCCCAATAATGCAATAACGATAGTAATAATGATAAACTGTGTATAGCAATATAGTTTGAACTGTTATAGCCGAAAGTACAGAGAATTCGAGTTTTCGTTTTTTTTTTATTAGGAATTTTAAGAGAGTATTATATACAATTAAAAATTTCTTTTATTAGGCATGTTTAAGATGTGACATAAGATGTTGACAGGAAAATGTAGATTTTTTTTCGATGCACACCAGATTTTATGTATGTAACTGTTTATCCGTTTATCAGCATGTTATCGATTATAATATGCATCACTTTTAAAAATCAGTTTACAACTCGAGTACAGCTTACAAAACACGAGGCTTGGTCTTTAATAATAATGATGACGATAATAATAATAATAGTAGTAGTAGTAGTAGTAGTATTAATAATAATAATAATCATCATAACAATAATGATGACGATGACGATGATAATTACGATGACGATTAAGATTATGATGACGGTGACGATGGTAATAATGATAATAATAATAATGAAAATTACATAGGTTCATGTAAAAAAAAAAACTGCTTTTATGAATGAAAATGGCGGTAAAATATCAACGTAAAATCACATGTAATCTAAAGGATGCAAATGTTTTTTGAATTTCCAGTTCTCGGTTAAGTAGCCAATGGTTGCGACTGAAGATCTGTGAATGAAATCGGCCAAATGCGGAGGTAATAGGAAAAAATCATCTAGGAATGTCTAGCTGCCTATTCGTATTGTTATATGCTTTCTTTTTTTTAACTTGTTCAAAATCTTGAATCTATCTCATGAAACAATATCAACTCCGTTACTTATGCTGCTTAGCCTTGGCATGCACTCATACTCGTATATGTCCTTGGTTTTCTGTCTAAGATCGTAACAATACATATTTCCAAAATGATCATCATTTTGAAAGAAAATTGAATTTACAGATTTAAATTATTATTTATATTTTCTAAACAGTAAACTGAAATAGTAAAAAATAATCTATTATCTTTAATTTACTTTAAAAAAAGTTGCTAATGCTAATATGTATAATATAATAAATCTCATTGTTTATAAATTTCTAAAAATCGTAAAGTTATATACAATAATTATATTATCCATTATGTACTTGACAAAGTATTAATAGAAACTTATGTACAATGGGTTACCTATTGACCGTTTCCTGAACTGTTTTGGGGTAATTTTGCATTGGATTGGCTCAATTGAGCTAACGTTTCTGGAGTTGCGTGAGCTTTTAGAATTGAATTTTCAGCTTCCAATTGATTGATGCGATCCATAAGTTCTGCTATTTTTTCCTTGAGTACTTCGACTTCTTCTCGTACAGCAAACATTAAATGACTCTTAACAAGATCCTAGAAAAAAGGGTGTAATCGCTCGTTAAACCGACATTACGGTTCGTTATCTTTATCGAGTAATTGTCCCTGACAGAGATAGCTTACCATGGCTTGCTCAATCTTGTTATCAATTGCTACAGCACTAGTCCCCGACATGCTGTAGTAAAAATAGCATTACAAGTTTATAGTTATACAACACGGATAGTTTCATTAAGATTATCCGAAAGTGTACCTTTCATTATCTTCGAGGGTATGATGTTCATCGCTGCCTTGCGTAACTTCGGTTAATGATTCTAGAAGCGCGGTATCAGCCGACTGAGTTGTAGATGCAGTTACTATGCCTGCGATGGAGTCCTGCTCCGGGTCTGACTGATGAAACGTCATGCTTCCTTGTTGCAAACCACCTACAACGTTTTGGCAACTAGCCGACACTGGCGCCATTTGCACTTGAGCATTGCTGCCAGATGTTTGTGGTTGCATTTGAGATGGAGGTATCACTTGCGATTGTACCGGTGCCCCGGGAGCATGTATAGTCGAAGAAGTTTGCTGTGCACCAGTTTGAGGAACTTTATGAATATTCTGGATGCCCTGCATTCCCTGTATGGCAGTCAACGATTCAGAAATTTGGGTTTGCAGCGGTTGGGGAGGCTGTTGCTGTTGTTGCTGAGGAGGAGGTGCATGCTGTTGCTGCTGTTGTTGGGTAACCAGAATGTTTGATGTCTGAGACGTCGGAACCGGTGGTTGTTGAACAGATGGCTGACAAACTGTTTGAACTGGCATCGACTGATTCTGCGTACTCACTGTCACATACGTATCTTCTTTAGAATGAGCTATACTTTGCTGAGCTGTCACATTGTTATTACCAGTCTGCGTAATGATAGGAATAGAACCTTGGGGCATACTTTGAGGTTGAGTCAAATTATTTGGATGGGCAGGTTGCAGATTAGATGGTAACGTGGATCCCTGTCCTCCTTGTTGTTGCTGTTGTTGTTGCTGCTGTTGTGGCTGAGAGGTCAACTGCTGAGTGGTAGATTGGAAATATGGGGGAATTTGCGTCGGTGCTTGAACCTTCTGCTGAGTTTGAACTTGCGTCGGATTATGCTGAGCATTTGGAGGAATAGAATTGCTTACCGCGTAATTAGCATTCGTAACGGTTGCAGGATTATTTGGTACACCGATCGATGGGTGCACATCTTGATGGGTGGATACTTGTCCATTAGAATCTATGCCTATACCTTTCTCCTCGGATATGACGGATTGCTTGGAAGAATCTGGTATCACGATTCCACTATCCGTAACCCCATAAGATATGCATACCTCGTTCGGATCCGACACTTTTGGTGTACCGATCGCGGTCGGTTGATTGACTGACGTGTGGTCTAAATAATCCATACAAGTCCATCTGCCCCTTTTGAAAGGTTCGGTACTTTCAATTTTAACCACTTTGAACCGCTCGTTTCTACCGTGCGAATGTACTTCGCGCAGGTCCGCATCTTGTTTAGCATTGCTCGACAGTAAGTTGATAATATTATTGTCGGTAACAGACGTAATATCCAGAGTATTAATATTGCTGTCGTTTACCGAATTAATAACATTACTCCCCTCCGACGGTACGATCGCCAGACCATACTGAGAACTGGTAGGAATCACCGGAGCGGTGCTGAGAGCAGCGTTACTCGTATTGAAGAATACGTCCTCTTTGGAAAAGGTATCTTCCGAGTAACTAGGCGTTTCGATGTCGATATCGGTGATACGCGAGTGTTCCACGGAATTGTCCTCTGTATGGGATTCGTCCAGGTCGTCGTTCGAATCTTCGCCAGCATCGTTGCTCATACGACAACCGACGGTAACGCTTGTTATTTGGAAGGACGATGTCTTTTTTCGACACTGATTACTGGCCGTCACGTTGCTGGAGCTGGTCAAACTAACCGGCTGGTACAGCTTCTCTGGCTCTCCTAACCGAATCGTCTCGGTGGTGGTACGGTGCACTGTGTTCGACGTCTTTCTATTACTACCATCCGACAGCTTATGCGATTTTCTGTGTACATTATCTGCCATTATTATAGGAACTTAGCATTCGAGAGCCACGATCTTTGTATTCGTTGTTCTCTTGCATGTTAACATCGACATCGCTCTTAGCCGGGGCCTTTCGGCATCGAACTCTGTTCACCCGTCACGCGATCGACACGATTCTCCTTCAGACCAGCCGATCCTTGCTCGTCACGGTGATTCGAATCAAATTCATATTCTCATTTTGCAGAGGTGTTGACAGTTCACCATTTCCATCAATTTCACGGGGAAGAAGTGCATTCGCTCGAGTACCGTCCACTCGAAACGAATCACTCTCGTCAGTCAACACGTACACACGGATTTACGAATCCTCGTTTGCCTCATTTGATGCGCGTCAAGATCATGCTACCTTCTAATCCGTTCTTACTCCGCGTATTTCCCTTTCGCGAGTTGTTTTTTTCTCATCCATAATAATCCCTTTCTCTACTTTATTATACTAAGCAAGCAGTTTAAAAATGGCTGCCGGAGATTCACTTCACGGAGTTGCCACGAATTATATATCTAGAACATCTCGGCGTGTGACTTCACGAGTGAAAATCTATTTCCATCGTCCGGATGGTAGGCGCGCCGTAACAAATAACCACAAACTATCTTCTCTGTCTCTACCAGTCTTGCTACTCTCTACTGACCCCTTTTATTCGAGTACGTAGATAGACGTAGATGCACCGTATATCTTCGTTTCAAATCAATTCAAATCGAATACACGTACGAATAACTCGCAATACGTAAAGAATTCGTTTCGTTTGCAAACGTATATTTTTTAATGGGCGAGAATCGAATTCGTTCGCAAGCCCAGCAAATTTACCCTCTGTACCGAAGTACCCAACCCAGTTCTCTTCCTTGTTGAAGAGCAATCATTTCATTGGTAAAGTCAGATAAAGTCGTCAATGAAATTCCATTGTACCTCTAGAGCAAATTCGTTTCAAATTATACACGCATCTATATACATTTATAGTTAACTGAAAAGTATTTCGAAAAAATATATTTAAAGTGCCTTTCGATTCAGACAATTTCATTTTCCTATATTCCACTTCTTATTACAATTACAGATGTAGCTTATCTTTCGCCCAGTATTTGTACAGCCCGCCTTTGATCGCCGCGAACGATTGCGTCTCGCATGGTCTCACGTGGGATGAAACCTTTATGTTCATGAGAAAACGGAGAAAACGTAGAATATATTCTTATTGAGGCCATAGAATTCAGTGCAGCGTGTAATACCTGGTATATAACACTGTATTTTTTCGCAGAAACAAAAATCTGATGTTTCCTACAGTAACCAAATTTAAATTTCCCGTACGCTATCGTAGCGATGGGCACCATCGATTAAATTCAACTATCGACTAATTTAGTTGCTACATACCATCGAATATTTAATCGATAGTTTTTGGTCGATTGAAATTTTGTTTTAGTGGTTACGTCTAGATTGTGGGCTATAGTCTAAGCCTGCGTCATACGGCTCATCTCTTGCAAATTATTATAATAATAATACAATATAAAGTGAACCTTTTAGAAAAGTATCTGTTATTGACATATATAATTATAAAATACTACTTTCTCTTTAGATTATGATTAAAATTTTATTCCCGCAAGTGCAATATATAAGTTAATAATTGTATAATATTTTTAGTATAATAATTGTTATTTATATTATTCGATATAGCTAATGAGTGAACGTATTTGATAATAAATCTTATAAAATCTATTCAAAACTCCCGCCCGTTAAAATTCAACCAATTTAGTTGATAGTTTAAAAAATTAGTCGATTGAAAATAGTAGTTGGCTACTATCGATTTAGTCGATAGTTTTAATCGATGGTGCCCATCACTGCGGCTATCGTCATTATTTTTCCATATGGAAATCGATCTGTAATCTGGCAAAGTACATTGTCACGTGGTAAAAGTGGACTCTACCACCGGTATAGGAGCTGTTCCGTGCTAAGCGTGCAAAAAATGGAGTCAAGTTCAAACATACATAAATGTGAGCACTCTCATTTCCTCTCTGCTGTCACAATATGTATTCATTGTATTTAGATGTAGATATGCTACTGTTTCGGCCGCGCATGTGCAGAAAAAGGCGGTTGTAATCACTGCTACCAAACTACCAATGACTACCAACCAGTTACTACCTACAGTACTACATAAATACTTACTAAACACATCAATGTCGGTGTTTATGTTTTCTCGTTAAAAAATGTTTACGAGATACGCATAATGAAAGACGAAATCAATCAAAATGATGGCCACAACGAACGAGTTCGGTCCTGATTCAGGCGGCAGAGTGAAGGTAAACTTGTTTTAAACTAAATTTCGTATAGTTGTTCCTTTTTCATTATTCTAACCTTACACATTTACAAAGCAATGAACGTAAACGTATACACGGTACATTAGTTCAATGTTTGACGTTCACAGACATATTTTATTATATATATTTTCGATAATAAACCGCCTACTTTTCTAGGGGGTGACGATAGTGAAACCCATAGTGTATGGTAACGTAGCTCGTTATTTTGGTAAGAAAAGAGAAGAAGATGGACACACTCATCAATGGACTGTTTACGTAAAACCATATCACAATGAAGACATGTCGACGTATGTTAAAAAGGTGCATTTTAAATTGCACGAGAGCTATAATAATCCAAACCGTATTATGACAAAACCACCTTACGAGCTGACCGAAACTGGCTGGGGGGAATTCGAAATTGTCATTAAAATATACTTCCATGATCCCAACGAACGACCTGTGAGTACATTTTTAACCATTCAGAAACGTAAATTAAACAGACAATAGTAAAAATGATTTTACATACTCGACAGGTGACTATATACCATATATTGAAGCTGTTCCAAACAACGCCTGAAATACAATTGGGCAAAAAAAGCTTAGTTTCTGAATTCTATGAAGAAGTAGTGTTCCAAGATCCAACAGCATTTATGCAACATTTACTGAATTCGGGCAAACCTATAACTCTAGGTGTCTGGCGTCATAACACGGATTGTATGTACACATATAAATGATGAATCATATAATAGTATCTACGTGTGTGAATTATGATAACATGTAATGTATTTGTCTGCACACAAAAATAATCATTCACGTGTTTTAGTCGAAGCTAAAAAGGACTCTATGATAAAAGCGATCATGGAAGCAAGAAACAAAATAAGATTGGACGTGATAGATCTCAAAGAGAAGTTAACTTTGGCAAAGGAGACAATTGCGAAATTTAAAGACGAAATTTCCAAGATTTCAAAGGCTGGAGGAGGCTTGTCGGTCGCATAAAACAAACCACTAAACTATGCGGAATTTTATAATAAATAAGATAAGGTGTACATAGTCCTATCATGGACATAACTAGAAGTTTAATAAAGTTACCGATATACTTTTCTATCGATACCTATAATTGTATATGCCAATAAATTTATGAAATTTTTGACGAATGTTACAGGAATGTGCTCGTTAAACATTTAGTTGTAGAATTACAAAATAGAATGAAGAATATTTGCGAAAACAAACTTCTTTTTAATTACCTTAAAATTGCCCTGTAACAATGATGCAATCTGAAAATTAATTTAAAAATCGTTCGTAAATTACATTACAAGAAGATAGTGTGTCTAGAAGCCTGGAGTATCAACAAATGTTTGTTCTTCACTTGTCAGTACGAAATAAGTTTAATCGCAGTTCTGAAAAAGTTTCATAAAATTGAAAAATATCAATTACGTAATCCTTACCAGGACATGCGCAGCCGAAACTTTGAAATGGTTACCGAAAACTCAATGAACTTCTACGTATACTAAGCGCTCCAAAAATCAATGACTCGTTTTACCGTAAGTCATCTCGAATAATAATTTGTACCGATCTGATAACGTATCATTGCTGACGCGCTCTTCTCGGATAATGTTATCTTTGTTTGATCACGGCCTTGAACTGTCAAAACGACACTTCATACGAAAAATAACGATCCAGAGGAATCACCCGGATGATGTAAATTTGCGGAACTTGGCGGTAAGAAGACCAGTAATGTTAGAAATAGTAACAGTATTTGTACGTTTGTACCGCATGACTCGACCAAGTGACCCGATAGAAATCAGTTTTCGATAATTATCCGCATACGACAGTCTTCTTTTCCTATATGAGAAATGACCGGAGAGCCGAGCGTGATCTCCGCCAAACCGTAAGCGTGTATTTATTATTGATTTCGCGTGTCCATCTGATCGACGGATTCGGTCCGTTACCATCCGTTACCTTTCAACAGATTTTTTTCGACGGATATCATATGCTCACGCGATCGCGTTCGACAGTTACGCAACAATGAATGCCATCGTACTCGACCGGCAAATTGTAACGAGTTTCGAGTGTTTTATACCATTATTCTTTCAAATTCAATGAATCGTCGATAATCAGACCAAAATGTTGAATCTTTGATTCTCGTTCTTATTCACCCGAGAAACTTGAATAATAATATTTTTCTCTTCAATTTCTCTAGTTTAGGTACCGAGTTTGTGATCGGAGGACTAGCAGCAGTCGGTGCAGGATTCTTCACCAATCCGATCGACGTGGTAAAAGTACGCCTTCAGCTTCAGGGAGAGCTAGAGGCACGAAACACGTACAAGAAAATATACAAGAACACCTTACACGCAGGCTACCTAATAGCCAAACATGAAGGAGTGCTCGCTCTGCAAGCTGGTATCGTACCAGCTCTTTACTTTCAAGTGGTGCTCAACGGTATACGTTTAGGTATATACAACTGGGCAAAAAATCATGAGTTCATTACTAACAGAAAAGGAGACACTGCTGTTATCAGCACAGTAATAGTAACTGGAACAGCTGGGTGTATAGGAGCAGTTCTTGGCAGTCCTTTCTACATGGTAATCAATCTGTTTTTAATTCTTATTCTCACAATCTTGTACATAATTGTATCTCGTATATGGTACCCAGGTTCATAGAATGAAACCACAACTAATTCACAGCCCCGTCGATATGTAGATATAAAAGGATACTTTGTCTAGAAAACATTGATGATCGAACCGAAACTGTCAATGAGCTGACTTTCGTTGTTACAGCTTAAAACACAGTTACAATCACAATCGGCGCAAACCATAGCTGTTGGCCATCAGCACAATCATTCGGGTACATGGAGCAGTTTTAAGTCTTTATGGAAGGAAGGTGGAATCGCTGCTCTATACCGTGGTTGGTATGCTAACATACCACGCCTTTTTGTAGGCTCTGCAACGCAATTAACTGCTTTCGGTTTGGCTGCGGATTGGTTGCGATCGATGCAAGTGAGTATCTTCAATACCGCATAAAGCGTGCGAATTTATATCGGAATGTTCTTCCGTTTTTCTTAGGTACTCACGAATCAACCGTTATTATTAACGTTCACGGCGTCTTTGATCGGTGGCAGTTGCGTTGCGCTTACTATACAACCGTTCGATGTATTAGCGACAAGACTGTACAACCAACGTGAGTTATACATTTATGTGAATAATATTAAAACCGCTCCGATGATAGATTTAACAATCGCACGATTGTATTCGTTACATTGATCGTCTAGGAACCGAAGCTGGCGGTAAAGGTGCACTGTACAACGGTCTTCTGGATGCACTCGTTAAAATATTTCGAACAGAAGGAGTGACTGGTTTATACAAAGGGCTTTTTCCGACTTGGATGAGAATAGCACCGCATACTGTACTGTGTTTAGTATTTTACGAGAAGCTAGATCAATTCTACAATACCCTTAGGAGTAACGCGAATAAAGCGTGATTAAATAAATTATCGTCTATAGTCGTTGTAGATACGCGGGAGTAAAAATTGTATTATTGTCAAGGCAACGTCGAATGTACCGTAAAGCGAGAATAGAATAAATTTCAATTTCTTACATAGGCAGTGCTGTGTTTCATAGCATAATTTGATAAAAACAATAATTCATTGCTCGAGGCTTAAATATTCAAATTCTCATGGTTTTCAATCTATAACAATAGTTTAGAATGTCCAAAGTAACCAAAAATATTCGAGTAAAAACTACCTCACAGATCAGTACTTGTATTCTAACATTTAAATAAATTATTACTGACAAAGCGTACATTTACAGGCAGATCTAAACTTATTCCTTCACGTTCCTAAAGTTCGCGTGTTTACTGAATCAAATGGTCGTATAAAATTCAGTCATAAGTTGATAGTTTTCGTATACTTATCCTTATCCATACGTAAAAAGGCATGGTAGAAAAAATTCCCTGTGCTCCAATTGCGTTCGATTTAAAAGACGCGGCTCGAATTTGGTCTCGATCTGAAACCTTGATTTATGGACGCTGCAACGTCCATTGTACACCTCCCTCTCGTTTCAGGTAGATATATCCTGGCGAAACATTTACATTACATTAGATACACATCGTTGTTTCTTGACGAGTGAACTAATAGTTGTTTGAGTAGTTACCTAACAATTTGCCCCAAGATTAAAAGAAATACAACAAATATTAGAAAAGTGTATGGCCCTATAGCAGCTTCCAGTGTTGGGAACATCATTCCTACTATGAAATTTCCACCCCAGTTAAAGACACTTCCAAGTGCCATTGCTATCGGTCTTGGGCCAACATCAAATAATTCAGATCCAATAAAGTACGGTATCGGACCAAGACCAATCCCATAGAAAATCACGTAACTCAGCACAGCTGCTGTACACACAGCTGGCATAAACGATGCTGCATGCTGTGGAAACACAAAAAAAATTTGATTCGTACATACGTAACATTTAATTAAATTCTACCGCTTCGATTACTGCCACTTACAATTGACAGTATAGATACGCATAAAACTATCAAACATCCGAGACATAAATAAGTACTGGTGAGCAGAACGCCTCTCCTGTTCAAAGACGACATCACCGGTACCGATATGAGAGCCATCGCGATATTAGCTACTCCGGTTCCAAGAGTAGCAAACTCTGCTCCAGTTTCACCGAGTCCAGCATCCAAAAATATCGAATTCGAATAGTAGAATACAACATTTATACCACTCATTTGTTGTCCAAATTGTATTAAACAAACTAAAAATAGTGGAAGCTTTAGACACGGATCGTTGAATAAGCGTCTTATGGTCCAAGGTTCGGCTGTTGTTTTCGCTTCTATTTCTTTTTGTAATTTGGCAATTTCTGCTTGTAAAAGCATTACGTCCATATTACGTAGTCTACTCAGCTCTGGAACGATCGAAACAGCAATGAGAACTATTATTACAATACCTTTCACTACAAAATACCGATAGATACCAGATACTGACCAGCTACAGCTTTTTGCTTCTGCTCTTTGATTATGAATAAATACTTTGGACTTTCAGGTAACACGATACACGTGAGTATTAAAGCAAGCACGCAAAGTGGAACGAAGGCTGCCAGCATATAATGCCAAGAGTCTTCGGTACCCAAGACCGTCTTAAGTCCTGCAAGTTGTCCTAGAAACACTCCACATGTGATTCCTAGTTGGCATAATACTCCCACAGCACCGCCTAATCTGAGGGGTGCTATTTCTGCCATATACATTGGTACTACGCTCGTAGCAAAACCTGCAGAAAGACCTAAAACGATCCCCACTCTTAATATATATTTGACAGACAATCGTTATACACAATATTTTGAAACCTACCCACAACTAATCGGCCTGCTAGGAGGAGCTCGATGGAATTTAATTTACGTATTAGAAAAAACATCAAAGCTCCTACAATACCAAATATGTTCCCAAAGCATAAAGTTCTTTTTCTTCCATATTTGTCTGCCGACCAACTGGCAAGAAAGGAACCAGTTACACCGCCAATAAGAAAAATTGAAACAACAGTGGACCAAATTACTTTCAGACTATTGTTCGAAATGTCCACGTCGTATCTCTCTTTAACACTTTCATTGCAAAATTGTTCTATTAACTGGAATTTTCAATGTCATGCATTAAGATCACCGTATTACATCGCAGAGAAATTTTTCCCAGGTAAAACTTGAATATTTAAATTTTTATTTGTCGTAGTGAAGATACTAACGTTTGCTGCATTGTTGACCACCCCTATATTAAATCCTGTCGGCACTGCTGATCCCAAGCAACATGTAATGCCAGCCAATGTCAATACCGTGGTCCAACCACCCGATTCCTAAGTAAAATTAAAAGATTAGCTGTTTGACATGCATAAAATCGTAAATTGACTGATAACAGAAGATTGCGAATTTGTTTGCATAAATAAAAGATAATAAAAATGTTGCTTTTGTATACAGAATTATATGGAAATATTTGTTGTTTACTAAATCGTGTTTACGAAAGAATGTATGCAATCGTATTCGTTTTGCGAATACGTATATTGTCCGATAACATGGGGTAAGATAACAACAGCCAATCTTAATGTTTGATACAGCAATATTTGATTCATAATGTTTACGTTGTCTCTATTGAAAATCCAATGATTGGCATCGAGAACAATCAAGAATTCAACTGAGTGCTCATTCTAAAGAGGAAGATCGAGATTCTGTTTATAGTTAATAATATGAGCATCCAAAGTAGAGGGAAAAAATCGAGACAACCACCCTCAGGTTCCCATGTATTTTTCTAATACAAAACGATTTCTTTTTACTTAAATCATGAGTAGGCCCCGCTACAATCAATCTCTCCAACTTATTTATGTACGATTACTATACCGATTTTTCGTTTTGGTCCTCGGAGATGGGTTGACGCTGATTTTCGGTGTCCGTGAAAACGGCTGCATCTGTAATTGCATTATGTACATATGTAAATAGGAACTGTTACATTTCGACGTTAATCGAGGGAACAAGGTTTGTTATTCGCTAACTGTAGAAGTATCTATTTATACACTGGAATCTGCTCTATTTATGCGTGACAACATCCTCCGAAATCTGTTCAGTAGTACAATTTGCAAGTAAATATCTACTCATTATATCCTCTCTGGTACTTATAAGTACCTCCTCAATAGGCCAATATCAAATATCAATACCTCTTTGTACATAGACAATACACTATCGTACTTGACCAGTGTCACGATAAAACCAAGATAGCTTCTGAATGTGTGCTGCACTAAATAGGATGTAAACAACGATAAAAAAAATTTTGATAAATATTACCTAACGCCATGCTTCCCACAACACGTGTTGTTGACATGATGACGTCAGACCGATAAACACGACATTAGCATTTTAGAAGAAAGTCTATCTACGCATCCATACACGGTGTGTATGTATTACATACATACATGTATCATACGTATGTACATTGTGTATCGTATACCACGTACATATTTATGTATAACCAGGTGTAACGTAAGTAGCGTGTGTAATACGTGTATGTATGTGAAAGTACTAAGTACAGAGTGTGCGCGCGTTTCTCTGCTACGAGGGTAAGGTAGGTCTGGGTTACCTTTGATTGGCTTCAGATTACCTTAATCTTTTTTAGGTTACCTTCAGGTAATAATAAATAGAAGGATTTCTTGAAAGAATTACAGTAACTTCCCTATGAATCGAGAAGATAAAAAATAATCGCGAAGCAGATTTCATAAATATGAAATTTAATCGGTTATTCCTTGAAGCGTGAGCGATGCGTCTACGGTAACCAGCAAATGAGTAATTTTCTAAGTATGCAACAGGACTTTGAATCTAGCGAAATGAATAAGCGTTGACATCGGCAAATGTAACTTTGAATTGTATTTATAGTTTTACCGGAAAACGATACTTTTGATATTGTTGCAAATAAATTTATTCGCAACACATGAACAATTAATTGTTCATATATACCTGCGTATGTATAAAATGTATCGTTTTCCCGATAAAACGAAATGTAAATATAAAAGTAATTTCCGTAAATACACAATTTATCTCGAGATGACCTCGAGCCGCAGTCGGATGTGTGAAAACTGACAACACTTCCGACAGATACTAGTTAACGTTTACGATAAAGTAAAACGATTGAAATGTCCGAAGAGAGGAGAAACATTCGAAATTACAAAGTCATATCTTTATTGCTTGTCGCACTCACCGCGAAATGTCTGATATTATAATTACTATCAATCCATTTAGTATCTTATTAGCGCCGGTATATCGGAATCTCCATCTTCGGAGGCATTTCTCGGTGGAGCTTGGATTCTCAAGTCACTATAAACGATTAATGTAGAATTCGATTGTTGCAATCGTTGCCGATAAACTTTGAAACCGGTGAAGAATACATCTGCAGTCGCGCACACGTACACGTGAATTTCGAATCGAACGTTTCCGGCATCGAATGAAATGTAATTGACGAACACGCGACCTTGATGTTAATGGCAGGTTTCGCGTGGATCACAATTAAACGATTGGAAATTGGATGCAACGTTAATTGATTATTTTAATGAGAAATTTACTCGTCGATTAGTCGCAAACGCTTGTCGTGCTACTCGATTCTTTCGGACACCTTGTATGTGTATGTATCGCGTGCTTTACCGCGTTGCATACGATTATGATAAATAGAAACGCTTTAGTTTCAACTATCGAACTGTCACGCGTAGATTTATTCGATCTTGACACACAGATAATCGTAAATCAGGGACCGCTCTAGCGGTTACGGTGCCCCGGACAAAAAGACAAATTGTCGCCCCGAATATATAAATATACTCTTTAAATAAAGGTACATATTTTTTATTTTCAATAAAAATCAAATCATTTTATCTAAATTTCAATAAAAGCATATATGAATTTTTAATACATGCTAAGCACTGTATTTTTAGCGAACGAAGAAATCAATGTGTGAAATTTTCTATTCATTGGGTATTTAACATATCGATATTTTTTTCGCACTTACAGCCAAAATGGCATCCATAAATTTTAGCTTTCCCCTAGAGCGGGAAACAAATACTATTTAATATTTTAGACTTTATTATATAAATAGGATTATTTATTATTTACTAAATACTATTTTCCCAGCTCTGTGTCGGATACGGTATTCGAGGCCAACGAATGGCGAATTAATTAGGCGTAGACGTTTGCACCTGATCGTTGAAAAACATGCTGAGTATTATACAGGTATTCTTTCCGATGATTAATCGAATTCTGCGTAGCATCGCGCACTCGTTACACTTTCGGAATCGAACGCCGTTTCTTGCTTTGTAAATAATGTTTAAAAATCCTCGTTTACGTTACGTACCTTCGTACTCGAGCATGGCCTCCGCATTTATCGATGCAAGGATGCGCGCGTCGCGATCTATGGAAAGAAACAGATATTTCAAATTGCGGTGATCACTCGTGGAAACTTTTCATTTCATTACAATAACCGGACGTTCGATATCGGAGCGATCGATCTCCGATCACGATCGTTATCGAAACTCGTCAACGTCGAGTTGGGATGCCACCGAATTATTCAAAATAATCGATCGATAAGTCTCGAGTGCTTGTCAATTTGAAGATTCCGAGACGGTCAACGACCGCACGTTGCAGCGCGTTCAAGCGCGGCGCGCAGTGCGCAGTGATGCGAACAATGAAAAAATCGCACGTTAGGATATAACTTGTTGCAAATTATACAACACACTTTAAAGTACATATCCAACCAGGTTTTGGCTGCGATTTTTTAAATTTTCACAAAAAACTGAAATTTTATTATATTTATTTCTAGATTTGGCAGCTCAGACTTCAAACCACAAGAGATTTTTTAAACACAATTAGTTCAATATTGTATATTGTCAAAACAAACGATATTTTGAGAAATAAAGAATGTGTGTAGTGCACAGATTTTCAATTAGCCCAATTTAATTAATAATTAATAACGTTTTTTTAAATTTACAAATTTTCAAGCAGATTTGTTGAATAGTTCGGTTTTTACAGATTTTTTCCTTGACACGGAACGCGTTAATCGAATCAATTTATGCATGTCTGTGATTCGGCATCCTCGACAGGTATAACAAAGTTCTCGAAAGAAAGTAATCGCGAATACGTATCTCCTCCTATCGGTAAATTGGTGTTGATATTCCGATTGTTTTAATGTCACTGATACTTACTGTTTACTGAAATCGGATGCGTCGAAACACTTGCTTGGTGTACACGATCACAAACTAATCCCTGCGTCGTGTCGCGCAGCTGACGGGCAACTAAATATCCACTCGCGTAGACCGGTAACTAGACCGGACAGACTGCAGTAGACAAGTACAAGACGGTGGACTGTAAACCGTAAAGCCATAAACTGAACGCCGCGAATGGCGATTCATCACAAACAGTCATTACCCTCTCTCTCTCACCTTACCTCGGTGTGCAGATAAACACCGCATACCACGTACCGCATAAATACCGCGTTGCCTTTCCCCACCCTACGGGGCTCGGCGTTGCTCGTATCTCTTACGCTCCGACCAATTAAGTTTAACCTTGACTGACTACTCCCTCACAGGAAGTCCCAGCGAAACAGATAAACTGCACAAACCCGCGTTATTAGAAAACCGACTATGTATTTCTCGTTTTCTTCCTTATTAGTTAGATAACGGTGCCATCTTAGGCCCTCTGTCCACGATACGTCGCGTAAGAAACGCGTATATACCGTTTATACTATATAATAATTGATAGAACTTTTCAACTATAAAAGATATCGAGATGAAATTTCCACTCGGAGTCGGTTATCATTAAAAGGAACAGCCTTGACTTTTCGTCGCATCGTATTGTATTTTGCTTTACACACCGATACGAAAACGATCTCTCGAGATCAACGACAATTTTTCGTAGGATACAAAAGGAAAAGAATTCGAAACACATAGAAATAGAAAGACGTACGCGTCGCAAGAAAAACACTGTACTCATATAAGCGCAGTTTGTCTAACAATGTTTATGTTCATTAGAAGTGGGCGGTTACCCTGGGTTCGGCTTTCGATGAGCTAGATCGGATCGGGACCTGAACCCGAAATATCCCCGGGTATACCCGCCTATATCTAACTTCCATATCTATACGCGCTGTCCGTTTTCCTCTGTGTTTAGCTCGGTTTTTCCTTTCTAGACGAACCCGAAGCATCGATTCGCGTAGTTGGCAACTGCAACGCAGTGAATCGAGGCATTGTGCAATACAATATTTTATCTGACGATTCAACAGCAGCGGTTCGTTACGTCAGACCACATTTGCAAAGAACAAAAGTCATCGGAATAAAATTCGTCTGCAGAAACGAACGCGTTGCGTATCGATCTCGAGACCAAGATCGTGGATCGTCCCACGCGTAATTTATGCTCGAGAAACTCGTAGACTAAGGTTTATCACAGTTTTCTCGTACGCGCGATCCTTTTGTTCAATCGAGTAGGGACCATCGGAAAAATACGCTTACTCGAGCGTGTTTTGAAATAAAATTCGATATGGCCGCACGCGATCCGTTACGCGATCAACGGGATTTAGATAGATCGCTGGAGTACAAAGATTCGTTTCATCGTTGTTTCTCGTTACTCCAAGTATCATGAAATTAATTAAGCAATCATATTTTATAGAGATCCGGGAATGTAAAGGGTTAACTTGAATGAAACGAACTACTGTGTTCACCAAGGGTTTTGACTTTCAGATAGGATTATCTCGTTGACTCGTTGAGCTTATCGAAATGTCGCGTCGGTTTCAGGTTCGCGATCGAGATCCGTAAAAGTGGAACGCGCAATATCAATGAGATCTTGGTCCTCTGATCTCCAGGCTGAACGTTGTCAGCAACCGGTTATTGGATCAACGATGTCTTGCGGTAGGGATTGTCCTCTTCCGATCTCTGACTTTCTAGCCTACTCGATCTGGTTATAGTTAGCCTTTTTATCTTCCTCGTACTTTCGGGCTTCGTCCGTCCGCAGCCGGATAAACTTCGTCTGTTGAATCGAAGCGCGAACGTTAGATTTATCAAAAGAATTATCATTTTCATTATAGTAGGTACCACAAATCTCTATCTCTATATTGTATAATAGCTCTATATATAATTCCGAGTCTGTCGGCAATTGGAAAATTAATTACGTTAATAACCAACTAGCATTTGTTATTGTATATGGACAAAGTTGCGGGTACAGCTAGAATACTATAAAAATGTGGTAAAATGGAAATTAGCCGAGCACTCGCCTGCCGCTGAGTTTCCGTCGACCGCGAGCACTTGGCGTTCTCCGGCCAGTCGCATCGGTCCTCGTTCCAGTAGAGTCCCGGGGGACACGTGTGCTCGGTCAATCTACCGAAATTGCATAAATAATACTTGTTGCAGTCTTTGTTGTGCGGTATGAACAATCTGTTGTGACAATCGTCGGGTGGCGAGATCTCAGGACGATCGCCCGCATCGATTTCCACGACGTCGTCGATGTCTATGGTGGTGGTGGTCGACAAGGTGGTCGTCGAGGAGGGCAGGTGATCTGGCCGGGACGGCGTTGTCGGTTCCCATTCCCACTCGGGCCGCTCGGAAGTCGTCGACTCCGTGCTGGACTCGCCCGCGTCGATCATCATCGTGTCTATTTAATAATTGAAACGCAACGTGTTACGTGTCTATTTATAGCGGACAACATCGACGCAACGAGTTGATTGCAGATTCGATTGCCAGTCGCCTATACGCAGCGGCTCTTACCAGACGCGATCGGACACAACGGTCCGCTCGGGTAATTCCTCAGAACTCGGTTCATGGTCCGAAGAAGGGGACTTGGTTCGCAGTCGCATCGATTCTTGAAGTCGTCCAAGTCGAGGGCCCAGATCATACCACCGGCTAGACCGAGATCTCGTATGAATTCTGATTTCAGTTTAATCTGCCTGGCGTCGTCGAAGCTGACCCACTGATCGCCTTTGTACGCGTACGGGCCGATACGTCGTTCCTTGTCCTCGATCACGGTCCAGCCTTTCTTCAGGGTTCTCTCGCAAATCTAAAATGAATCTCGATCGTAACAGCGTGCCGCCCGATAATATAATAATAATATATTATAATTACTTCGTAGTACGATAGGAATCCTCTGGCTCTAGTGGCTTCGCCAGCCTCGCCTCCGCCGTAAGTCGGAGCGTTCAACCCTCTGTGACTTCTTTCCGCCAAGGAGAACGATTGCCCGTACAAGGGCGCACCCATCACGAGCTTCTTCGCAGGAGCACCCTTCTCCATCCAGTAGTGGATCGAGAAGTTCTGAAAGATAAGAACGAATTCAAGGCATCCCTCTACAGACAATAACTATGTCCATCTTGAATATGTTATCAACAAAATTTGCACGGTACAGAGGGGGACATGTCGTGACAGAAACATTTTCTGCGAGGGTGGATTAAAAAAAATAGAGGTGCAAATTTTGTTCATAACACTTTTCCATATTATTACAAATAACGGAGATATTCGAGGTGGACATAGTTATTGTCCCACCCTGTATATTCTGTACAGAGACACGATCAGAGCCATGGAACGCTCGACGCGTACCGCGTTAAAGGTCGGCTCCCAGTCGTTGGGCAACTGGTAGAGAGGCGCTACGTGACCAGTCTTTTTGTCCCATTGACCGTGATAGTCGTAGGTCATTACGGAGATCCAGTCCAAATATTTGGCCAAGGTGGGCACGTCGTAGCCTTCGTCGATAACGCGTTTGCTTGGCGAAACTGCCGCGGATAGCAGCAATCCTTTCGGTTGGAAAGCCTCGCTCAGCTCCTTCACCAAGCTCGCGAAAGCTTCTTTGTCCGAACTCGGACCCTTCTTGCAGTCCACCTTGAAAATAGTTGATTGAATAGTTCAGTTGTACGGCTTTCCTGCACGTACTATGTAAGTGCATACTATGCACGGTAACGCGTAGCTACATTATACATATCTCTTATCTGTATACGTAGAAAGTATTTCAGCTGCAGTGAGCAAAAGTGTAAACATACTTCGCTAGTTTTACGTAAAACGTGATACTGCAACCTATTTTTTCAATTGAATGATAAAGCTTAGGCAATAGCAAGTGTATGGAGAATATGATAAACATAACAGCACATCTTATTTTCGTAACAATATATAGAATATTTTACGAATTTTTCTAAAATATCCTATATATTTAACGTTAATATCAACGAAAATAAACTGTGATATTATGTTTATCATTCAATTGAAGAATAGGTTGTATTATAACGTTTTATGGCAAACTAGCGAAGTACGTTTACACTTTTGCTGGTCACAGTATATTTACCTGCCAGCAGACCGGGTACTCCCAATCCAAGTCCAGTCCCTCGAACTCGTACTTTTCTATAAACGCTATAACGGTCTCTATGAATCGTCGCCTGGCGGACGGTGAATTTGACAAACGGCTGTACTTGTCGCCGGCGGAATCGTTCCACCCACCGATAGCCATCAGCACTTTGATCCCTTTGGCTTTCAAAGCCGCGACCCTCTCGTAGAACTTGTTGTCCACGTCTGCCCACGGATCGTGTGACTTGATAGTTAACTGAGAACCATCGAGCACGGCGAAACCATATAGAACGTGGGTGCACAGATCGGGGTCCACGTCTTCCGGCAAGAATTTCCCGCCCTCCTGGCGATACCAGGCCCAATTCGTGAAGTAGCAGATCACTTTAAACTCGTCGTTGGCCAGATGGTCCCTCGACGTCGAGGATGGCACTGCCGTGGTTTCTGAAAGAACTGTGGACGTTTCGGGTGGTGGTCGAGGGTCCAAGTCCGCCTCGTTTATCGGTGGTCTTTCGGGCTGATCTGGTTCCGTGTCGGGAGCCGCTGCCAACACCCTTTGAAGAGCGTGCATCAAAGGATGAGGCCCTTCCCCGCAACGCCCCCGGAAATCGTCGAGGTCCAGAGCCCAGATCATTCCACCGGCTAAGCCCATGTCTCTGACGAACTGAGCCTTTCGCGCTATCATTTCCGCGTCGTCGAAACCGACCCATTGATTGCCTTTGTAGGCGTACGGGCCTATCCTGTGTTCTGGGTCCTGGACAACGGTCCAACCGTGGTTGCGCACCCTGTTGCAGATTTCGTAATACGCTAGGAACCCGGCCGCTTTCGTGAACTCTCCTGCCTGACCTGCGCTGCCGGGAGCGTTTAGTCCTGTTCCAGCGGAGGGATCGTTGATCGAGAACGTCTGCCCGTACAGCGGCATACCTAGAACGGAATATTCCACATTGATTTTTGTTCGTCGATGTTTTCTTTGATCGGAATTCAAAACTGTAGGGGTGTAAATGTTTAGAGTGACGCCAACTGTGTCAGCGATTACACTCGAAGATCAGAGGAACGCACCCATCACGATGCTGCGACGCGGCGCGCCCTTCGCAATCCAGTAGTTGATCGAGTAGTTTGCATTGAAGTAATAGTAATCGTCCTCCGGGCGATAGTAGAGCGGTGCCACGTGGCCGGTCTTCTTGTCCCATTGCCCGTGGAAATCGTAAGTCATCACCGCGATCCAGTCCAAGTACTTGGCCAAGGCTGGCACATCGTAACCTTCGTCGATCACCTTTTTACTCGGCGAAACGGCGGCGGATAGTAGCAGGCCCCTCGGCTTTAATTCGTTGCTCAGCTCCTTCAGCAGATCCGCGAATCCTTGCTTGTCGGAGGCCGGACCCTTATTACAGTCGACCTGCGAGAAGAATCGTTATGGAGTGTGACTTCAAGTCTGGGTGTTCGCCTCGAGTTCAATCCGATCGCGTTTTACTGACTTGCCAGCAGACAGGGTATTCCCAGTCCAAATCCAGCCCGTCGAAGTCGTACTTCTCGAGAAACTGGACCGCGTGCTCGATGAACTTTTTCCTGGCAGCTGGATTGTTCACCAGACGACTGTACTTGTCCCCGGCTGAGTCGTTCCATCCGCCGAGAGCCAGCAACACCTTCAGTCCTCGTTTCTTGTAGGCGACCACTCGCTCGTAGAAACCTGTTTCGAACCGAGTAAACACGGTTGCGTATTGCAAGTTGGTGCCGAGTAGATACGGTTTGTAGAAACGAGACAGGGTACGTACGGTTGTCGTAGTCGGCCCAGGAATCGTGAGCTTTTATGGTCAGCTCGGAATAGTCAAGCACAGCGAATCCGTAGACGATGTGCGTGCACAACGTGTGGTCGATGTTCTCGGGAAGGTAGCGACCGATGCCTCTCCTGTACCAGGCCCAGTTGGTGAAGTAGCAGACGATCTATCGAATACGATTTTAAGAAAACGATTGCTTCGGTGAAGATCGAGAGAGTCGCGAGGCTGTCGAACGTTACTTTGTAATATCCTGAAAGCGGAGAGACTTTCTCGGGATCCACGATCGCCGGAGACGCGGTGGTCGTAGTCTGGGCGGTGGTGCTAGGCTCCCAAGGTTTCGCAGTACTGACGGGACTTGATTCATTCGGCGAACCTTCGTTCGACGTCCCAGAATCCGCAGCCTCCAACGATTCATCGTCCTGGCAGTTGGCTCGAGCTGGCCAGTCGCATATTCGAGTGACCTTGTTGAAATGCAGTCCTGGAGCACACTGGAAGATCTCGTGGCGTCCCCATAGACAGGCCCGATAGCTCTCGCAGTCTCCAGGCACGCTGGTGTAGCTGCCCGAGACACACGGCTAAACCAAACAAGAAAACGGTTGATCATCCGCGCACCAACCATCCGTGAGGCAGGACAAGAAAACAGAGAAAACGTTTGCTCACGCTCGATTTAGCATCGGCAGATGCTACCAGCGCGCCGCTTTTCGCTGGCTTCTCGACGCAAGGGTTCTTGAACGCCCAGTCGCACATGCTCCTCTTCTCGTTCCAGTTCAGGCCCGGGCCGCACTGCTGCGAGATCAGATCCCCGTTTACGCAGACCAAGAAGCTTGTGCAGGAATTCGGATAAGGATAATACTGGCCGTGCTCGCAACTCCTCTCCGGGATTCCATTGGGAATCTCAGAAACGGCCGGTTTCCTCGTCGTAGTCCACTGATTGGTGACCGCCGTCGATGTCGCCCAAAAAGACGTCGTCGGTCTCTGAGTGCTTGTCCTCGGGGTAGTAGTGGATGTGGTGGTGCTAACGGTAGTCGATGATGGCGGCTTCTGGGTCAGGGAATCTGCGAAAAAGACAAGATCAGGATACGTACAAAGTATTTCAAAGTAACTACATATTTCGATCGCTTCGAGCACGGTTAGGTACATCGTGATGCAATACTTCTAGCCAGCGGACGAGACAGTTTGTTCAGTTCCGGAGAACCAGACCCTATCCATATCAAAAGAAAAACGGCTCCGAGGAAACGACGACGTGACGGAACCATCTTCGCAGCGGACACCACACCGTGTCGCGTCGACTGCAATTGTCGACTGATTTAAAGAAGTGAAGATGTTACCGCAATGCGTCTGGTATGCCAGGTGGAAAAATGTGCGTAGTAGTACGCTAAACAGGTTTGGGATGGGTTTGACATAGGCTGCCGCCGGTAAATATTTAATTATACTTTCTAAAGTCTGAACGCGTCGGGCACTCGATTTATCTGCGCGCGACTAAGTTATCGTTTAGGCTGGACTCGTACAGAGCCCTGGCTCCTGGGAGCCAGCGACTAAAGTTATAAATTTCGAGCGCGGGTTGATGGGCCCCTATTGTGCGTGCACGGAAAACCTATAAAACATCATAATACCATAATTCCATCATCATACCATGGAAACCTATTTTCCTTGCACGCACAGCAGGGATCCGTCAACCTGCGCTCGAATTTTATGACGTTTGGCGCTGGCTCCCGGGTGCCAGTGCTCTCGATTATTAATTACGGAATAACCGGACAACGAATCGCGCAAGAATATGCTTTTACCGGTCGTCGATTGACATTTCGCCGCAGCAGGCCAGTCGCAGATTCCTCGGCCGGCGTCCCAATGCAACCCGGGCGCGCATTGTTCGCGCCTCAGCTCGCCGAGGACGCATCTAAAGTAGTGGCCGCAGTTTGTCGGATCCGCAACGTAGTCCCCCGTGTTGCACGGCGCGGAGGAGGACACAGGTGTGGAGGATCCCCACGGCTTTTCCGTAGCCTCTGTAACCTGTACGGTTGTCTGCTCGCTGGTCGGTCTGCGAACATTTATTCGTTACCGTACTTGTCCCCGAGAAGAGAAACTAAGTAGAAACGCCGAGCTTCGTACTTGATTGTGGTCGAAGTCGAGGTCCATTGAGTCCAGGTCCAAGACGTGCTGCTCCGAGTCGTGGATTCCGGCTTTTGGCTCGGTTTCGGAGTCCAGCTAGGCCAAGTTGTGGCCTGGGTAGTGGTGCTCGACCCTGGAGACCAAGACGGCCAGGTGGTGGACTGGGTAGGCTTAGCCAAGGGCGCGGTGGGTCGAGGAGTGTCCTCCACAGCGTCGCTATGAGTGGTCAGAGTGGGTGGTTGAGGTGTAACCGGCTCAGCCGGTCGTCGACAATCTTCAGTTGGCTTGGTCTTCAGACGACCTACGAAACCGAATGAAATAATGAATTCACAGCAAATATAAAATAGAAAACCAAATCTCATAGAACATACGAAAACTCCAACATTCGAACAACACCGATCAATGCAACTACCTAAGGCCCGATTGATAGTTCTGAGCAGATGGTACGGCTCCGAACAGCAACGGTTCGAGAAATCATCGAGATCGATGGTCCATAAACTGGCGCCTCCATAGCCGTTCTGTAAGATGTGCTGTCCCTTAGCGAACACGCTCTCCTGGTCCTCGTAGCCGACCCATTGGTCCTTGTAATGAGCGCTCGGACCTGGCCCGTGTTTCCAACCTTTGTTCTTCAATCTGTCGCAAATCTCGTAATACGCCAGAATGCCAGGTTGCCTGGTAAACTCTCCCGAAGCTCCGGGTCCGGTGGCGGGGTCACCCAAACCGAACAAGCTCTCGCTAGACAACCGGTAAGCTTGACCGTAAAACGGCACGCCCATTAACAGCTTCGATTTGTCCGCACCGAGAGCGACCAGGTAATCCATCGTGGTATTCTGCAAACGGAAAGACGTAAGATTTCAACGTTGAACTCAAGTAGCGTCGCTTCGACTCTAGGTATACCTTACACGCAAAGACAACTTACGACGTTGTAGAATGGATTGGTATCGCCTGGAACACCGAACAGAGGCGACAGGTGTCCCGTTTTCGACTCCCAGGCTCCGTGGTAATCGTAGCTCATCACCGAAATGAAGTCCACGTTGTCCGAAATCTCTTGCAACTCGTACGATCTCTCGATCACCTCTTTGTAGCCGGACAGAGCGACGGCTAACGTGAGGCTAGGCTGTTGCTGATCGAACTCGTGCTTCAACTCCCGGATAAGCTTGGTGAAGTTTGGCTTGTCGGAGTCGGGACCCTTTCTGCAGTCGCTCTGCCAACATTTCGGATAATTCCATTCGAACGAGAGACCGTCGAAGTTGTGCTTGCGCAGATAGTCAACGGTCGTGACGACGAATTTGCGACGACTGGCCGCGCTGTTGATCATGCGAGAGTATTTGTCGCCGGCACTGTCTGTCCATCCTCCGACAGCCAGCAATACCCTCGGTCCATCTATCTTGGTTATTCGCTCGTACAAGTCTGCGAAAATTGCGATGATCAGGATTGTCAAACCGGATTGAACAATAAGGATTAAATCGTTAACGGTATCTATCGCTTACTGTGTTCTATGTCTGCCCAAGGATCAAACGCCTGCAGCAGCAACGTTTCTGGATTCAGGCCAGCGAAAGCGTAGACCACGTCGGTGCAAAGCCGTGGGTCCAGACGCTCGGGAACGTATTTCCCTTCTCCTTTTCGGTACACGGACCAAGAAGTCACGTAGCAAACCACCCGCGGTCCTTTCGTCGTCGCGATCTCCAAGTGTTGCGGCTGCGTTTCCCTCAGATCCGTTCCGGAGGTCTGATCTTGAACGCGATGCACCTGACCGGGTACACAAACTTCCGAAGCTGTTCTCACGCAGCGGCCCACTTTAGGATCGAAGACTCTTCCGAATCCGCAGCTACCGTGATACCGAATACCTGTAGGAAACATGGTACAATGTTGGAAAATAACTTTATTATCTATTTCCAATTTATATCGTTTGTATCGCGGAAGCAACTCGAAGCAGCGAGCTTGTTCGAGTACGTGAAAGATGGTAGACGATGGTTCGCGTTACCGTCATGGCAGGAGTAAAATCCCGAACAATTTTCAGGATCGCTAGCAAGGCCGTCCTGAGAACATTCCTTCGATTCCTGCGTTTCGTCGTAATACCCTATCGACTCGGAAGCGGCGTTCAATATAGGCCAAGGTTCCCCACAGATACCCTAGTACAATGAAAAGAAACTTTCGATTATCAAGTGAAATGTTCTTCTGTTCGAAGAACCTCTGAAAATGGTCGGCACTGTCGAGACGTTCGATACCTGAAAATCGTCCAGATCGAGACCCCACACGGAGACTCCACCCAGTCCGGCGGATCTCGCATACGCTGTTTTAATCTTGACCGCCAAAGAATCCTCGTAACCAATCCATTGGTCTCCTCGTTTGACGTAGGGTCCTTCTTCATCCCTTCCAGCGATCCACTGTTCGTTCTCCAATTTCTCGCAGACCTTGAATCGATCGTAACGCACATGTTAAACGATTTGTTAAAAAATTTGTTAAGAAAAACGAGCTATCTTTGCCTCTTTGTACCAATCCTCTACGAATTTCTTTTCAATTATCTACCTCGTAATAAGCCATTCTCCCGTTGGGCAGGTTGGCGTAAACATCCTGGTTTCCGGGACCCAGAATCGGTGCACCGACATCCGTGAAGTTTCCAAATTTCAGGGTGTACCCTTGACCGAATACCGGCAGACCTAGAATAATCTTAGATCTGTGATCGCGCGGTACGCGATCGATCCACTTGTTCGTCAGCCGAGCTACGTAGTTCAAGGGCGCCGGATGAAGAGCCAATTTCTCCCGGCGATACGGCGGGCTCTCCCGCCACGCTCTTAAAAGAATCAAGTCGGCTACCGAGGCAATCTCCGGATCGACTGGATCCTCCGGTCGCTGCGCCACCGCTAAAATATACCCGCGAGCTGCCAGAGATTTCTTAACGATCCTGAGAAGCGACCGGAGGCCGTTCGGATTCTCGGACGAGCTTTCCCAGTCGATCTCCGCTCCGTCGAGATCGCGTTCCTCCAGGAAGCTAGCGATAGACTCGGCCAACTTATAGCAGTGCACGGTGCAAAGGTTCTCGACCACCTTGGAAAACAGTTTTCCTCTGTCGGGTGCCGCGATCGAAACGAATACTTGCAGTCCTGGGTTCTTCGACCGGTGTCCCGTTAGCGCTTTGTATCCACCTGTTGAGATCGCACGAATAATTTAAAGTAGAGATTTAAGAGAGGTTTCGCCTAGTTGCATTTAAACTTCGTTGCACCTTTAATCTCTCCTTACCTTTAATCTCGTCGTATTCGCGATCCTTTGACACGACCACCAGCCTCTCCGGGTCTGCAACAGTGGATCAACAGTTTAATTTGCCGTTTTATTTGTCGCGCCGAGTCTCTGGACAATGATCGAATTTCGAAATCCAGGGAATACGCCTTGTCCAGGAACCGGCAGAAAGAAATTTAGTTTCTTAGTTTGTTCGGTACCCAAGGTGGCTGCCGTGTACACCAAGTGGGAGCATCTGTAGTCCGGAATCGAGTGTGGAAACAGGGAGAACGGTTCTGTTCTGTGGACCGCGCTGGGGTCTAAATAGCAGACCACTTTTGGATCGACGATCCGCTGCGTTCTCGTAAGGGCGGGTGGAGCAAGAGGCGCGATCCAGATCGACTCGTGGTCGAGACTGCTGCTGAGGAAGGGAGCCTCTCGATGCTCCACGGCGTCCCTTAGCGGTATCCTGCCGTCGAGCCTGCAACAAATTCCACCTTATCAATGACTCCGTCTATATATATAAAAACGAAGTCCTGACTCACTCACTCATCAACGGCCAGGCTAAACTCTTGGTCATATATACAGGGGATAAGACAGGATATTTCGAAATTCAACTCCTAAGGGGGTAAAAAGGGGTTGCAACATTTGTATAAGGAATATTTTGTTCGTGGTCGGATTTCCTTGAAACTTGGTCTTAATGCTCTCTGACATAATTAATCAAACACCTATTTCGGCATTTTAAAAAATTCAACCCTAAGGGGGTGAAAAGGGATCGCAACGTTTGTATGAGGGATATATTGTTCGTGGTCTGATTTATATCATACTTGGTCTTAATGCTCATTGATACAATCTGAATGGGGTGAATGAGGGCTTAAAAGGTTTTATGGAAAAACAATATTAATTTTCGAGGGCATTAAACAGCTAGTTACGATATAAAATGGATCGTACGTATCGGACAATTAAACCAACCGTTTAACTTCCTGCAGAGACGCGCTGCCGTGACCGGGCCGAGGACTGACCGTGTTCGAAGGCAGAGCCTCGACCGCGTCGCGTAGCGGATATCTCATCGACCCATATTCTTCGTGGGTGGCGGATCCTTCGATCAAGTTGTCTATCGTCGGTCGCTTCTCGACGTCTCCTCTTTGAAACGAGAGGGGAGGTGGGACGTTGATCGTCTCCGCGTCCACTTCGTTTCTCTTCCATGACGTCAGAGGGGGTAACAGCTCGCGAGTCGGTACCCGGCCAAGATGAGAGGGCCCTGCGACCGACAGGCCAGCCAGCATCAACACCAGCAACGGTGTCATCTGCAGAGACAGGATAGTAATTAACATCCAAGATTAAACGAGTTGGCATATCGGATAATGTAACATCATACACATATTATGTTATACGCGTAGAATAAAAGCATGCGCTCTTCGAGATTACAACGCGGCAGAGCTTTATCGAGATGGATAAGCGGAACGAATAATATCATTAACTTGAAATTCTTCTCGATCGAAATTGTAATAATATTAAAGTTTGTATATATAATATGTGTATATAATAATGTATATATAATAATAATAATATTGAATTAACAGCAAACGTGGTCTCGAACCAAGATGAATCAAATCCGAATCCAAACGTTTGGGTAATTCCTACAAAATAGCTAGTGCGCCGTAAACCACTATTACTTATTAACAAAATTTAATATTAATTTCATTAACGTTGGTCGAGGAGCAAACGTAACGGATGAAAAGCGAGCTACGCGTATCGCATCGAACTCGATTGAGCTGTACAACGAATTGTTCAGACAAGTGCACAAACTGAACATGGGATTACATCGCGACTCGGGTGATAATTAATTGCCCGGGGACTGGTCAGAGAGTTGCGAACGAGTGTGTGTGTATAAAGTTCGAGTTGGCCGGAACGAACAACAACGGAGAAACCGCCCTGTCCTGTTCTGTCGCGAATAACACGCGAGCGTGCACCCGAGCGACCGGAAAAGAAAAATACGGAACGAGGCGTGTGCTCTGCGTAACAAGTAACCTCGGCCCCCCTCGAGCTCGGCCAAGTTCAATCATAATAACGACCAGTTGCACGCTCGCGTGTCTCAACCTCGACGTCTTCTCCTGCCTCCCGCGATCCTCCACCCTTCTAAACCCTTTCAATCGCTCATCGCTAATCGAGAACGCCGAAGCCATTAATATTTTTCGCGCGACGCTGCTACGATCGGTGACGCCAAACACTCCGGAGGAGGGAAAAGAAAACGAAGAAAAGTTCGCGAGTGTGGACACCTTCCTGGACCTTGACGTTGGACCTTGCTTGCTTTCCAAGCGTTCCATATCTTGGACGAACAAACTGCCCGTTTCATCGTTCGCCAAATCGATATTTATGCGTACCGCCGCTCGCTGATTCACCGGGAGAGGACAAAGGCACGCGGACCACTCGAATGTTTCCCAGTGGTGTCCCCGTTCCCGACGATGTCCCCGGTGGTCATTAAAAATGCTCGACTCGTAGGCAGAAGCGGTCGACGCGACAAAGAACAACCTTAGCTACCGCCGCGTTCCTTCGACTTCGGTTGACTCTCTTTACTGCTGACACACGCGATGCAACGCGACCCTCAAACATACCGAGATCCATCATCGGTCTGACAACACTCGACATTCGAGGACCAAATGCCAGACTCCTGGCAAACACTTCGCGGTGTACTTGTCCGGTTTCCGACGAAAGGATCGTTGCACCGGCTTTTGTCTCGTGTACAATTTTTGGAGAACGCAGAGTTCTTGATGTATCGCTTACAATTAGGGGCACCACGCTCAACGAGACAAAAAGATAATTTCGTAACGCTAGAATTTCGGGCGAGTTATCAGAAGGCAGCTGTTTCGCGAGTTTCAAATAATAACGAATGCGGTGGCAGTGGAAGCGGACACGAAACAGGGGAGAAACGATGGTCGCGGATATTGAGAGAACCAAGTTCGGCCGCGAATGAAAAATCGATTATGGCTGATAAGATAAAAGAAAACGAACCTTGCCTCGAGTAGCGGATGGACGTTCTCCGAGAGAACGTGTCCGGGATGTGCGACACGAGTGTGCGTAGTCGATCGTCGGTGCGAACAAAGAGAGACGAAACGGAGCGTTAATGCACGTTAATGTCACCCGATTCTACTGCACTGAACGATGATTGAGAAGTCGTGATATGAGCTACCGATCCAACGCTCCTCTCCACCACTACAACCACCACCACCACCACCTTTCTTCGCCACCTGCCTTCTCCTTCTGGTTCTCTATCTGTGTTTACTCGTCCTCCGTTCGAGTCCGGCCGTGAATCGAGACGGGAATTCGAATTTTGAATAGCAGCGCGCGTGCTACACCACCCGCTTCGCGGGGATGGCCAGGCTGCATGAATCTGGTATTCCGATCGCGCGAAGTCGCCCATATATACCTACTCAGTCGCAGCCGGGGACGGGGACCCCTCGACCCGCACCCTACGCGGACCCTCTCACGAGCGTCCTTGACCACGAACACAACACGAGGAGCGTAGTGTGCGTAATGCGTACACCATTTCCCCCCGAGGTGAGGCTCTGCCTGCCGTGTCGACACCATGGCACACCACCGCCAAACAACCGCCACACCACCCCACACCACCGCAGGCGACAACATCGTGTTTTCCAACCTTTCCAATCTTTAAACTACTCCAACCGCTCCAAGAAATTTGCATCGCTCGTACGTCAATGCTCTGGTTACAGCGCCAGCGGTTACGCGTGTTCCACCACTTTCATTCTACTCGTTCTTGTAATTAGTTCGTTCCACGTCCGTCTCAATCTTATCCTTGCCCCTGACGCGAGGGCCGATCAAGACGTTTCTGCCTTCAGTCTTATTCTTGACGACATTGAGAAGGCAGCAGCCTCTGTAACGAGAAAGATTGATTGTATACATGTACATACACGAAACTCTTTTGTCTTTTGAGCCCTTAAATCGGTTTTCAAAGCGAACAGCTTTAAGAGAAACATGATTAATTATACGATACATCAGTCATTCGTTCGCACCGAACTTTACGTCGTTGAATATATCTTAGTCGGTGCATGTTAAAAGATGATCGACATAAATTCGAACTCTTATCGATATTTGAAATTCTTCTCGATCGAAAATGTAATACAAAATAAATTTGTGATTTTATGAACGTTTCGATCCCTGCATGGATCATCTTCAAGAGAGACATTTTTTCATCTGAAAATTAATACGTTAATATTGAAACAAAAAGAAATATATTGCGACACAGCTGTGTAAACATATACCCAAAATTATAAAACACTTACTTGCTGCGGCAAAATAATTATTTAAATAAAAAATAATGAGTTTCAATAAAACTGGGCTATCGTCCATGGTGGCAGATCTTATCGATATTGATTCGAATCGATAGCGTATGAGCCTCGTTTAGACGAAGGCGAAACTTGTCGTTCCTTTTCGTTCATAAATCTAAAAGCATCTTCTCATTCATGGTCGTACGTGTTCGGCATCGATCACTGCGACAGGGCTCGTTTTATTCGACGAGTAAAATACCATTATCGTTCCTGGCGCCGAGTTGGAACGCGTGTCAAAACGAGATTATGTTAAGTGCTGGGTAATTGCGCGCGGGTACGCTGAAACAAAAGGACAGGACTCCAGAAAGAGTTACGATGAAACCCAGTGATTTATTGCAGGGACGCGAGAGGAATCAGCATCCAGCATCGAGAGTTACGGTTACGCTTACGCTTACGGTGCATCCGGTATCTACTTGTTTATCCGCACTCGTTTCCTGGTACATATGTAGTGAGCGAGTTCGCCGAGGATACCTGAAATAAATGTAGTACATACGTACGCCGAGATAAATGTTTCAGAAGCTCCAAGGATAAGTAGGAGTCCCATATACAGTGACGAGCAAAAGGTGATAATACAACCTATTCTTCGATTGAATGATAAAGATCAGACTATAGTAATTATATGATGAATATGATGAACATAATATCACAGTTTATTTTCGTTAATATTAACAATATATAGAATAACTGTTTCCTTTTATCTCTATCGAGAATTGTAAAGATTTGTTCACCACTTTTGCTCGTCACTGTACATACAACATACGCATTGCCATTCCCTGATCGCCGCAATTTTACACGAACACGATCGCTTTGTCTTTTTTCTTGGCGCCTTGGCTTCGACAACAATGGCGCGTTAGTGCGAGATACTCCTCGTCCTATCGTATTACTGGGACCTGCTCGATGAAAGCGATGGTACCTGCAACCTGCACCCTGCAATCTGAAACCGAACCGTAAATCAATCACTAAGGATAGTCACGAAGATGAATTTGCACCTTACAGATCGTTCTAAGGGTCGCTGTCCTGGCTCCGTCACAATCGGTAGCACCGAGATATGTACTTGAAGAAAACAACAGCAGTCTCGATTTTCCTCGATGTTCCTCTGAAAAATATTACACAATTTCTTTGAATGTCCATTCGTTACTCGCTAATATATACTAATGTGTAAATGATATATACTAATCCTTGGTTTGTCATACGTTCAATGAGGCGCAAACGCATTTCCATCCCCCTTGGGCTGATATGCCACCTCCTATAATTAAGGGGATTGTATTTATTCATGAGACGCCCACACATAGATGGAGAACGATAAACCGGTGAAGATAGGTCCCGCGATCCTCTTGGTGAACGCGCGAGGCAACAAAATGCAGAACCGGGCAGAAATAAAAGGAAACAGGGAGAGGGACAGGGAGAAGGTGAAGGAGAGAAAGAGACAGAGACAAAGAGAAGGGCGAAGGCGAAAGGTTCGAGGCTCGGGCCAAGTCAGGCCACGAGCAATAATCAAAATCTCTGATGCCCCGATGGGATGGGACATGGGCCCATGGGACACGAGACCCATGAGCCGGTTCACTAACCAGTGAGCAGAAAAGCGGCGCTCCGGGTTTGCTCGCGTGTCCTTGACTCGGTGTGAAGACTAGGATGCGCCGAGTCGAATCGCGGATCGATTTCTTCATCGATCGAGAACAAACACGAACGACCAAACTTATGGCCGAGATCTTGTCGAACATCTTCACCGTCTCTACCTATATCTATCTCTTTTTCTCTCTGGCCACCGGTCTCGGAACCAGTTAATTTATGGATGACGTAATTAGAAAAAGACCACCTCGAGTGTAGCGCCCAAGTATCGTAACTCGTTACTTCGCTTGACGAATGGGCCTCGCGGTCGCTCGCACAAGAAATACGGCCCAACCCGGCACGACACTCCGATGTGTCGTGTAAATCAAGACGTCGCGCAGTGGGGTATTCGCCCGATTTCAGCGGCCACAGCCAATTCAAAATTTGCTCAATATTAAAACTGCTGTAACTTTACTAATATTTATCCAAATTTTATAAAAAAGGATCCCTTTTAAAGCTTGAGACTTCTACTTTTTGTACTGTATGCCGTTTTTACTGAAGCGGATGTTCTAAATGCGAAATTTGTCCATAAAGAGGACCGTATCAGATTTTAACGTTATTCGTCTATTTTATGTCCACTTTCGACAAGTATAATCATTTACAATTAAAATATCTCTTTAGAATTGTTAATTACAAAGACTAATCAATATTTTTACGTTATTCTTCTATGATGGGAGATTGTTCCTCAGACATTCAACTAACTGAAGCCACAGCAAATTTTACAATTTATGTAAAATTTAAAAAATTGAATTTTCACCGCTGAAATCGGACAAATACCCCACTGTGCGTCGTCGTTGAGTTTCGCCGAGAGTGGCCTCGAGTCGGGCCCCCGTACGGTGTTCCTCGAACCGAGGATTTCGCCGATCGAAATATCTGCTGCCACCCCGTCTTAATTGCTTTCTCGTGTACGGGTCCACTGTCAAATTATCAAACAACGATCCAACCGGGGCCTTTCCGAAAAGTTTATCCGCTCTATCCTCGGCTCCATGGAAGAACGATCGCCTGTTGAAAAATATGTACACACGTATTAAAAGCACGCCGCTTAGGAAGAAGTTATCTGGCAAAAACATGATTACCGAAACAGTCCTCGAACGATTTCAGAACCGTGACGAGCAGGGGAATTTCGAAGCCCGTTGAACCAGATGTCGAAAGGATTAATCGCAGTGTCGAATCGACGGCCACTAAAAACTTAATTATACATTCGGTTGTTAGGTTCGACAGGTTCCAGGTACAGGGACGACTCATGCAACCACTCGTGTATCGAAACGTTTGACAACTCGATGCCAATGAACTTTGGAGGACGCGCCATCGATATAATCCGTCCTATCGAACGAACTGGATCTCCCGTTCGCGCCAATTCGGGACCGAACAAGAACTTACTTAGATCCGTGATTTGAATACCTGTCAGCCAGCGATTTGACATCCACTCGCCAGCCGAATTCCGTTTGACTCTCTGTTTCCTACTTGATCATCTGCCTATCTTAGTCATGGGCACCATCGATTAAATTCAACTATCGACTAATTACTATTTAGTCGATAGTTTTTAGTCGATTGAAATTTCTCTTTAGGTTATGATTAAAATTGTTATTCCCATAAGTGCAATATATAAGTATTGTTATTTAATAATTGTATAATATATTTCTAGTATGATAATTGTTATTTAACATTATTAACGAAAGAATTATTCGATATAGCTAATGAGCGAACGTATTTGATAGTAAATCTTATAAAACCTATTCAAAACTCCCGCCTTATCCCTCCAATTTAATCGATTATTTAAAAAATCAGTCGACTGAAAATAGTAGTTGGCTACTATCGATTTGGTCGATAGTTTTAATCGATGGTGCCATCACTAGCCTATCTGCCTATCGATTGATGGAAAAGAGCTCTTCCGCAATCAATTTTTTTTGCATTTTCATAGATCGACGCTCGTCGGGCGAGCCGGGCGGCCGTGACTGCGAAAAAGAGGCTTCTTTGCAAGACCTTCGAATAATTCAGCTACATCTCTCTGATAAATGTTTGTTGAAACATTCACTGCCAAGAGTGCTTTGTTTCGAAGCTCACGCTACCAGTTAGAAAACGATCATCAAACGTTATTTATTTTTCTTTAGCTTCTTCTCCTGTCCTGGTCTGGACTTTCTTTTTTATAGGACGAAAACAGGTCGATATAAGCTGACCGTTCGCAAGTTCAAGGCGAATCACCGGCATTCCCTAAACTGCCTTATTTGTTAGGGTTCCTCTCTCTCTTTATATATATACATAAATATACATACAATACATATAGCATATTACGATCGACTCTCGAATCTTTCAATGGGACGAGTCTCTAACGCCTGCCGGACTTGTCTTCTTTTTCTTCCCTTAGCCGAGGATGGGATTCCGAGGAACACAACGTCGCATCGCCGCGCCGGCCTTCTCTTGTGTTTATTTGAAACGGACCCGGTTGAGACTCGAGTTCACGCCGAAAAGAATCGTCGCCACTGATGGAACGAATCTCGACGATTTCTCACGAGTACCGACGACTAAATTGTGGGGTTTTTTCGATTCTTTACAGCCTATAAGTTATCCTTGTAGCCCGTGTTGTAGGCAGTCACGACCGAAATATATTAACGTGCCGAAAACTTATTGATCTTCACATTCGTTTCGTGTTTCCAGCATTCAATTTCCTCTGTCCCCTTCCGTTCCTCCTGATGTTCTCGTGTGCAGAGATACTTATCGTTGAGAG
>CM052327.1:7433674-7578787 GCA_028455615.1 Lasioglossum zephyrum
TCGCATCCTTCCTGTTACAATCTTTTAGACTCTAAGTAGATTAAAGAATAGACTCTTATTTTGTCCTCCGTTTTACGTATAAATATGAACATATTTTATTGTGAAGTGAACCAAGCTTTTTCATAATCTGATTCGTTGACATTGTCATTTCGACCAATAGCGGAATTATACGTGCCCGACAACGAATTAGAACCGCATTTCTTCCTCAGATAATTTCTTCGTGGTTCTTTCTACCTGTAAATAGCATAGTATAGTATATATATATAAAATATATTCTACACATGGAAATAGGTCCGAAATCGGTACAATCACCCGTCAGAAATACGTGACAACGAGAATTATGTTTCGCGAACAAATCCTATTTCTGCGAGTTTGACAGATGAACAACTGTCAGTTTTGAGAAAGCTAAACGAGGTATCGATTTGAAAAAATACCACGATGGAGGCAGTACCGAGGTTGCCAATGATATCGTTCCAATTAAAAGTCAGCCCGGAAACAACTACGTTTGGACCAAAGTTGAAGCAGGTACCAATACTTTGCATTTTCAAAGTGTTACGATTCTATTAGAATGACCGTTACACCAGCAATTCGTTTTACTCTTTATTATACACATCAACGTAACGGTATCTCGAATTTTTGTTTACCACACAAATTGTGGAGTATCACTGTTAGCCTCGTCAACTCTAGCTACAAGACAAAATAATGTAAAGTGTATTTTTGTATTTTTTCCTTCCTTTTTTTTAGTACATCCTTGATTTTTATAATGAAGACCCAGAATCCTATACGAACGAGATACACCAGCTGGAAAGTTTACGAGCGATGGCTATTAGACCGCCAGTCGATATGGCTGGCTGCTTATTATTGAAGAAGTATTATTGCCAGTTACATTTTCTGCAGAGTAGATTTCCCATGGGAAAAGATGGTGTAGCAGCAGTCACATTTACATGGTAAAAACTATGCTTTTAACAGGGAGATACGCTTTTATTTTTCTTTTAATTTTCCATATATTTGTGTAGGAGAGATACGTACGCGAATATGGTCTGTTCGTTGGCAAATATTCGCTTCGAAATCATTTCGATATTGTACAATATCGGCTCGATGCACACTCAATTGGGTGCGCGCACGGAGAGAATATCCGCCGATGGCATGAAAATGGCCTGTGCTCATTTCCAATGTGCTGCATGGGCATTCGAATATTTGAAGAACAGTTATCCACAGCCGTCCGGCGTAGATTTGGCTCCGGAATTGATGACGTTCATGCATCAGCTTTGTCTGGCTCAGGCGCAAGAATGCATATTGGAGAAGAGTATGCTCGACAACCGTAAACCTACAATCGTCGGTATGTATTGAACAATTAAAAACTGCATAGATACGATCATGATCTGCGGCTTTAATTATCTACTCTTGTGTATCATTCTACAAGATATATGTATCATGCAGCAAAAGTCGCGAGGCAAATAGTGGATTATTATACTCTGGCGCTAACCACGCTTAAACAAGGTGGAAGCGAGGATGGGACTATATCGGATACAGTTGGCACAAAGATATACAGGGTAGGATACAATAATGGTTCTGTTTTAGAGGTTCGATTATCTGCATAAGATACGATAAGATTAAAAGCATGTTGTTTTAGAGCTGGAAACGATACGTAAAATTCAAAAAGGCTTATCACTTAGCGGTCACACATTTATATCAAGGACTAGCAGCGGAAGAACAGAGAAAAATGGGGGAGAGAGTGGCATTTTATAATGCCGCGTTAGCTTCGTTAAACGAAGCGCAATCAATTTATGCTCACGCGAAGACTGAAGAGAAAACGCTTATAGAGGAAGCGCTTACATTTACTAACGACGTGGTAGAGGGGAAACGAAAAGCAGCTAAGAACGAAAACGAATTTATATACCATGAAGAGGTACCTGAAAAGGAAACTCTACCCACGGTAAAAGGTGCCTCGTTGGTTAAAGGAATACCGTTTTGTATAAACGATCCTGAAGTTTCGGGACCTGATATTTTTGCCAGGTATATCTCATGCTGACTACGTCGCAAGAATCAATTTCTTTAATATCGTTTACGTTTGGTTGTGACGGTGCAGATTAGTGCCAATGAAAGTTCACGAAGCGAGTTCCTTATACTCGGAGGAGAAAGCAAAAATATTACGATCCATCGGTGGAAAAATCGAGGACAAGGATCAACACTTGAACAGCTACTTGGCATCTTTGAAATTGGAACATATGAATTTATGGGATCCCGATGTTCAAACTTCGGAATGGGAACGTTTGCCTCTTCCCGACGAACTGGTTGAGAGATGCGCGGCGCTGAATGCGAAGCAGCACGTCATTCAGGAGCTGGTGGACGTTATGGGAAAATTATCCGACACCAGTCAAGACGTCGAGAAGATCTTGAAGGAAATTAATAAACTCCTTCTTGACGAAGAGACCAAGTTGGAGTTTTATAATTTAGAAATTGATTTTGCACGCTTCGACAGGAACCATCGGTTGTACTAATGTTTCATTGTTTTTTACAGAGAGAAACAATATCAGGACGCAGTTGGGAAAAGACCGCCATCGATCGTGGCGACCGATTTAACCAGAGAAGCGAAAAAATATGAAGAAGCCCACAATAAAGCATCGGAGAGTAATCATGCTCTGCACAAAGCGATATCGATGCACGTGAAAAATTTAAAAATACTCGCCCAACCGCTGGCCGAACTTATGACGCACGTTCCATCGCCGAGTGCATACCTTTCAGGTACTCGCTCGTTATAGTTATTTTTTTACGAACCCGTTCTCCAAACTTTTACTTTTTTTTAGAACAAAACAACGAGAAGTCACATACCGCTATAGAATTGGAACGAATGCACACGAAGGAATTGAAACACATTTTAAACAAAGTGGACGAAATGCGCCGACAGAGAAACGAATTCCATACGAAATTGCGCGACTCGATCGCGCAGGACGATTTGACGCGATTATTGGTCACCGCTACATCCGATTCTGGACCTTTGGACCGCTTATTCGCGGATCAGCTCAGCAAACATCAAAATTTGGTCGGTATTTCGTTTGAAAGTTCAAAAGTTTCCATCAGAAATGGAATTTCATAGTTGTCCCGTTTGATGTTACAGGTGTCGTTGATAGAGCAGAATCTTGTCGCGCAGGACAATATCCTGGCAGCTTTGACGGACGCGTACGCTCAAACCGCCAACGTGCGGAAAGGAGTCGAAGAAATATTGAAGCGTCGTGAGCACACTATATCGTCTTTGATCGCCTCTTACGATGCTTACGAAGACTTGTTGGGCAAGGCCAACAAAGGTCTTGAATTTTATAGGAAACTAGAGATAAACGTTTCGAAATTACTTCAACGTGTGAAAAGCACTTGCAAGGTACAGGAAGAGGAACGCGAGCACATTCTTGCGCAGGATAACAAAAGCTCCCACGAGAAAGTCGATACGACTACTGCATACGACCAAACAACCCGTGTTCGATCCGGCAGCGGCCTCAAGTTAAAGGATTACTTGAACAACAGACTAGAGAATGTTCAAAATCAATACTACAATGTGGGCAAAGGCCAAGCCAGACCGTTCCAAGGAGACGCAACGGTGAAAGGATATTTGGACGAAGCGATGGACAAAAACGCGATCCACTCCGTAGGAATTTCAGTGCCGGATGCATCAGTACAGCCTATGCAACAGTATTATCCCACTTCATACACAGATTACAAACCCAGTATGTCATACGCTTACGATACGATGTCGTATAACGATAACTCCACGGTGAACAACGCTTCGAGTCAAAACTATGTACAAACGAATAACACAGAAACCGTGAACGCTTATCCGCAGGTAGCCGCGACTGGCACAACGACGAGTATCACGAACACCGTGGCTCATTATCCAACCAACTGTTTCATGTCGAATGGACAGTACACCACGGTGTTGGATAGCCAACAGAAATATCCTACCAACACTCAAATGCAGTATAATCATAATCTTCCTCCTAATACGATGCAATACGATGGTTATCAGCCTTCAGTCAATTACAACACCGGATACAATTATCCGCAACAGTATCCTTCGACTGCCGTTGAAAACCCCGATGGCGCGGTTGATGCGAAACCACGGAGCTTACCACCACAAATGTCAACGGTATCGCAGCCAGCTATACCAACGTCCAGCATAGTCAGCAAACCCATGAACGTGCATCCAAACGTTTACATGCCCACGGATCAGCGACAGCAGTACGGAACCGAGACAGTTCCTCAGCCAACGCACGTCTCCGAAGTATCTGTTAGTAGAAACCAACCGGTGTTGCCAGCCGACGTCAGTTCCCAGATGCAGAACTACGCCCTCCCGCAGATCAATCAAACCGAAGTTCCGTCTTCGCAAGATTACAGCAACAGTACAGTATACTATAATCAATCGGATCTGCACTCTCAGAAGATGGCTGGAGCTAGCGGGAGCGCACCAGCCAACATCGCTGCCTCTACGCCGTACATACCAACGCATTACACCAATACGAACATTCCGCAGTCCGTTAACTCGACCACGTCTTTGACAGCGAACGAGATAAACGCTACGAATTTGCATAATACCAATGTTATGCAGTACCCAGGCCAAACCAAGTCATTTTATATGGATAAAACGTACTCGTATGGAACGCAAGTGCCCGCCAACAACACCGCTTTAAGTTATCCCTCTACATATCAAAATATACAGCAAAACACTGGCGCCTCGTACGCGCACACTATGATGCCCTCCGACACCTGTAGCACGTACTCTTATTCGGGCTGTCCCAGCACCACTGAAATAATTCAGAGCCACGCGAAGACATCGAACATTCAGAATTATTCGCAGATGTACCAGTATCCGCAGCAATCCCATTATTCCGGATACACCGGCTATTCGCAAACTTACAATCAAGGCTACAATTACATGCAAACAGGTCAACAAGCAACGAACACGGCAACGGAGCCTTACAAAAACCAGATGGGATACGTGTACAATCCTACTAGTCAATGTTACGAGTACGACTACAATTCGTCGGTTAATCTTCAAAACAACAATCTACAACCTGTTCAGGAACAACCGCAACAACAACCAACACCGCCGCAACAACAGCAACCACAACCAGCAGCACCACCGCAACAACAACAACCAACACCACCACCATCGTCTGAGTTACAAACAACTGTTAATAGTAGCAACGTTTACCTACCTCAGGAAAGCAACGCAACGTACACGAATGCTAGCAATAATTCCTTGGTGAGTCAAACACCGTCTTCACAGTATTCTGAACAGCAGCTGTATCAATCGCAAAGTTCATCGGATATCTACTACAGTACACAGTACGGTCTTCAAATGCAGAACCAAGGTAATTGGAGAAGTTTTATTTTTCATTCGACAATCGAATCTTCTATTCTATCGGAAAATAATCTTTCGTGTTTCAGCATCCACCAGCAAAAGTGAGAACCACACCAATTATAATCAAACGTACATGCAAGCTGTTGACAATGGAACAAACACAACTACGAGCGCAAATCCCACAAAATCCACCTCGAAATCGGAAAAATCGAACGTGGATTTGTTGTCCGACCTGGACATTACCATAAATCATGCGCCCTTAGTGCCGGAGATACGTCCGCTGAATAAAACTCAGACACAAGGGGAGCCGGCAGCAAGCACCGCCGATGTCGGAGACAAAACGGAACAGAAAAAAGAAATCGAGCAAGTGGATGCACAACAAGCTGGCGAAGCTTCTGTCAGCGAGGACAAAGCGGAAAATGAAAATTTAAAAATAGTGTGGGACACATGGTACAACGATGTACAGCCGAAAAAAGATCCTCTAGGGGATCCGGCGGCTCTTCAGAAATTCATTAGCGAGGTCGAGAAATATGAGAAATTTATAGATAGTCTGCTTGTTAAAACGTTGAGCGGGGCAACGAATCTTGATATAAAATGGAGGGAGGTTCAAGAGTTCGAAGTAAGAGTTCTCTAGCCATTCCATAAACAAATTTTACCGTCTACTTTATCGTAACGTTGTTAAACGGTGAAATAATTGCTTCCAGGAGAGGGAGAGCGGAAAGCAATCGTGTACAGTGGCACTGGCGCATTCCTCGGAGAACAGAGTGATGGACTGTATCCCTTACGACACAGCCAGGGTACAGATACTGTCGACAGATACTCCGAGTTATATCAACGCCTCGCATGTAATAGAAATCACGCAATGGATACCAACGTCGTTCATCGTTACTCAAACCCCATTGCCGGATAGAACACAAGTATTTTGGACGATGACGTGGGAGCAAGAATGCGAGATGATCGCCTGTTTAGCTTCGGATGCACAGGTGACTAAATCTGTGCTTGTCGGGAAGAACACAGACATTGATTAATTTATTAAGGTATTAATTATTATTAATTTATTAATTCTGTCCAGTTAAACAGTGAAATCTATTGGCCTATAAACGAAGAGGATGTTTTGGACGTCGGCGCGTTTAAGATTTCATTGAAAAAGAGGGTCAATCATGTATCTTACATCCAGAGGGTTATCTCTATATATAATGTTAAGAAAAATTCGGAAAAGACGATCGTGCACATGCAATTTCTTACGTGGCCTTCCAAGTAAGATAAAAATTGGATGCGATGTTTGTATTATATTGTATTATAGTTTGAACAATGCCTTACTTGTTTCTCCTACTTCGGCTTATTTCCAGCGGCTTCCCCAGTAGTCCAGGAGTGTTACTTACATTTGCAACGGACGTGATGACAGAACAAGCATTACGACGTTGTTCAAAGCCCATAGTTGTTCATTGCTTGGACGGAGGTTCGTTGAGTAGCTTATTCTTGGTCGCGGCTGCAACAGTATGTCATATACGGGCTGGATGTGGAATAGTCGATGTACCTCTGGTATTTAAGGGTCTTCTCAAGTGCCGCAAACAAGTTGTAAATAAGGAATCGTTGTTGTTTGCCTATCAGTTGGTTCTGTACCATGCTCAAGACATTTTAATGAAACGTACGTGCGAGTGCTGTATTACCGTTTAATCTTAAGAATATGTCTATGTCTACTACTCCCAAAAATATTTTAGGTGGCATCTTATCATCCACTCGCTCAACGTTTGAAAACTTCGATGGATTTAAAGGGAACAAAGATAAAACCTCGAGAAAAATGCATCCCTCGGACGATTTCCTTCAAAGTCTCGGCATTAACGCTCAACGATCAGATATCGAACAAGGTTTGGCTGCAATGTTTATAGCTTATTATAATATAGTATAAAGTAATATTCTCAGTGACTGTTTCAGGTCAACAAAAAGCTTCACCAAACAATGGTATAGGATCGACGAGTTCGACATCCATCCAAGAAAAAGGTAAAGAACCAACGATAGATCCTTTGAACCAGTTGGATCCTTTATGGTCCATTAGAAGATAATCGATTATAATTGGAGAAGTAAAGTTTTATTATGCATCGACTAATAAATCTATTATTTAAATAGATGTCTCCATTCCTATATTTCTTAAATTAATGATATTAGTAAGATACCGAGGCAAATGTATAAACAACACGATTCATTTTAATTTTAATATTGTACGAGCGAATAATTAAACTTCTGAAAAAAAACGAAAACGAAAAAGAACAAAAAAACACACGCATACCTACACTGTCCATTCGTTATTCTTAATCCTGAAAGATTGAGGATTTCAATGCAATTTGTTAAATACGAGTATGTATATCGAATAAAACATACGCACTGAAACAATTACTGTCTTGTTCACATTTATTTTCACGTTCACCAGGAGTCGCACATGTTTGTACACATTCAGAAAATGAAATTTGACATTAATTACACTTTCAAGCAACGCACGTACGAACATGCCTTTGCGCAACATATGGATGGTGAGATCGTATAGTACATGATACCTATATATTTATGTATGTTGTATGCACCACCAGTGATCTAAAAACAATTGGTACTTCTCTTCCCCCTTTTTTCATCATCTTCATATAATGTTGCAGCATCAAAGCTTACGATATACAATAACGTTTCAATTACAAAAACCAATCCTCTTTTTTTAGTATAAATTTCTTTCCTACCTAAGCTATCATTATCTTATGAGTTGAATTTTCGTACTATTAAACCTTGAGAATTGGAAAGAGAATAATAAGCAGACTCTGCGTAACTCTGTGTATACATTATGAAATTAGAAGAAGTAACTTATGTAGATACTTATGTACGTATACGTATTTGAGTACAAAACAATCATGAAGATCGATACTAATAAAATTCGTATAAAATATATGCTTCTCTAAGAAATGAAAAAACATGGATTATTTCCAAGACGGAATTATTATATTTATCCAACTAATGCTTACGACGAGGCCTGATATACCTTCTTTCTCATGGTCTCGATTATATCGATGCTCATCATGGAAACACGCGATTCTGTATTTATTAGTATTTAGTTTTGGTGCCCCACATCCATACCTCAAACAATTGCAAACCTTATAAGCGAGCAAGATTATGACACGGTTTACAAAGTGGTGCCTACTTCGGTGTTGCTATTCCCTGTACTTTTAATTTCCTCTATTCCTCAAATCTTTCACCTTATATATTCGCACCAGCCAATGTTCTGTCGTGTAAGCTTCTTCCAACATATTCAGCTCAAAGTCTTTATTACCAATCTCCATGTTCCTAACTCTATCGTATCCCGAAGGTTTGCCTGTTCGATAGAATTTCAACGTTAGAGCGTTTCAATGCCGTCCCTCATTGAGTTTGAAAATCGTAATACGATTGGAAGACTTACCTCCTTCCGTGTAAATTTGACCGAATCTGTAGTAACACATTTTGTACATGAGACAATTGAGCAAAATTGGAGAACCTTCCTTGTCGACTCTAAACTCTCCCGCGGAGTTATAGTAATCCCATTCCGTTATAGATTTGCCTTTCTCAGTGCTTCCACCGATACGCACCATCCATAGGAACTTGTTTATATCTACGAAACAAAACGATGTAACTTATTTAATATAACTTATTGCCCTGCAAATGTTATATGTACCATCGGATGAGTATCCTGCAAGTCCTCCGAAAATTACAAGAACATAATTCACGTCTAATTCTCTCATTATCTCGTAAGCTTTCTCCTCGGAACTCGCCATTGCTTGACCGACTCGTGATATGTGAGTATTGTTCCATGTATTATTGTCCACTAAAATTGTACGGTTCGCCATTGCTGTAATTTGGTATCCGTAATCCCACCAAGACATTACTTTGGCGTTCTAGGTTTAAAGAAATATTTGTTACAACGTATATTCAAGTGTTTCGACAAACGCGTATTCTATTATTTCGAACTATTCAAAAATCTAGTGAATTACTTCCGGTGTGTTCATGCGTAGCCAATAATATGCTTCTCTAAAATCATCGAAAATCATTCGTCCACCATCCGGAGACCGCGCTGATAACACAATACTGGGTGAACTGTAAGCTTCCGCCGTAACCCACGTACAGTGGGTAGTGTACGAAAAGAAGAGAATACACATAATCGTTATAAAAAGCGATGCGATCTGAAAAAACAAACGTGGTAATTAATAGTTATCGGACGTAACATATACAGGGCGGTCCACGCAACTTATAACGATAGAACATTAATGATAGATTGCTTCAATTACATCGCTTCTCAGTATGTAGTTGCTCTCAAACTTTTTCGACTTCTTGTCAGTAACCTTTGTACCATTTAGTTGCTTCATGTAAGTAACGAGTAAAGAGGATGCTCCAATTCCGCCCAAGATACACATCACAGGAGCAAGAACTAACATTAAACGGACCATCACACCCTGCACATTTGAAAAGGTATTATTGCTTGAATACAAACTGGCATCAGTTGGAATAGAATATACTTTAAACTAAGTTGTACTCACTGCGAAGTATAAACTAGTAACTCCATATAAGATAAGGAAGATGTTGGAATCTGTTAACTTCGAGAAACAGAAATACAATCCAGATGGAAATAGAAATACCAATATCTGTAGATCAAAGTAAAAAGAACTCCACGACGTCGGCTGATGTTCGGAAACCGAGGCGATTATTGGTATATGATTCTTTGCGTAAGACGGATCCAAAAGGGAATAAAAACGTCCAGTCCACGGAGATATTTTTCCTTAAAAAGGTCGAGAACTTCTATTACGATTTAAGAAATCTCAGCTTTGAACAATGCGTACAATATATAAATAAGATAAATACCTGTAATGGTTAAAATAATCCCCAGAACAAATGAAATACTAACTGTGGAGATAACGAGACCACGGAAAAGTACTTCAAAGTCATCTTGAGACATTTTACTACGCAAATAGTCAACTAAAGCGTGAATTTGACAAAGTCCAAAGACTCCTAACGCCTATAAAAAAAGATAAGCATCATTTTCACGAAGCCGAACAATCGATATGTATGTGTATACAAATATATGTCGCTTACAAGCATATGTTCGGAACTTTGTACAGGTTGAAAACCAACGAACGATATTTGCATGGACAGTATCGTTCCTATGCAGTACAGAATACTGTACGAGACGTATATCCTGTGCGAAAATCTACCAGTCACCATCAGGGTCAACACGTGTAAAGGAATAAGATTAATTAAGAACACGTAACCACCCCAGGAAGACACCATGTAAAAATATGCGAGAGCGGCACAAGCCGACCAACAAATTGCTCCTGTTTTCACCGCCTTGATCCACATGTAATATGTAAACAGCATACAAAAAATAGCTATACCCTCGTTATCGTAAGAACCTGCCACGGATCGTGATATATAGCCAGGAACTATTGCTATCATAGCTGCAGCAAATAATCCTGACGCGGAATCCTTCAAGCAAGATAAGATGATACATTTTCCATTGGACATTGAGAATTTGAATATTCTACATATAGAAAGAAAATTTTACCTTCAGCTCTTTGGTAAGCAAGTAAGTTATGATTGTTGTTAAACTAGAAAATAATGGAGCGAGGAAAACGCAAATAGTACGTATATCTAAGGTAATATTCAGTAGCCATAGAATACGATATAATGCAGCTGATGTTATCATTAAGCCTGGATATATCGTTCCTGTAAGATAATAAGAATCCGTAGTGATTTCCTTAATTGTTTAAATAAAGTAACTCAGTGAATTAAGTATACGTACCTCCTATTATCCTGCCAAGAGGATACCAAACACGATCGTCGAACCAATTGTGAAAACTATAGAATCCATTTTCAGCTAAATACTTGGTTGTACGATAGTTGAAGTATGGATCAAATTCGTGGATAACACTCTCGAATCTTAGAACCGAGAATAATCTTGTTGCAAATGCTGTAAAAATATGCTCGATGTAATCATACTGTACAGAATGTTACACCTAGAGTTGGAATACTTACATAAAATCGCTGCGAGAGATAACACGGTCAATTTTAAAAGAGTTTCCTGCTTTTGCGCCGACATAAGTAAACCCTTCGTCTTCGTTAACGCACCCATGTTTGTTAGGCTTACAGATGGAACTTTTTAACTAATAAAACTCTTCGTTTACAATTTTACCTGCGCAAAAGGAAAGTATGTAAGTCAGTTGTTTTATTGTATTTTACAAATCCACCTCTTCTCTAAACCGAGGCAATTGTCTAGTATGCGGAAATCGGACAACGGAAAAGCGTAAAAGATGTTTTCAATGTAAATAACGAGCAACTGCAATTCATGAAAACTTAAAATCCGTTGCATATGGCATTTGTCATTAGGTTATGATTCCTTCGAAAGGTAAACAAACGGAAGAAGACAGTCCACGTTCGTCAACGAGAAAATGGATAAATGCAGCGATAAACATGCTATTTAAATCGTACACAGCGATTGCTTGGTCAATAAGCAGTTAACGAGCATGTCGTCTATCTGAAAACTGACCACGTATACAAAATTACCGGCCGGTAACATGCGTGTATTTTGATTCACGTGTTTTCACGTTCCGCATCGTACGTTAACGTACTTTTCCGGCAATTAGATAGACGGTGATCTCAACTTACGAGTTTAGAAATTCACAACAATACAAGAAAAGTAAGAAAATAACAATATCATTTAAACGATTACTAACTCAGACACATTGCGACACGAAAGAAAAAGGCATGGATTCAAAGCTGTTTCTAGTTATGCCACCTTGCATAACTGAGAGGTCCTCTTTGGTGCACGGACGATTGAGCACAATCAGATGGCGCACATCTTTCACAAATTATTATTTGTCCTATAACTTTTTAAAAAATATCTGTTATTGATAGATATAATTATAGAATGCTACATTTTCTTTAGATTATGATTAAAATTATATTCCCATAAATGCAATATATAAGAATTATTATTTAATAATTGTATAATATTTCTAGTATAATAATTGCTATTTATGCTTATTCAACGAATTATTCGATATCGCTATGAGTGCTAATGAGTGAATGTATTTGATAGTAAGATCTATTCAAAACTCCCGCCGTTTAAAAAATCAGTCGACTGAATATAGTAGTTGGCTACGATCGATTTAATCGATAGTTTCAGTCGATGGTGACCATCACTATTTTGTACGTTTTTTATTTTTTTTTTAAATTTTGCCACTATTCATCACTATTTTTTTCAAAACAGAAGAGTCATAAAAAAGACGAACCAATCAGAGCGAGGTTACAGCCAACACCATGCTCAGTGGGACCTGTCGCCATTGACCGAACCAGAATTTCTTCGATCAATGAAAACGGAACCTAAAGTATAGGAACATCAAAATTTCCTAGGAGTTTTGGCAGTTTCGTCCCGCGATTTCTGATTCTGTGGACATCGTGTTTCAAATATGAACGATTTTGGACATATCAACATGTTGGATGCGGATTCTTCGCGAGTGTCAGGCGATCCTGGCTTCAGTGAATTATTACGGTCAGCGGAACAATTATCAGCTGCTGTCGAAGGTACGGAGGAACTTCCTCAGGTGGAAAGAAACCTTCGACAAATACTAGAAGCCTCGAACGAACTCTGGTCTCGAGTCACGCAGACCGGCACCCAGGACAATCAAGTTCAGGCGTAAGAATACTTTATAGATCTATAAAATACCGCAACACTACTTGTGCATTCCTGTCAGGATTTGCGTTTACAACAAGTATTTTACCCACTAATTTATGATCATTCTTTTTAGTACAACATAACCTAAAGCCTTTCTGGCGCGAAACATCGTTATAATTAGAATCGTAACAATTCTAACGTATAATTTCTTCGTAATTTCAGGCACCTTCTGCTCGGATCACGAGGCGTTGATTTACCCCAGATATCGCAAAAGTTAAGTTCGCTTAGTGCCAGACGTACCTTCGAACCTTTAGATCCTATTGCGGACACTGACATAGTCAGTTACCTTAGAAATGAAAAGGAGAATGCTATTTTGTCGATCATCGAGCAAGTTCATAAAGATGTAAGAATTTTAACGATATCTTTTCGAATTTTATGTTAAAATGTTAGACATCTAGCTAATCCGTTTCTATCGTAGACATTCGAGCTCACCAGAGTTCAGCAAATGGAGCACATGTTGGGTGAATGGAAGCAAATGCGATTTGAGATAATTAACGCTATGACAGCTCCATCCGGGGAGCTGGTAGATTTACGAGGCACCCCTCAGCGGACTAAGCTAGCTGGATCCATGGTCAGTGGCTTATCAAACGTGGAAGTTGCTTATGTCAAGGAACTGCAGAATTACAATGACCACGTGCTTAGAGGAATAACTAGACCGAGCTTGTTCAATGCATTCTGCAAGGCTGCAGAATCATTCGACGATAAAAAGATTGTAGACCTTTGGAAAATGGTGAAGTATATGATAGAGATTCCACCGATTCCCAGAGAGGATCAAATTAAATCGAGAAGCACAGCTATCGTCGAGAAAAAAATTGTACTGCAAGCCAGAAAGTATTTGGAGAATAGATACCGAGATTTTATAACTTCGGTGATCAGCGAGAATTTGGCACAGGCCAAGAGAGGTGGCATTCCAGGCACTGTGCCACTAGTCAAAAGTTTCGTAAGCGTTAAAGTACAAAATCTAAGAGATCTAGAAGACGTTATGGTAGAAGGCAAACCTCTCTGGCCTCTGGTTTATTATTGCATGAGAGTTGGCGACTATAAAGCCGCGCTACAATGCCTAAGCCAGTGCAACACAGAGTTTCCAGAGTTTAAAGTCGCTTTGGAAGAAACGTGCAACGACCCAGAAAGATATCCCAGTAGTTACGCGGAATCAAATCTGAAACTGCACTATAGGAAACATGTTCGATCAGTTACCGACCCGTATAAAAAAGTAGCTTACTGCGCACTGGTTCCTTGCGAGCCCGACGACTTGCATTCCGACGTGATTTGCACGGCGGACGATTATCTGTGGCTGAAGTTGTGTCAAGTCAGGGATCAGCCAGACGCTGAAAATAAATTAACCTTGGATTACTTGCAAACTACGATATCGGAGAATTACGGGGAATCCTATTACCACGCGCACGAGCAACCGTTCGTGTATTTCTCAATGCTGTTTCTGACCGGTCAGTTCGAGGCTGCGATAGAATTTCTAGCGAGAGGTGCAGAAGCAAGGCATCTGCCGCATGCGGTGCATTTAGCGGCTGCTATGCACGAGCACAACTTGCTGGGAGTTAGTCAGAGCGTGTTAGCCCCTCTGCTAAGCGTTGATCCTGCCGATAAACCGCCTGCGAAGAGATTGAACTTTGCTAGACTGATATTACTTTATATTAAGAGATTCGATTCCACGGATCCGAAAGAATGTCTACATTATTTATTCTTGTTAAGGTCCGTATCCAAATGCTTGCAAGTTTGAAGGCTTTCAATCTGACTTCGTCATTCGTATTTTCTAGAAACATGAGGGACCCACACGACCGCAACATGTTCGCTGCATCAGCGGCGGAAATGGTAGTCGACGCCTCACCGGCCAATAGGATTCAATTAGTTGGAAAGATAGACAAAGACCGTTGGGTGCCAGGACTTCTAGATCAATTCCAAATCAACACGCAAGACGTGATAAACATAAGCGCGGACACATTGTACAGAAAAGGTCTTTTGGAAGACGCTGTAACGATGTACGATGTCGCTAGTAATCACGAGAAAGTTCTTAGTTTATTGTGCACACTTCTGGCTCAAGTGGTCAGCCAAAGGTCCTCCGCGCTGCGATCTCGATTGCAACTCACTGCCAATGACATAAGCACGAGGTAATATTCGAAGAACGGAAAATATTTTCACTGATCTAATACTATAAATTTTCCTCAGTGATTCATAGTACATTTTTTTGTCAGGTACCAAGGCATTGAAGTGCAAGCACCATCCGAATTAGTCTGCGCATTTCATACTTTGAAGCATCTGATGGTATTCTTCGACCAGTTTCACAATGAACAGTATCAGAGCGCGCTTAGGGTAAGGGGTTTACGCGGGGTTTTTCATGTTTACACTAATTTTGTATATTGCGGTAGTACAGGGAAAATTTTTTGGCTGATTGCAGACCATCGCGGAATCGAAATTGTTACCTCTACACATAAAAGAAGTCGATGAAAGGGTGAATGCACTGCGACGAGTGTCGCCAGAGGTGGCCGGTACGTTGGCAGATGTTCTCTTAGCAACTATGACGATACTCTATCGTCAGTATCAAAAATTACGAGCCGGTGAACCAGGGGATGAAGAAGCGAGGAAGCAACAGCTTCTCGATCTTCGAGAACAGGCTCGCGCGTTAACGAGTTTCGCTGGAACGCTTCCTTATCGTATGCCAAACGAGACCAACAGTAAACTTGTACAAATGGAGATACTTATGTGTTGACACAAAAGTCTGTGCCTGCTTCCGCGATTTTATTTTGGACGGAGTACTTCGAATAACAGGCTCGAAGCATTGTCGTGTGCGGTGTATATATTTTTTGTACTTCCATAATTTACACGATGAAGACAATCGCAAACATAATAAATTGTATTGTCTTCTAAGAGTTACAGCTGAACGTTACAGAACGAACGTAATAAATATTTCATAATTTATTCCTATAGTAGAGATTGCATATTTATCTTAGCAAATGATTGCTACTCGCATTCGTTTGTAGACAGGTAACGGATATTCCAGAGCTCAGATCTTCGACTTTACCTTCCTTCACCTGCAGATGTTTGTCATTATTATTAATTTTTATTGGATGCTTTATTTTTCAATACTTACGGCTCTGTAATCAAGGAACATTTCTTTGAAGGCCATAAAATCGGTAAATGTTGATAGTACTTCGAAAACTTCACCCTCCAATTCGTTTTGTTTACTTCTGCAATGTAGGCAAGGATTCTTTTATTAATTATAACTCTTATGAGCACTATAATAGTTCTAATGCTCACTTTAAGAGTTGTAGGAACGTTTCTATGTTAAAATGTGGTATTACTTTCTGCAGGTAATTAACAATGTAAGTTTCCACAGCTTTGTTCTGTGAAAATGAAAATGTTTATGTACAAGAAATAAATATGAAAAAGTAATTTCATATTTTTAGGATACTAACGTATTCGTCGAAGATGTGCGTGTAAATTAATTTGTTTTCTTCTATTGGCTCAAAAATGTCCCAATATTGTTCCAAAAACCTATTCTGAATACCATGAAATTCGTCTTCTAACAAAATATCCTCTATGTATCCAATAATCTCATCGAAAAGCCTGTCCTCTACATTTTTCGAACTCTGTTTCGCATTTTCATCCTCGCCGGTAAAATGGCAACTATCTACAAAATTAATTATTTTGTTTGTTATTGTTTGTCGGTACAGTTGTCAACGTGACAGCATACGAAAAGTTCGTGTAACGTTCAATGAAAAATGATTATCTTAATTTGTTAAATAATCACATAAACAAACCTATTACTTCACCAGACATGATCCTATTTGACAATGAAAATAAGGCACTGTTTATTTACACGACTCGGACAATTATCTTTCACAGCTCAGCTAACAACCATATCGATAGGTCGATAATTGTTGGATTCGAGAATCGAAATAGGGAGGACCAATCAGAGAGCTCGCTGGCGTAGTTCAAATTTTTTGTAGCAGTTTAACTGTGGTGCTCGCTGGAATTTAGTCTCGGAGCTGTACTTATTGGAAAATCTCGTAAAATAGCAATAAATCAGCAACAATCGAACGTATTTCATTCTCCGACTGAATCGTCACGTTCATACAATTGTTCGTGCAAAAATTCTACTTAGTAGATCGAATTCGCGACCAGAAGGTTTGTAACTCAGGATTCTTAAAATAATTCATATATGCGTTCAAAATATCAGAAATTCGTTTTCTCACTTCGTAGGCCGCGTGTATCAATGGAGATATACACTTTCGACAAGAGTCTTCAAGAAAGGTTGGTTGAGCTAACCGAGATATTATCCAGCAGAGGTGAGAACGTACCTGCCTCTCAAATCAAAGCGGAATGGTCCTATCACGTGGAGCTTGTAATAGAGCCAGTTGGTTGGCGAGCATTGTGGAAGATACCTCGTCTGGTATGTGAAGATTTTCATGTCCATTATCCCACCATAGTAGTAGTCGAAGTGGAGCAGGTTGATTTCACCGAACTGTCAGCGCTGGTTAAGATCGTTGCTGTTCAAGATGAAATTCATCTGCCAGACAAATACGAATTGCCACTCGTAGAACTTTATCCGACTCATAAGCAGGAGAATACCAACGTGTTAGACATGGTGGGCACAGTAAACTGCATCGATCAACTGAGATTCTTTTATAATTACTTATGGATGCCATGGGACATTGACGACGACGACAATACAGATTGGGTGTCTGTGCATCTAGAGGCTAGAATTAGATTGTTCTTTGACATGAAGAGAGGCACCGTCAGCAAAGACACCAGCGACGTGATTAGAACCTTGATACGAGAGGGCAGAGAGATTCAACAAAGGATAGCAAGACTGGAGGACACTATTTCTGAAGACGAAGAAGCCCAGGAAGAGGTAGACGGAGGAACGGCGTGTCAATTGATGAAGCTTCACTTCAGACTGCAGCAAATCAAGACAGAGATGGAGGTCCTTGAGAATCCTGCTATGAGAGAGATCCTCGTGAAGAATAGAACAGAGTCTTTGAACAATCAGAAGCTCCAGAGAAAAGAGAGCAAAGAAAGGAGCACAGAAGGGTACTTTGTATGGCTGGGTGGTACTCTGGAGGAAATGAAGAACGCTATAACCAAAGCCCAAGCCTGTATGCCTGCAGAATTATATTTTAAGTATGTTTCTTGAACTCTGCGAGCGTTGTATTCATTCCCGTTTAATCAAGTCATCTTTATGTTTAGAATATCTGGGTCCTTGCGAGATACTTTGCAGATCTGCGATTCGGGAGACGTAATCGCAGTCGGAGAAGGAACTCATTACATCAAAAGCGCCGGGAATTTCGAGGAAGGGGGGTCGATTAAGGGTATTAGTAACGTAGAACGCACGGTTCTTTCTGTTAAAGACATGGAGACCGCGCCGTCTTTGCTCGACTTCTCCGGCAACGAAGTACACCATCTTATCCCATCCTTCCCATCCAATGGTAAGCCTTTTTCACTCCTAAATTGTATCTTTTTCAGGTACTCTTAGAAGATATTACCATAGACGCAGGAGATCTTAGAGCTGTCGTGATAGTCCGTTCTGGAACCACGAGAATAGTTAATTGTCGAATAATCGCTTTGAGCGAAAGTATAGTGAAATTAGGCGTAGTCGTTTTGCCAAACGCGAAACTAATCATCGAGAATTCCGTTCTGGACGGCCTCGGCACGGCCGTGGTTATTTACAGTAACGCAGACGTGCACATGGACAATTGCAGTTTTAAAAATTGCGTTCAGGGTGTACAGGTGTGGCATCGTCCTAATTGTTTTTTTTCTTTTATTTATGCAATTAGATATTTTATTATATTTTCATGTTGTTCGTTCAGCTGTATGACAATGCGAAACTGGCGGCGAGTAATTGCGTCTTAGGGCAGTTCAAAGAGTACGCGTTGCGATTGGAGACGCAAAAGTATTTGCAAGGGGCGAGAAGCAGTTCCGGTGGTTCAGAATTGTTAGATGGTATATCAGAAGTTTCGTTGAGGGACTGCAAATTCGACGGCAATGGCAAAGGGGACGTTATTTTGAAAGTAGGAACTGCGTTCGCCCCGGCGGAACAAGATGATGGGACCATGAAAATGGAAACTTGAAGTAATTCGGCGAGTTACACAGATTTCGTAATTTTCTATTTCTAATATTCTACTGCATGTATCGGTGCTACTAGAAAAAAATATAGGAATGTATTTTTGTTTATAATATCTAATCTTATTATTGCTCCTACCACGCCGATTGTAAGATTTATTTGAAATATGCAATCTGCGAAAGAAAGTGCGTAGGATTCAAATTCAGAATGCGCGTATAAACTTGAACTGAAATCGCACCAACTAGTTCCTATCGCTACCGTTGGATGACAGCACCGTTCAGATTTGCGAGTTGTTGTCATTGCACGTTTGGTGATAAGACAGTGTATAGTGTCCGGTGTGTAATTTGTTATTAAATGTGGTTATCGTGGCTGTTTAAATTACAGGCAAGAGTATCGAGAGTTTCATTCGTAAGTTTACATTCGCCTATCGTTCAGTGACGATTTTTAATAATATCCCGCTAAAACTCCACGTTTCCTTCCTAACCTCATCGCGCATCTGTAACAATTTTTTCTATTTTTCTGTCATATATGATAGATTCTACGATTCGAATCTACCGAATGCACGCGCGTGCAAGACGAAATCGTTGCTATCGTTCTCGTAGCGGAACATTTCGTTAGTAAATATTTTTTAATCGAGCCGGATCACCTAACCTGCAATCTTGTACGATCGAGGGAAACAACGTCGGCACACGGCTACATATAAGTCTGTGTTGACGTTTATATACAGGGTGTCTCACGGAACAATGAGAAAGACAATGAAAAAAATTAAGTCAACGATATAGAGCACACATTTTTTGTATGGGACTCGTTCTGGGAAAAGTTGAACTTAACCTTTAAATTCACTCTAAAAATGCAGTTGCTCGATAAATACGTTTAACGTACATTTATATTGAATGAGCAAATAGAGATGAATATTAAAAATCGAAATCTACGAATGGTTACATCGATGTACATTAAATATTTATCAATATTTTCAGTTGAGTTCCGTATGGATGCAAGTAGATACAGTTAGCCATGGTCAGACCAATAGCACACGTGTTTTAGTGTTTTTTAAACAAGCGTTCCAATAAAAACAAAAATATTTTATTTGCGATTCATTTTTTTTAGGGAATCGTCGAGTTTATTCTTGCCGGTTGCGCTATGAATAATTTGGACACCTTGTGTATGGAAACAGATAACGTGTCGCACGTGCACGGTACATTGCCGTGACGCAAACGATAATTTGATCCATACCGTTCCCGCCGCCGTATTTGTTTAAGACCGTGGGCTTGCTCGTGTCTATAAATGAAGGCATAAGTACCTGGCCATGTGGCCGTGTCACGTGCATCCGGATCAATGAAGTATCGCGATTTAAATGCTCTCGATGATGAATGAAAATACATTCGTGGAAGATACCGTTTATCAGTCGCCTGGTCTCAATTGGGTCTTCAACCTTTTACGCACGTGTATAGGTACAGGAATAGATGCAACGAGAGGACAGCTTGGAATTTGAATAATGGCTCGTCTATCGAGAAACACCTCTTGCAATTCTCTTTTTAATAAGAACGTGTAAAATTAAAACAAAAATCGTGTGGTAGGAGTATTATCATATTTATGAAATATATTCAATGAGTATGTTATTATTATCAAGAAATGTTGTTATCGATCGTATAATTGTTAAAACAGAAAAAATATTAATGATTTCGTAAATAAACACAATCAAGCAATTTTATAAATTAATTTAAACTTTCAACGTTTCGATCCCCGTGTTTCCCCATTTTCAAAAAAGAAGGTATTGAAACGTTGAAAGTTTAAATTAATTTGTAAAATTGCTTTATAGTTTTTATTCGATCGAACCGTTGCGCCCGAAATCATTAATACTTTTTCGGTTGTATCAAATGGAAGTTATAAAAATAAATGATTATATTAGCAGAAATAATTTTGATTTATTTGATAATTGCAGAGAGAAATCGTTGCACGAGGCAGTGTCAGCATAAGGGAGAGTTTCTTGATAAAAAATATGGCCATGGTGGAAGCAGCATCACCGAAGCTATTGTCGGACAGGCAAACGCAGTTCGGTAATAGTCGTCAGTTGGAGCCATCGGATTGCATCTTCGTATTCAAGGACACGGAATCCGATTACGAGGAGCCAGAAGTGGATGAGGTGAGTCCTTGATTCTGTTCTTCTAGTGTTCTCTATATTTAATAATGTATAGAAATCTCAGCCGCTCTGGAGCAACTAGCGAATGGAGAAACAATGTTTAAATTAGTTACAGCTCTCGGTGATCGTGTGAGGTAATAATTTTCGACCTGTTACTTTCACCTGTATCGAAACTGTACTCTCGCGGATGTTACGATCGCACAGAGAATACGAGAGGAATATATCGAACACAGATGAAACGTCTGTAGTAATAATGATTCACACATTAGAATACAGATTCTAATCGCAACTCATTAGCCGCGGCACGAAGGAATAATTAAATCCGACGTGGCAATTAAAAATCGAGATGAGTTAAACCGAGTATTATCGACGAAGAGAAAGGGAAAGCGAAGCTACACGCGATCGTCGTAGATCCTTTCGCTGCGTAGTCGTTTATCGGAATCCGGCATTCCTTATCGGTCATGGTAGACGATGCGATTTATATTCCTGGTTCTCCTCGGTCGAGTATCGTAGACCTTCACTCGAGGAATCCGTACAAGCGAGTACCAACAGAAGATCGCATAAATACTTAATACTCGAGTCGAGTTTCAACAACAAGCGCCCGGCCGCAACCGCTACCATCAGTCTCAAAACTTCTACAATCTCGAGCACACCGAACGCGGACGGTAATTATTACCTCAAACTTCAAGAATTAATTTCAATCTACCGTAGCGCTGAGCCACGAGTTCCAAATCTTCACTTTCGAACCGTGATTTCGGTACTCGGAATTTTAGAAACTCTCAAGTTCTAATTCCAATCTCCGGCTACCCGTCGACCTCGTGTTCTAACATCGATCCCTAGTCCCGGGGATGTCACTGTATGCTTTAATCTTAATCTCCACCTTGAAACTTCGATTTCAAGTTCTAACTACGTTCTCTTATTTCAACCTCAAGTTCTAACTTCAATCTCCATTCTCTTAGTTAACGTCGAACTTCATCCTCAATTTCCCGTTGCCGTTCTGTCCAAACTGGCATAACCGATCCTCAATCTGCGATCAATTTGCCGCGCAGATTTCCTACTCTAATCTCGTTTCTAAACAATAGCGTACACTATGCTCGACGCCCACAAATTCTCCGTAAAACAATTAGAACGATAACCTAGATTTTCTTGTGATTAACTTCGATACAATTCATATCTGGATTCTGTATAACAGTAATATGCTTAATAGGTTGAGAATAATATATTTTTAAATCTGCTGTCTATGGGAGTTAGAAATTATTAATGAATTATTAAAAATTCTCAGAGTCCTCGTCAACGTATTCGAACGCCGTGGGGCCTTCGTCCAACAAAATGGAGTATTTTGGTGTGGCGGTACATGATTTAGCATGTCACCGGACGGACCGTGTGTACCAACGTTGTATCCAGACACAACTGGCATTTGTTCGCCGATTGTTCCTGCGGTGTAAACACACGGTCGGTATTCCACCGTTGGCTCCGTCCCCGCCTTTAACACGCTCAAAAATCTGTTCGGCTCGCGGAGAAAGGATCAAGTGCAAAAACCGTAACGGTGACGTTAATGAGCCCGACTCCGTCGTTCCTTGTAGCCTATTCGCAGCCGAGTTAAACACCCTCACTTCTGGAAACGATGAAAACAGAGGTCGAAAAAAAAAATGGAATAGAGAGGGACGAACCTCATAACACATCCGCCGATGCTTTTGACCGCGAGTTATTTGCGGCAGCGTGTCTTCCGGAATGACTGATCGGCCTCTCGTCGTTCTTTCATTCTCTCCGCCTTCCCTCGCGTTCCTTTTTTCTCTTTGTCGCTATTTCCCCTCCTTTTCTATACGCATTTTCACTCTGTCGCCCCTCCGACGACTAAATTCGTTCTAATTTTAACGCTAGAACTTTTATCAACTGTCTCTCGCTCCTCGACGCTGACTTTCTGCCGTGAACGCTTGCGCTCACGTACTCCAATTTTTCCAAGCCTGAATACATGTTGATAACATGGGGCATCTGATTTCGGAGGATTTTGTTAACGTGCTTGAAATTGTAGAGCACGAATCAAGGGATGTAAAGATCGACCGTGTGAAAAGGCGGTAACTGTAAGAAGGTGGGCGTTCAACATTTCGTAAGTAATTGGAAACAATCCCCTTCGATTGCGCGGTGCATTTAATTGCCTCCCACGGTAGTAGTATATTAGAAGCGAACTCCGCCACCGCCTGCGATTTCTTCCGTCCTCCTTTATTTCATTCTCCGCTCGCGTAGACACGGTCCCGTGAATTATGACTCCTTCCGCGTTTCTTTCTCGTCGTTGTTTACGTTCTTCCTCGTCTTCTTCTTCCCCGGATCCATTCACCGTTCCGTTCACGCCGCTCCTCCATCTTTCTTCCGTCCCTCGGAGTTAATCTTTCCGACTTTTTTATCTGTCCGACCAGCCGACCCCGTCGTTTCCTCGACTTTTAATTCATTGTCTGTCCCGTTTCCGACCTTCTTTCGTTCGAGCTGCTCCATTCATTGCTCGATCCACTTTCGATAAGTGTGCGGCCCCAAAAGAGAACAGAAAGAAAATCGTCGAAACAGCGGTACTTTGATTTTCCTCATTTAATAAACGGTGTACACAATGTTTCTCTCTTCTCACCCGGTCGATCGTTTACATCGCACCCGTTGTTAATCATTTCTGCCTCCTGTTACAACGGCCCGGCGAATTCATTCAATTAAAGGGTGAAACGCTGGAAACTCAACTCGCTAATAGTTCTCTCTCTTTTTTTCTCTCTACTAACTCCTCGCCCCGGATAAGCTTTATTGTTTGCTTTGTCATAAAAATTGCTCGCGTCTCTCCCCTCCGTGCTCTTTATTCGAGAATATAATAAACTCTTGGGATCTTTCTTTTCTTTATTTCTCAAATCCTACGGCGCCGCGTTTCGTCGGCTTTTCCTGTCATTCCTCGGCTTGGCCCTTTGCTCCGACTCTCTTTTCTCCGGAAATACTCGGCCGTTGGTTAAACCGCAGCATCTTCCCAGAAGTTATTCCCGACCGCGGACGCGAGCACATTGTGTTCCGTCCGGCGTGTTTTATCCTGACGCCACCGGTTTTAACGCCGCAGATTCATTTATCATGTTTAGCTGACCGCCGGATCCCCGTAAATAGAAGCTATCCACCTATGAAAGTCCGCACGCTAGCTGCTGCCAGCCCCGGAAGGTTCCATTTTTGAACATAAAGGGAGTCTGCTCGCTTCCGGCCGCCGTGATCTTCCCTTCAACCTTGCTTCGCTTGCCCCTTGTACTCTTTTTATCAATTTTTGCGGTCAAATATTAGCACACCCCGACGATCCTCAAAAACTGTGGCGCTTTTCTTAGAATTTTCATTCTACATTTGCAGCTCTAACACCCTTGGAGATCTTGACTCTCTAGAACTCTTATTAGAGTTCTTGGGAAATTCTTCTTAATACCAACAAAGAAATCATCTAATCATACCATCCTCATTTATACATCTAAAACTAATTTTATTGTTATGTCAAACAATTTTCGCACGGGATACAACAGATCACAGATTTCCACGTGAGATCTTTGCTTAGGAATATTTATTCAAACCGAGGGAGAGAGAAAGTGAGGCAGATAGGTTTTCGAAAAATAAAAAAGGAATGATTGTTCCAGACGTAGCCTACATGCAGAGGCCTCGTGCAACCGAGAATTGCAGAGGCGAACGAATGCTTCAAATCTCGGTGCTAGAAACGTATCGCTTATCCCCCGGAATAGCGCGCCATTAATTCGGACACTTTTGCAGTGCATTTGTTCCGCGGCACTCTAGCGAAACTCTCGCGCCATTCGGGACGCGTCTGTTCGACTAAATATACCCCTCGGGCTGTCCGGGATGGGACGTCGCGACGGCGACGCGTGTCAGCTAGTATTCTTCACTTTCGCGAACCAATGTTCCGTCAGGGTATTCGGAATATTTTTGCACGATCGAGTGCTCGACGTCGTCCCACGGTATTCTCAGGTCGCTTCTGTATTCCACCCCCTGATCTTCATCTATTCAACCCCTTCGCAAAGCCAAACTTTCAGCCTCTTAAGGGAGTAGATCACCCCCTGAATATTACTACAAAAACAATTGAAAACTGTGTTTGTGGGAAATAGTTGTTTGTCCTTGTACGAGCATGTTACGAGCTATATGAGGGCTAATTCTAAAGAGGGAGGTTCAACGAACTTCACTCTGCTAGTTATTTAACGAGATTATGTTTATATCTAATAATATGAGCGTCTAAAGTAAGGGAAAACTCGAGAGACCACCCTTAGATTCTAGCTCAGGGGTTGGTTACACTGAAATAATATAATAGGAGCAAGGTGTACCTACCTCCTTAATATGAACGTATTATTACATCATTCAAATTGAAGTGCAAGTATTATTCTCTAATTAGAAGCTAATTTCGAGGAAGGGGAAAGAATTTGTCCGAGAGAGAAAGAAATGGGGATAATACCCATTTATGGCTTCGAAGGAAGTAGGACGGGCGTTTCGCCGTTCATTGTAAATATTTGGTCGAATATATCCGGGGTTTTAAAACCGCGCGGCTAGGCGGCTGCCTCTCGGAGTGTGCTCTCCACCTGTTACGCGGCGATTAAATATTTCATCCACGTCGGAATTTTCGTTAATAGTTGGATCAACTAGTTTGAACCGTGGCGGCGGCGGGGGATGCCATGCCGGGCGCATTATCGTTGGCAGCACACCGGTCCGCATTGTCTTCCGTTCGCCGTGCGCCGCGATAATATATTATGGAGCGCCTTGCTTTTAAAATTAAATTGCCTCGCCTCGCTGCGCCGAAAATTGCTCGACTGTGAATATCGTGAATTATCCTGGCGCGGATCACGTTAGTGCCGATGGTTCGCGTGGATCATGCTCGCATTTATCCGCCACAGTCTCCCGCGTTCACGCTATAAACGTTTCTGCCAAAAAATACACGGCCAGATATTCACACTCTTTATATCGTTCTTTCCGACTTCCTCTTTCTAGGGCAGTCTATATCATGGCCATTTTATACTTCGTAGACATTGAAGGGAATTAAATCGAATGGCAGCCATCCTAAATGGCAACGGTCCATGCTCGAAGGTTTTAAAGCCCAATTATCGGCGACTAGCTTGTCAAGAGTGCTATAAATTCGACTCGGACAATACCACTCAAGCGTGTCTCAAATTATTTAACTTTTCGAAATCTACTTCGCTGCTCTTCCCTCTGCCTTGACGTTCAATTTTAAATGGTTAACTATTTACGCCCTGAAAATGCTCCGCCCTTAAGTGGCACTTCTTCTAAGTGGCTCCGCCCCTAACTAGCGTTATAGTATATTCATGTTCGCAAATTAAACTCTTTTACTTTCTTTTTTTTTTAATATAATAAGAAAGTTACATTTTCTCATTATTTTGCGCAGAAAATTGACACAGAAGATCTCAAACAGCTACACCCTTATAAGGATCCGCCCCTAAATGGCACTTCTTCCAAGTGGCTCCGCCCCTAAATGTCTTCAATCGATATTTGAAAATTCCAGGAGCCAACAATGATCAAGTATCGAGTCGAACGTGCAATGAATTAAGCGACGCCAAAATTCGAACAATTAATAATACGAACGTATTCTACAATGGAAATAGAATAATTCATTTCGTAACAATCGGTTCTTTCGAACAATAGTCGAACAAGGAAGTCTCGCATCAAGTTATTCAGGTTATTCCTCCGTCATCGTGATTTACTAGCTACATCGAACAATTTATTCGGAGATTCTTGGCTGCTAATTGTTCGATCTAAATATTTCGCAAGAGCGCCGGTATCATAATGTGTTTAATTGCACACGTATATGCCCCTTTCGCGCTTGTAAATTTCAACGTAAAACACTGTCGCATAAACTCTCGTAATATACTTGTACACTTTCCAAAATATTCGGGAGGTCTGCTCGGTTAGCAAAGTTTCAGACTATCCCGCGTGACGTTTATTAGATCGCATAATTCTACGCATATATCATTCTAATCGTAAAACCTATGTCTTTCAAGATATCAAAGGAATTAAGCGAAACAAACGTTTCAGTTTTAGCAATAATCCTCCATAATCTGAAACAATTTTCCGGATTTCCGCAGCAATTTATTTACAATTAAACCATTACATCAACCAATATAAACTAGGACATAATGTACGAGTACCTTGCAATTCCCTAATAATATTTGTATTGAAAAGCATTAGTAAACCACATATTTTTCAGCTTCCGTTTTGAAATCTTCATGCCATGTCTGCGACCGTGTCCTAAGCTGTTAAAGCAAAGAAATATAGGATCGAAGGAACCGAAGCCAAACACGTGCGATCGAGGCCAAGCATCCCAATTTTCATGAAAGCAGACTCGCGTTGACTGGTCTGACGAATCCGGGAGGCGCGGCTTGCGCAAACACTCGGCCGCCGTAGGATTGGCGAATTCGATGGCTCGTAGCCGGTCGGATCTTTCTAGCAATAAGTCAGACCGTTTGTCAGCGGGTTCGACAGCACAATTATCGTCGCGGCGTTAAATCACAGTGCTTAGGTTGGCAGTCGCGTCTGGCCAGGTTGCAGAGGCGTCAGAGTCGCATGGACACGGACGGATTCGCGGCGGGGTCGTCTATTGCCAAAAGATAAATCAATAGCGGCGATGATGCCACCGTGGAGAGGAAGGGAAAAGAGGAGCCTAGACAGCAGCTCCAGCTGTGGCTTATTTCGAGCCTTAGCTCCCGCGGACGCGAAGCCCGGAGCCGCATTCTACTCGTCTCCCCCACGCGGTTTTCCCGCGAACGGCGAAAAACAGCGGCGAGGGGAGTTGGCCGAGGAAGATCTAGACGGAGCTAGATAGAACAAGAAAGGTCTAGAGGGATCTAGAGAGATCTGGAGGCTGGAAGCGGCCTCGAAGAGATCGGTGAGAGAGAGAGAGAGGCACCGGAGGAGATTTAGAGAGAATAAAAGACGTCTGAAGGCGTCTAGAACGAACAAAGGAGATCCGTCAGGGAGAGCGGGAGCTGCTGAAGGGATCTAGTAGGCACGAGAAAGATCTATGACGGTTCGATGCGACAGATTTGTGACGATCCGCGACGAGCTACTTTCCCAGAGATTGCGAGCAGCCGTGATCGAAGGAGGTTCTCGAAGTGAACAATAGTTTTGAAGGAAATGATCTATTGGGATAGAGCTGGCTGAGATCCACTGGAGCTGTGATCGTTCTACTGGAGGATTGATTCGAGTACAGATGCGCGGAGAAAGCGCGACAGGTGCTCTAGGAGCAATTTTGTTCTACAGATATTTATGGAGAGCTGAAGATAGACCTCGGAAATCGTGGAATTGTTCTGGAGGCATGGGCACAGGTTGCTTTGTAGAGCTTTGACACCAGAGAGCTCTAGAGAGAGCTAAGTTGTCGCGCAGTGGTTTGAAAGGTAGCAAACTTCCGCGAAGCTGTCCATAGAACAGAGCAGATGCGGAGACTTCCGGGAAACGATCGAAATAGAGCGATATTGTTTTACAGGGGTTCAAAGAGACGAAAAATGTCCATAAACGTCTACCACGAGCAAAGTTGTGCCGCGGAAGTGCAAAGAGATAGCCTGAAGACATCAAGGGATGACAGTAGACAGGTGAAGAGAACAAGTGACGTCTATAAAGATCCGGGAAGAAGCGTGGAGACCTAGAAAGACCGAGGCAGCCCACGGAAAGCGTAAGAGACACCTAAAACCCGGCAGAGACATAGTACGGGACGCGCGCGTGCTGAAACCCAAAGAAATAGATTATTTATTGGACCGTAAACTTCGGCATAGCTCGCGACCGGCCTTGTTACAGCTACGTCGACGTGACAGTAAATAAAACAACTTTATTGCGGTACCAGGAACGTTAACGAATTGTTAACGAACCGGAAAATCACGCCGGGGGGACTCCGCTGTGATCGGTCGGCCATTTATTAATTTCCCGAATTTATATTACGGGCTCGTCAGTTCGCGCGACTGTTTCTCTGGTGGCAGCGTTCATTTTATTGTACAGCAATTTATGGCCGTCACGAGTCAATAGAAACAGACAGGCTGGACCAATCCGTGAATAACCAAACTTCCGTGGAATCGCTTTGGTTTACATGATAAAATATTTTTGTCTTCAATTAGGAAAACTTAATTACCCAGAGTTAATGGAAACGTAAATTGATCGACCACGTCTGGATAACGAAACTGTCTAGAAGTCAGTTGAAGTCGAAAGCTTCGGAAAATTCCCGAAGATTGGTTGCGCAAAATCGAACCCGATCGAGACACAGTTGCGCTTCGGAGAAAAAAAACAAAAAAAAATTGTAATTGGAAATTGGCTCTGTCGATCGGGTGCAAGGTGATATCGTCGAACTGGGGCTACTTCGTTAACCGATCCACGTCACGGGGACGGCGAACAAGCCACCTCGACGGTGTGAGAGACCGAAAATTGGGCAGGCGCCGTTATCCACCGCACTGCACCTCGCGGGAACGTTTTAATTTAGCCCGGAGGTTACACGATAATTACATAATGAATTCCATTCTAAATTATTCTCTCTCTCTTCTTCCTAGTAATTCGAAGAAGCGTTAACATTGGAACGAGGTGGAGTCAAAGTTGGTGGGCGGAGACCGGTTTTAATCACCACGCCCCTCAGCCACTGGCGCCACCCACTTACACGAAAACGATGCAATTTGGTCGTAAACAGCATGTGGTTTTTGGTTTGTATTCACAGCTGTGTGCAGGGTGATCTGTTTATTTTGGACGGCACGGAAAATGTAGAGGGACGTTGATGGCGCTTCTAGCTTATAGAAAATTCAGTGATTCATTTATTCTGGTCATTGCAGAATGAATACAAAATTAAACACCTTGTATACGTTAATCAATTTCTCATCGATTTGTACAGGGTTTAAGGACACGCCTCCTACGTCTTGGCTCCGCCTACTTATTCCGATTATTGCAGTAAATATACAAGAACGTTGGGATGATTGAAACGGCCTGCACTCAGGGGGAACAAAAGCTAAAGATTCTATCGTCCCTCATCGAGACAGATAAAGTTTCGTATAACTTGTTCCCTGTCCAGTTCAATCTGAACGGAGTTGTAATAAAAAGTTTGATTTTTCTTCGATGGTCGAGCAGAATTTTGTCGAACAGTGTCGAGGTCTCTCGATTGTTTCGGAATGCGTAAACAAAATGAAATCTCGGTTTTTGCGAGCGCGCTCCACATACCGAGGCAGCTAAGCTGTCGTTCCGATAATCCGACCAGAAAGAATCGATTCTTCGGCCCCGTAACGCGCGAACCGGCCCCCATAAAAACAATTATTGATGTTACTGCTCGTCGGAATCGTGCCGGCGACAAATTTATTTGTCTTACTGTCGACGCGACGACGTAACGTATGAATGAACGCTTCGGCCTCAATGAATTGCGATGCGTTCGCCCCTGAAATATCGTAGAATTCGTGCGACCCGTGTCGAATCAATTTCCAAGAGCAGCGGGATTGAAATTCCGTTGGCATACCGAGCTCGTTCGTCCCTAATTTATTAATAAAAAAATCTGGGTTCAACGGACAGTTACAATTGTAATAATACAATTTCTCATCGATTTGTATAGGGTTTAAATATACGCCTCCTACGCATTGGCTCCGCCCACTTATTTCGATTATTGCAGTAAATATACAAGAACGTTGTACGTTCGGATAATTGAAACAGCCTGCACTCAGGGGAACAAAAGCTAATTAATTAATGCTACAAAATCGAAAGAATAATTGCAAATTGCGTAGTTGATGCGTATACATACATCGGATAAAAAACGCACGGCCATTCCGTTCGATCCGCTATCGAGTGATGGAAAAATATTTAAAGTTAGCGGGATGGGAGAGGGCTTCAAAGCCGCGAGCATAACGGCGGGAATAAAACTCGAATTCGGTTACTTTCGGCGGGGTGAATGGAGTGGCGGGCTGGCAAGTTGTTTCAATTTTTTAAATGCCTGTGCGTCGGCTCCCTTTGCCACCGGAGCCCCTCAATTATCCGCGGGTAAATATTTCTGAAAGCCTGGCCTGGCGGACACGCGTCCATTACCCTGCTCTCTATCGCGAAATAGAGAGAGGAAAAATGGGGGAAAAGGTTGAAAAAAGGGAACGAAGGAAATGGGCAGGCAGCTTTTTCGTTGATGTATTTTCTCGGGGCACGCCGGGTGGCGCGAGTTCGGCGCGGGTCCCGCGATAAGGACGACCGGCGTCCGGTTTTATCCGTTTGTGTATCGGCCGTACAATTAGGACTGATTTATTGTGAGTTTTCACCGTATGAATAATTCAGCCGTTAAATAATTCATAAGTCGCACTTGGCGTGCCGTGTAAAAGCTAACTAATTCAAAAATAGAATCGCAAATGGACCGCGGAAGAAGGACGGAGCGGGAGCAGGGAGAGGAGGAGCCCCGGCGGGACGGAACGGTGTAAAAGCGACTCGTAATTAAAGTTAATTACAGCCAGAAGCACGTACGCGGGGGCCTCGCAATAAAAGCGCGGGAGTAAAACACCCGATTACAGACGGAGCCGCCGATACCCGCACACAGTTCGAACGACTTCCGACGCGTGGGCGGGGTGCACTCGCCGCCTCCGAGACCATTTCTCTTTATCTGCTCATTCAATTTCTCTAGAATTTACATTTAGACGAGAGATTAATGGATTACGCCGGCGGAAAATATTCGTGTCGATTCTTGTCGGCGCGAAACGTATCGGGAGGCGTGGTTGACCGCTCCTGTGGGCGGGGCGAGTCCCTGGTAAGGCAAGGTATATACAGGCTCGATAATAATGACGGAGCAGCGATCGTATTTGGTGTGGCATCGATCAGAGATTTTGTTGAAGAGAAAATTGTTTATTCGAAGCTGTAAAGAAAAATTCATTAAAAACTCCAGAGCGAGTGAGGTAACAGTCTCCGGATTTGGTTGGCACGCGTTAATCTCGTACCAGTAACAATTTTAATGCTCCGATTGGAGCGGCGTCTAATCAGTATGGCCCGAGGTCGGGAATCAATCATCGTGTCTGGGATACCGGTCCGAAAATTGGACTCGATAACGGGAACGCGGGAAAAATGTCGCAACTGCTTGAACCGCGGACGCGAATATATGTGGCCGCTTGATTTGGCGCGTGGCGACGACGAACCACGGAAAAAGTGGTCCCTGGCCATTTCCTGGACATGACACGGGGAACGATTTGCGCATGGACCTTTCACGACCACATGCTGCTCATTTATTACATGTTTATACGTGCACGGACCTCCTCTAACTGGGTCCTCTGCGACCATTCTCGGCTCAGAACCGTGGAATCTTCGTTCCATATTTCGAACAGAAGAAATCAGTGTCGCGTCATTAAACACGAAACAGCAGAAGAATTCATAGAGAATTTCTATCACAAATACATTTTTATTAGAAGCTTCCGTATTTTTTTCCAACAAAAAAAAGTGAAAAACTTGTTGGTTGATTAGTTCGTAGGGTATCTGCACCAGTAAATGAACGCTTTTGTATATTTCTTGGGCAAATATCAATAATAATAATTATTACCAATAATTACTAGAATGTAGTGTTCATTGACTGGTATTTTTTATATTTTTTATTTAACGTTGAATAAAGAAAAATAATTCATTCATTTTTTACAAATGAAGTTTTTTTTAAATAAAATATCTGCCTAAACAATTTCTTTTTCATTTACTGGTGCAGTTACCCTACGGCCTAGACAGCAGTGGATTTTATTGAAAATTTCTAGTGTTGTAGCCAGAGAGAGAGAGAGAGAGTTTTCAATCCGAGTTTATTTTTGCGGTTACACTCTGTGGGAATTTTTATTTTCGTGTTCGCCGGGGAATTGATATATGTATATCTGGTTTCGCGAACAGTAGGCGAACAGGATATTCTCGATTCGATTGTTTAACGCGCGTTCCGTGTAGAAAGGAGCGCGGCATGCGACGCGGATGGAAATAGCCACGGCTGGTTCCAAAGTCGGAGTCCAGAGATCGGGCAGGATTTTACGAGGTGCATCTCGAATAATTTGGCACCGGGTACGTGTCACTGCGTACTATGTAAAACAACGTAAAAGTTAATTTATGAACAAGTAGCGGCGGACCGTGTATTTTTGGGGGAGCAGCGTTGCTCTCTGTCCCTTTCTCTGCCTCGTGGTTTACTTTCCGATGTTCCGAACCGTCAGTTCGAATCAACGTGCTGCCGGTTCATAAACGTTCGGCGAAGTGCGGAAAATTCGTATAAATAGCCGGGCCGGATCACTCCTCGGATGTCGATGCCCGCCGAACATCGATTCGCTCGATTAATAAAAAAAATCACCGTTTCTCTCCCGGTCATCTAATTCGCAGAAATCCCATTCAACTTTCCATACTCCATTAAAAGTTCCATTAGCTTTCGAATAAAAGCTCATCAAACTTCGTCAAACCTATTAAACCCCGGGATAATCCTGTTATTTCGTAAACGCGCGAGATTCACGGCTGGCTGACCATTCCCTCTGAAATATTTTTTGGAAGGAACGAGAGAGATCTAGGAATTCCAGCGAGTACTGGAAGATCTACGACGTCCAGGCCATACGCGATTTATCACTGCGCTTAAAAATAAGCAGGCTGCGAATCGTTCGACAGAGACGCGAGCCAGAGCGAGTTAATTACGTGAATTCACGGTTGTACCGCGACGAGAACGAAAGAATCTTCTATTAGGCGCAAAATAGACCGTAGAGTGTACCTTTGTCGGGAGCTGCGTGTGCTGCAACCGTTTATAATTATCACGGGGTGAGCCTTAAGCTAGAATTGCCTGTTCCCATGTGGCGAGCATGCTCTCCCCACTCTGGTGATCTTGGAGTCACGTGCTGCGTGGCGACAGTGCGCGTGCCAGGCGTGTTGCTTTGGTTTTTTAACGAAAACAGTCAGGGTGATCCCCTGACTGTCGATTTTATACATTTGTTGTGGTTACAATGGCGAAAAGCCCTCTGCATTCGACTGTCTCCTCTAAGGCACCACTAAAAATGACTATACTAACTGCACCAGTAAATGAACGCTTATTATTAATAATTATTATTAATAATTATCAATAATAATTATTATCAATAATTACTAGAATGTAGTGTTCATTGACTGGTACTTTTTATATCTTTTATTTAACGTTTAATAAAGAAATATAATAATAACTTAATTTTATTTGTGTTCATTTATTTTTGACAATTTAATTCACATATTATTTCTTTTAATAAAATATCTTTCTGAACAATTTCTTAAATGTTCATTCACCGGTGCAGTTACCTTATACCAAATCTAATCTACAATTAAGATATTATTAAATTAAGATAAAAATAAAATATTTATTCTCAAGCTGTTCGGCGTTAAACTCCAATCCAGTATCAAAGCAGAGGCAAAGCCCGCCACATTCAAACACGAGCGTATCTAGAACCGTCCACCGTTAAAAGCGTCACGTGACCCGTAAATTAAGTTTCTGCCGAGTTATCGAACGTGGATGGTTCAATGTTGAAGACCGCATCGTTGCGAGATGGATTGCAACCTTTGCGAGCCTCGGTCCCGCGCCTTTCGATTCTCGATGGAAAGTCCATGTGTTAAAGAATCGCGGGATTCGATGGAACAGGTTGAGGAGGTCAAGGAACAATGGGGGCAATCTCCGGGTGGAAATGGAACCGCGTTCTGCTACTTATTTTGCGTTTTACAAGCCGAAGTTTACGTAGTTTCGGAGATGAGGACGCCCGAACACGTCAGCTCTTGGTCACAGTTGGGGAGATAATCGGATTAGCGAATTTCAACGGCACTTCAGATCCAGATATTGCGTTTCGAGGTCGCGTAATATCCCGGCCGAGCCATTACCACCACCGAGAACCATTCCCTCTGTGTAAATGGAATCGAAACCACAAGCGTTTCGGATTTCGCGGTGCACGGATTCGAAAGATCTCTATAACAATCGATTGACGATTTTTATTGCGCTGCCATAGTCCTTAGGAACATGGGAACCGTTACTTTTCAAGCCGTTCCGGTTATACATAAATGACCGATCGAAAGGCCGCTAACTTCGCGTGGTTACTGTGACCATATTTCTTGCCTTTCCCCGGGTATTTTTATGTCCGGATTAAATCTACTTTCGAAGTCGTAGTAAATAAATTCGGATACGGTTTCTGCACATTCTGCGTAGTTTTGTTCACATCAGGTTATCAATTTTTTTAAAATTTTTAGACCAATTTTTATAGGCTAAAGAATTTTCTTGTCAGAACAATGCTTTACAAATTTTTTTTTAAATATGCAGAATATAATGTGCGTATTTTTTATTGATCTATGGAAATATTATAAAATAAGCATTTCTCAAGCGTTGTTAATTTTTGATTATTGTTTCGTCCATTTTTCATATTTTTAGATGTTCCCCAGAGACCAGGTATTTTCTGCTCCTTTTGAAAAATTGTCCGCAGGAATCCTTACAATGGATCAGTCCTTACCAGGATCTTTCTAGTAGATGGTCTTCCAACGTTTTATTAAGTTTCCCTTTGTTAAATATGTTGAGGGAAACATCTCATTTTTATTTGACCCACATACACCTCATTAGTGTCGGGTTTCGTGTCACGGAAGCCGTCACTACCGCGCTTGACAACCCGGGGGTCGTCAGGATTAACTCTGACAACTTGAAAGGTCATTAGTATACGGTGCTGCGATGTGGGGATTGTCTAATACTTGGAGATTGGTACCGCTAACTCTCAACATCTGGAGGGCTCGCGTTCTAAAGTGTTTTTGTTATTGAAAATCGATAGCGTTCAGTCTTGGAGGATCGTTGCGCGATGACAGCGACTCGACAGGGCTACGAAATCACTGTGGGAGATACAAGCAGCGCTGACTTGTTCATACAAATCATTGAACGGTGGTGGAAGTCAAATAATTATCATCGCTAGGTCAATAAAAATGTATTTCCAAAATTCAATTTATACGATCAAGGAATTCGTGAATGTATTCAAAACAATTTCACATTTTCTGGGATTAATTGTATAAGTATTATGATTGTTAAAAGATATTTATTTTAAAATCAATTCATTCGATCAAGAAATTCGTGAATGTATTTAAAACAATTTCATATTTTCTGGAATTAATTGTATAAGTATTACGATTGTTAAAAGACATTATTTCAAAATCAATTCATTCGATCAAGAAATTCGTGAATGTATTCAAAACAATTTCACATTTTCTGGGATTAATTGTATAAGTATTACGATTGTTAAAAGACATTATTTTAAAATCAATTCATTCAATCAAAAAATTCGTGAATGTATTCAAAACAATTTAACATTTTCAGGGACCAATTGTATAAACGTTGCAATTGTTAAAAAACATTCTTCAAAGAATCCCTCTCAGAATCAATTTATCCAGTTCTCCCTAGAATTTCAATTTTATCCAAACACCAGCCGATTTCGCCTTATTTATACGATAATGCGATGAATAAATAAAAATGGATAGTCTAGAAAAAGCCCGAAAATTTCGCAGCTTGGAGAACGAGCGAGGGCACGTAGATCCAGTGGTAGATCGAGGTTTAAAAGCGGGGTTGTTTCGGGCCGGTCAATCGTTCACGGAGTCGTTCGACGATAAATCCTGTCTTATCGGCCGGTACACGCGGAATGCTCGTGTCCCCGTCGCGATTTCCCTTCCCGATAATGCCGGGAAAACGATCGGCCGTTAACCGTGTGGCAGCGTGCGCCGTGTAGCTGCCGGCCGGCGACTCGCGAAGTGGGGAATCGGGCCGAAAGTACTGATAAAATACGTCCTGTGTATCGGGCTTCCCGAAACGGCCCACGGAATTGAAAAACCGACGGGTGATGAATACCCCGGCCTCGATTTATTTATCGTCCTGTACACCCCCCGATTCTTGCCGGGGAATGTCGACCTTATTTCTCTTTCACCGCCTCCGTTACACCCCTCTGTACCGAAAAAAATACCTTTCCTTTATCCTCAATTTTTGGAACGAATTTATATGTTTCTTCGCTGCTCCACTTTTGCTTGCTTGGATCTTCAGAATAAATTGACGAATTAATTTTATCCAGGAACTGTTGATTTTTATTTTGAGATCGAATCACTTTTCCTTAAGAATGATTGATTTTTATTTTATTTTTTATTCTCGATTTTTAGAACGAATTTATAATGTTTCTTTGCTGCTCCACATTTGCTTGCTTGGATCTTTAAGATAAATTGACGAATCAATTTTATTCAGGAACTATTAATTTTTATTTTATTTTTCCTCCTCGATTTTTAGAACGAATTTACAATGTTTCTTTGCTACTCCATTTTTGCTTGCTTGGATCTTCAGAATAAATTGACGAATTAATTTTATTCAGGAACTATTGATTTTTATTTTGAGATCGAATCACTTTTCCTTAAGAATGATTAATTTTATTTTATTTTTTCTCCTCGATTTTTAGAACGAATTTATAATCTTTCTTTGCTGCTCCACGTTTGCTTGCTTGGATCTTCAAGATAAATTGACGAATCAATTTTATTCAGAACTATTGATTTTTATTTTAGGGTTGGAAAATATTTACAATTGTTATGTTGGGAATGTTCAGTTTTTCTTTTTTGACATCTTCTTTTCACGTGGATTGAGAAAGGAGGCTGTACCCACAGGATCGATACAATATATTTTATTATTCGTCGCATATATACTTCACCGAAGGAAATACAATAAAAGACGAGGGAGTCGTTTGATTTATGATCGTGGTTTTATTTCTTCCTCTCTGTTGAATATATATCAGCCCTCTAAGCGGCGAGTAAGAATATATTAACGTCAGGGAAATTTGTTTCCTTTTTAAGCGCCTTAGGATAAAAAATTTCGAACAATTTTCGTTCGTACAGTCTTTTATTCTCGAATTTTATTTCTCACCTAGAAATGTCCTCTCCGAGACACCGTTAAAAATTACTAGAGATAAAAAAAAATCGCAGTTCATCGAACATTCAGGCAATTCACGAACACGTGCTAAACACGAGCGCGTGCGAAATATTATTGACTCACGTTATCGTGAATGTTACAACATAAGATCCGTTCCGAGTGGTGTAATATTATTTCACGAACGAAAAGCACGGTTTTTATCTAACTTGCACGGTGTCCGGTGCGGTGTCACGAGGCCGCGAACGGGAGTAAAAAAAATCGGCAGAAATCGTTGGACCGCAACCTGCTCTCGGTTGTTGCAGGGGCCACTTTCACCTGTGACGCACCGGCCGCAAGGCTGACCAGGTCGCTGTCTAACATATTCGAAATAAGAGCGGCTAGCAAAGTTACAAAAAAATAAAGAACGGTCAAACCACAGTGGGAAACCGGTAAAAATTTTATCGGTCCGGCTGGTTCCGTTTCGGAACGTAGTTTCGCATAGTTGCCGCGGCAAGGTACCCCATTTAGCACTTATCTATCGTAGTATAACTCGCAAACAGACAAAGCATCGAAACGATCGTTCGAAAGTCCTCTCCACCTGCTTCGGGGATAAAAGAGTGTCCTAATCGCGGCTCTCGGGAGAATAACGAAACTCGAAAGCATCCCCCTTAAGTCATTAAACACGCGATAACAGCCGAGGAAGTTTCAGCAGCACGCCGGAAACCGAGGAACACCGTAAATCAGTTGACCGTGTTCCACGGCCAAGAATTATTATCCTCTCGTAAGCAGTTCGTCGGTCTTTAAACAGCCTCGGTGGCTTCTCCTGATCCTCTTCCGCTTCGTAGAAGCAGCAGGTGCTCGTCTCATACCTGTCTCACTCTCTCCTTCGAACGGAGTAACTCGATTCTCGATCGAGACCCCATCGATTTCCTCGGCGATCATTCCGCCGCCGCGATGAAGCCCCTAATATCTTTTAAACTCATTGGAAGCGGTCCAACCGGATCCCCAATCTCCGCGAGCTTCGCGAAATTGCCGGAATTTCGGCGAATCTGTTAACCATCCGATTCAATTCGCCTTCGGTACTCGCACTGAACAAATTCGCTAAAATGTTCCACTTCTCACAAACGAACGGAAATTTTCAAAAAAATGCACGTTGTAAAGCAAAAGTTCAGCTACAACCTCCATTTTATTTCATTGCAGTATGTTGTATAGTCGTCGAGAAAATTTAGTGCAAAGTTAAGGGTTGCAACAAATAATTTCTTTAAAAAGGAACCACCTCCAAGAAGCAATCAAAAATTGTGAAAAAAATCCACGATGTGAAGCAAAAGTACAGCTACAACCTCCATTTCATTTCTTTAAAAAAACGCAAGAATTTCCGAAAAAATCGTGTGTCAAGGCCTACCGATAAACAAAAAAAAAGGTAAAAACGTCGCGAGGCATTGTCCAAGCTTAATTGCCGGGCCCTTTCTCGCGGGGAAACGGTTTCCGCGTGCGGTGGATCGATCGCGTTTGAAAAAGTGCGGCGAGCGAGAAAGAGGGTGGTTCTAAAATTGGGTTTCGCCGGCGAGAACGCATCGAGTCTCGATTACGCCGACGCAACAAAGGCGGCCGCGTATACCCGGCGAATAATGACGTCAACGAGCACGGTGAACAATGTATCGGCGAGGAGACAATATCGGGCAATTATTTTCGTCGCAGCTGTGCCACCCCCGCGTCAAGGCATCCCGGATTAATTGCAGTTGCGTGAATCGCTCGACGATCCACCCCTCTCTCTTTACCTCACTATCTCTCAGCGGAATCATTCCGTTCCAACGAACGACTTGTTTTCAAGAATGCCAGACTGAACAATGCTCGATCCCCAGCTCGTAGACAAACCGAACAACGTACAAGGTTCACGGGCTTCTCGGGGATCGTTTATGCTCGTTCATGCTCGCTCGCCCGCGATGTGTCGCGTTTCTTTGCGCAGAGATTTACCTAGTGCTCGACGGTCTTCGCCTGATCTTATTGCTTGGAACGTGAAAGGTTTCGAACGTGTTGCTGCTGACAAATAGTATCACGACTTTTTGAACCTCTGATGCGTGTTGCAATTTTCCTACTGCCACTGATAGTTCCAAGCAGTGGAATTACTAAGATATATAAATTATTTATATATAATAATTATATGAATATATAAGTTAATCTTATGTATTATTAGATGTATAGATAAAAATTATTATGTATATATTTAGATCAATTACATATTTATTGTGAAATGTAGTAATTTTATGTTCGATCAATTTCTACAAACAATTTTGTAAGCATACCCAAACGTGTCGATTCGGATGTGAATCATGTTCTTATTTGAGGCCTAAAGTATAGAAGTGTTGATTTTTTCTGTTTACAAACAACAGTGCTCTAGTATCGGCAGTGTTTTGTTTATTGGCAATGACCGCTGAGTCACTTTGGTTACACGTCGCTAAAGATAAGTCATTTAGTTCAACTCGTCCTCCCAAGATTAAATCCTAGGTGCGCCACTGATTCATAGTACCTAGAATTAAATAAAATTATTGTCGAAGCAGCTAAGTTATTCAGCAATTCGGTAGGCTTTGTACTTTATATTGAATGTCCCATGTGTGTCGTAATTATCCAGAATCAAATGAAATTGATATAACTATATATATATAACTATATGTATAAATTAATTAGAATTTGCTGTCGAGATCTGACGGCAACTCGTTCCTGCTGTCAACAAGTATCTTGCGTTTCGAGAGCTTCAGTGCTTCCGTTGGATCTCCAACATATTTTATAATTTCACTGGCACCGTCAGCCCATTCCAATTATTCGGAATCATGTGAAATTAATTTTCGAACTATCTAAGTCTACAGTGATCATTTCCACAGCTACGATTTAATTAGAGTTTCCTGGCGAAGTAGCCGGATGAAATTGAAAACACGTATTCAAAATACCCGAGATCTAACTCTGACCAGTTCCGAATTTCCCCTCCCCGAATATTGCTGCGAATTTGTAACTTTTACACTAAGCGTAACTTTCGACGGTGTACTACACGTATTCTACACACCGTGGAATTTACTTTGTAATTTAAATCGCGCTTGCCGGCAATGTAAACAACGGGAATTTCATACGGTCGATTCCGATCTGTTTATAGATGTACAGATATTTTGCATAGAAGTCCGCAGTCAATTTATCAAATTTTACGAAACGGGGAATTCGCATTTCCACCCCTCCGAGCATCAAGTCCAGAATTTCCGAACACTAAATCTCCCCCTCGGTTACTATCACGAAAATCCGAATAAAATACACCTTCCGCCGTGATCGATAAACTGCGGATCTTCGTGAGCCCGCAGCACTCAACAATTTTCAAAAAAAAGAGAAACGATACCGAGCCGGAGCGGAATTTAATAAAAGCTTAGGTTACATTGTAATCTATTGTAGCTATCAACGCAAACAACGGAATTCCATTTCATTCCGGCTAGCTAGAACGAGTCGAGTTTGTTACCAAATTACAGCAGACAATGCTTCAATCAATAAATTTGTAACTTTAATAAGCCAGCGTACATTTTGATAAAAATCTACAACGTAGTACAAAAATGCAATCACCGCTTCCTTTCATCCGGCCATCTGTCATAGTCATCGAGAAACAAGCCACCAAAATACTCATAAACAAAAAATTTCTCTACCTTGAACAAGCAAGCTAAAATTCTGAAAAAATCCACGATATAAAGCAAAGGTAGAGCTACAACCTCCGTTTTATTTCGTTCGGATATCATGTATAGTCATCGAGAAAATCGTATGCAAAGTTAGGGGTTGTTTTACACTCTACGAAACAAGCCACCAAAGTACTCCTAAACAAAAAAATTCTCTACCTTAAATAAGCAAGCTAAAATTCTGAAAAAAATCCACGATATAAAATAAAGGTAGATCTACAACCTCCATTTTATTTCGTTCGGATATCATGTATAGTCATCGAGAAAATTGTATGCATAGTTAGGGGTTGCTTTTGGATTGGAATGGAATCTTGTAGAAAGTTGGTGAACGAAAAATAGGTATGGAAATAATGCATCGGGACGTTAATAAATAAAATATGAGTGGGCACGAGTGCTTCGAGAGATCTGGGATCAACAGGAGTCTGTATGAGGCGGCTCGGTTGCTGATTAGCAGCTAAAAAGCATCGCGTTTGTAACTTTTACGAGCAGTAGGTAGCCGGAATATTCGCGGAACGATGCTCGCCGGTCGTTCCGAAGTGTTTCACGCTCGAAATAATTCACCGTGTAGTGTAAGGTCGAACGAATTCCTGTTGTGGAGGGCATTAAGGATATCGTAGCGGCCTTTGAGCGAACGATGGCTCGTTTATGGGCCCTCTCCTCGCACACGAGGATAGCACAGGTGCTCACGGACACACGTGGATTCTTCAGCCGGCCATGGCCATTCTATAACGATTCCGCGGCACTCGTAAACCGGCGAGCGGAAGCGAATGTTCCTCGACCTGGTAATTCAGCCGCGAAACTGGCATAACGATGATCCTATCTGCCCACGAACTGACCATCCTCCAAGTTTCCTGCCTGCTACATTCCAGCCCGCCATCGATAACGCCCTCGGAACACCGACGCGAAAATTCGCCACGCGACATTCGAAGAAACCAAGTGACAATAGAACCGGAAGTTGACACTGTAACAAGATAGCAAGCCCCGATAAAACAACGCTCACCCATATTTTCAAAAATTTCCGTTAGCCGGTGACCGTATTAATTTTTGCTTTATGGAAACGCATAAAGATCTGCAGTCTAGTTATAAAAATTCGACTCGGTCGAAGCGATAATAATATTACGGCTGGTTTTTATGCATTTTCATAGGTTCCTTGATGTCCTGAAACATTTTAGGAGGCCTCGTAAGATTTTCATCTTCCTGTGATAAAACTGGTAATTTTGGTCCACACATTTTTTCCACAGTCGAATATTTATACGGTACTAAACGAGTATGACTGCGGTTTATTTCGAAATTCGTTTAAATTAATATTTATTACATTGAACACTTTCATTCATCGCTGACGTTTCAAAAATCATGACCGACCTTCTCTGTGTACATACACAAACTCCAACAACGTACACACCGGCTCTTCTGTAATCGTTGTTACCTCGTTCCGCGTTTTTACGAACCGTAACAGGTTTGTTGATCGTCAGCGGCGAGAGAGAAAGCACGCGTTTCGTTTCGCCGGTTATCTCCGGCACATTACTTTCACTTAATTAGTCGGTTGACGGGCAGCTCCCGCGGCTAGCGTGTTCCCCTGATCTTTGCATCATTGGATCGTGGGGATCCTTGCGCAACCGTTCGTAGCTCGCGACGGCGTTACCTGCTGCTTTCAGCATCTCTCTCTCTTTTTCTTGCGACCATCTAGCCAGAGCAGGGCGACAAGGCTGGCCTTGAACCAGAAACCACCAGCCGAGCCATCGATCATTGGCATCGCGCGTGCATCGCGCTCGTGTTGCTCTCTCTCGCCACGTGCTGGTCCAATTCCCGTCCACCGTCGACTTCTTCCACGTTTCCACCTCGATAAACTCGCTATCGGGCCACCAACACCTGGCGAATCTCTTCGTAGATCGCCCACCATCTTCTCTGCCCTAAATCAAATTCGTTGGCACCAATTCCCTCACCCTTTTACAGATTTTTATCCGGGAACCGCTAGACATTTTGCTGATCAGCCTTTCCTTCGATGAGGTGTGCCTTATCTATTAAGTTCTATTAAGTTTATCTATTAAATTCGATTTGTTATTCATTTTGCACATAAACATATTTCTCTCTCTCTCTCTCTCTCTCTTTATCTTCAGTTATAATTAGTGTAAGTTAGTTGTAAGTAAAATTAGGATAAGCAAAAATGGATGGAAGGGAAGTAGGAGTTTCGTTAAAAGGATTGCAACCCTGAGGGGATCAAATAAAAGTTATCATCTATTTATATTTAATTATTTAATGCTTTAAACCAGATGTGGTTTATATAGCATATTCAATACATGAATTCCATTAGCGTATTACATAATGGCTTAATATACCTCTTAGTAATTTTTTATTAAAAAAAATTGATTCAATAAAATCGAAACTGATTAGCAGACCTTTAATATCTCATACAGGTTGTTATTGATTGATTTTTTATTTGTTATTGAATTCACCACAGAGGAATCTATTAGCCTGACAAGTGACATATCAGAGGTATCTTCCGCAAATTAATGTAGAACATACCACAACGAGGATACTCGTTTAAAAAACATCAGCACAATGACGTGAACGTCTGGTCGATTAAAAGACAGCTGTCGGCAGGTTTAAACAATGGCTGAAATGTTGAAGAATTCCACGTTCTCCAGTCAGCAGCCAGCACAGTGTGCTTCCCACGGTTCATTCTCTCTGGAAAGCCATTGAAAACGCGTCATCCATCATGATACCCACGCGGTGTCACTCACCGCGCCCGGTCTCGCTATGAACTTCCCCAAGAACCATCCCAGCGCCGAAAAAAAGCTACTCCCCCGCGTTACTTATGAAAATGTCAATATACCACGGACGTTCTACCATTCCGGGACACTTGCTCCTGTGAATCCAGGGATCCATCATCTCCGATTTCATCCATCATTCCCCGTTGTAACGTTCCAAGACCGCGGGGGGTGGCGCTAAATGTGTTACAGTCTAATTTCTTCTCGTCGCCCGAACGAGATAGCGTTCCCTCGCTGTCCGAATGTTTGACAGGGAAATGTTCCACCGACGGTGAAGCTTTCTGCGGTAGAATCAACAAATCGCCCCGCTGGCAGACCTCGTTGCGGCGGAACAATTTCGAGCACACTCCTGGCATTTTCATTCATCGTTGCTTGGTATATTGTTTCTCTGGAATTTAACGCTAAACCGATCCTCGATAGCGTTGACGCTCTATGAATCGTTATGGAGATGCCTACTAGTTTGCAGAGAATTGTTCAAGGATTTTCATGAAGTGCTAAAAACATTGGTTTTAAATCCAAACCACAATGAAGAGTAACTCGATCGAGAATCCAAGCAGTTCAAGGATTTTCATGAAGTGCTAAAAACATTGGTTTTAAATCAAACCGCAATGAAGAGTAACTCGATCGCCGATCTTATACATCGAGGATCCAAGCAGTTCAAGGATTTTCATGAAGAGCTAAAAACATTGGTTTGAAATCCAAACCACAATGAAGAGTAACTTGATCGACGATCTTATACATCGAGGATCCAAGCAGTTCAAGGATTTTCATGAAGAGCTAAAAACATTGGTTTTAAATCCAAACCACAATGAAGAGTAACTCGATCGACGATCTTATACATCGAGGATCCAAGCAGTTCAAGGATTTTAACGAAGTGCTAAAAACATTGGTTTTAAATCCAAATCACAATGAAGTGTAACTTGATCGACGATCTTGTACATCGAGGTGGTGGCAGGGGTGGTAGGAGGAAGACAGTGGCTGGACATTATATTTAGCTCGAGCACGTGGCCGGGCACATCTCTGCCGCGAGGAAAAGCTTATGGCTGCGGGTGTGTGGGTACCTGTTGCCCCTGGGGACGCCCAGGCGCCCCCGCCTCCCACACCTCCCATCGCCGTTCCCACCCCCGAAATCAGTAGGATCGCTCGAGCGACCGAGATCTGGCCCGTTGCCAAACCTAGTGCCCGGTTTCCGCGAGGTTCCGAGGCGAGAGAGGACCCTGGCGATTTTTATTCGAGAGTTATCGACCGCGCCAGGTGCACGAGCGAGACTCTTCAACCTCTCACCTCAGGAAATTGGGAACAGGCTGGCCAAAGTGGTGAATACTTCGTTTGCTGCCATTGTTGCTTTGTTTCTACGTAGGAGGACCATTTGCTTCTTGATTTTCTTATTGAGTTCGATCTACAGCTGATCGGGAGTGCGTTTGGGGTATACAGAGTTTGCGTTCAACCTCTCCGCGTCGCCTACAGCGAGAACATTGTGTAACAATTCGATTTCACAGTACAAACTCTCGCGATCCATCAGCACCGATTAAATCCAACGATGAAAGCCTTACCCAATCACCCTTAATTGTCTCCCAACTTCCCGACTTGTCTTACGGACGATGTCCCTCGAGTCTCGTCGGCATTCCTCCCCAAAAAACTTCTCGTCGGTCTGGTTTATTGGATTCCGCGTGTCTGTCGGGGACATTGAGGGGTGGCGACGGAGGAAAGACATCCCTCTCGAGGAGACGCCCTCTGCAGGGGATTGCTGCGTCGGTTTTCATAACCGAGCGACAAGGTGACTGGTTGATGTCGATCCGATAGAACTTTAGGTGCGGTTCTTGGACGTTCTCGATGCGATTTACCGCGGTTCCCCGGTGTATTTGAGGTTTCGGGGATCAGGACGAGGGGTGAGAATGCCACTTGGGAATATCTTCCGCTCTTTAACGAATTCCAAAAAATTGATTATTACATATCGATCCCCGCTAATGTCTGTTTAATTTCAAAAATAATTTTATATTTTCAAGTGAAACTTAGTTGCTGAGGGGGCGACAATTTTCAAGAGGGGAATAGTTGGGTATGTGGTGGGGGAACCTGTAGAGGAGTAGTACTCAATTATAAAATCAAATAAAATCAATCTTTATGATCTATACAAGGAATAAGAAAGGATATTTCGAAATTCAACTCGTGAGGGGGTGAAAAGGGGTTGCAACGTTTTTATGAGGAATATTTTATTTGTGGTTATATTTCCTTGAAACTTGGTCTTAATGCTCTTTCATATAATTAATCAAACACCTATTTCGACAGTTTTAAAAATTCATCCCCTAACGGAGTGAAAAGGGGTTGGAATGTTTGTACAAGGAATATATTGTTCGTGGGCAGATTTACACCATACTTGGTCTTAATGCTCATTGATACAATCTGAATGGGGCGAATGGGGGGTTAAAAGGTTTTAAGAAGAAACAATCTCAATTTTCAAGGGCATTAAACAGTTTCCTGTGACACAAAATAATTATCGATTGTTCCAAGTTAGCCGAGGATCAAGGATACGAATAAGAAATTTTCACAATGCTTGAACAACTGTGCCGTATTATGCTCGGCCATTTTACGGAAATGGCGGCCAGTGCGACGACCGCGATTCCGTCACCTTGCCCGCGTTCATTTTTCACGGTGTAAATCACGCATGACGTGGTTTTGGTGATGGGGTACACAGAGCGAGAGCCTTCACGGTTCCCTCATCCAGTTCTCCGATCCATCATCGGCGATGGAGGGCATCGCCACGGGAAGACAATGTCTCAATGACAACCGGCGCGAGCTCTTCAGCCCGCAGATATTTCGGTTGACTAGGGATTTCGCACGGTTTAGAACGGTTGGCGACAGCCTGATGTATTCTCAACGGTTCCTCCGATTTATCTTACCATCCGGATGCTAATGCGTGTCCTGGCTTTTACACGTTGCGGTTATGTCGTCGAGGAAAATGTCCGTTCGCCTCGGCGCCTTCGCGAGAGATCTGTCGATCATCTGGGTCGAGGATATTGGAGGATCTAGGTCCGATTAGAGTGATTTAACCTTGCTCTCGTAGACTGATCCAGTCTCACTGGGATCTATTCATTATATATTTTATCAATTCCTCCCAAATTGCTTCTGTTTTCTTGCCTGTATATTTTGTAAAGTTTGACTAACAAGTTCGACCAACCTGTGTACATACTTAATATACATTAATACTTTAATATATAATATATTTAATATATTTTATATCCTTAATTAAGCAAAATTGCTTTAATTTATTTTCCGATCGATAAAAAAACAAACACATTCTACTAACAATATTGTGCTCTTTCCCTTCTTTTCTCTCGGTAATGGCACCTCTTGTGCAGTCCTGGTTGTTACGCTTTCAAGGTCGCAGCACGAGAGACGCCAATTTTCCTAATGGGTAAAATCAATTTTTCCGTAATCCCAGTTCGCCTGAAGTAGGTTGTTGAAACGTAGCCGGGGACCCTTGTTCTTCTGAAAGTGGAAAGTTAAGCGAGTAAGGCAGGCAATATATAATAGGAATATCCCATACAGGAACCGAGTAACGTTCAGTCATAAAGAAGAAATTTAATAAACCACGACCGTTGCCGTAATTATGGTCTCGGTGTACCGTGTATCCTTAGAGCGGAGGCTGCAGAAAGACCCCCGTTGCTCGTCAGAACATCAAAGCTACTTCGTGGATCGGCGACCAAATATTACTCGGTGAAAGCGTCGGGACGCCGAAATATCCGCAATCCTGGCCTCTGTAATCCTGTCATCCTTGCGTGTCTCCTTGAACATCCTGGAGTCTCTACTTCTTCCACAATCTCTCTCACTCGTCCAAAGTTTCTTTCTGTTTGCTCCTTCTGGGTGTCTTCTATTCAACTTTTTCTCTTATTCTGTTCACTCCGTTCTCCCCCCAATCCCACAAAAAAATGTTTCTGACACGGGTTGATTGGCAGTTCCTTTTCTACAAAATTCAATGGAAAAGTTTTCGAGAAAAAAATGTTTATAAAGTAGAATTTGGTTTATTTTTGAGCCTTTCATTCTTTTCTTTGTCTCACTCATTCCTACCCTGTCCTACACTTTTAGTATTAAAATTATTATTTATGTATTGCATCCATTCCTATTCCTTAATTTTTTTATTTTTGAATGCTTCTTATAGTAAATGGTGGTGATCTCGATTTTTTAAATTAGTCTCATTCTATTCTTTGTCTCACTCATTCCTACCCTGCCCTACACTTTTAGTATTCCAATTATTATTTACTTATTTATTGCATCCTTTCCCATTCCCTAATTTTTGTATTTTATTCTTATAGCAAATGGGGGTGATTTTCAATTTTTTTAATTAGTCAACACACATTTTGGACATCTTAATACGCCAGCCGGTGTCAAGACGAATTCAACGAACTATCGAACAGTAATCTTAAAGGTTGGAACATCGCTAAAATAATTTTGCCGAGAAAAAATCGGGTTTCCAGCCCACTGTGAACCGAGGGGCCGGGTTCTCTTCGCGGAAACTCGAAGAGAGGCGGCCGTATTGGAAAGAGGCCGTCGGTAGGAGGGCGGTTATGCGAATAACTCGGAGTCTGGCACGGACATACTCAAAGTCGCTATGATCGTCTCGCTTCGTCTCTCGTTCTGTGTCTCTCTCCGCTGTCCAGCTCTAACATGCCACGGCCAATTTCTGCTCCGCCGCATTTGTCTCCCTTGCCAATTGCAAATGCCCTCCCGCGAACAGGACACACGACCGGCCCCGGTCACGCATGAAAATGGGGAGACTCGCCAGAGAAAAGGGGGCCGAGAGAGAGAGAGAAACGGATTCCAGATAATTCGGAACGGTCAACGATCGCGGCGCCGATACCCCGAAGAACCTCCGGGACCAGCTGTCGCACGATTTCTCGGAAACCACGTCGTACTGACGGTCCAGACGTACATCCGCGCTCTTAGGATGACTCGAATTCGTGGGGCTACGGAGTTCCGCAAACCCGGCATATTTTTTGTTCGTTTATAACCGTGATTCAAATGGGTTCACCGTCAGTGATTAACTGGACCGACGATGGAGCCTGAAATCTGGCTCCTCGAACGTTCTTGGGACTTCGGTTCTTCGAGAGGTTCCACGAACCTCCTGCATTCCCAGATCGATTGGGAATATAGCACACCCTTGGAATTATTTTCTTTTTTATTGAGCCACTGAAACATATTATAGGTTCATTTCGGCTTTAACAATATTTTTAACAGTAGTGTTACAGTTAGTGTACAATGACAGAATTAATAATCTCTAGAGATGAAGATTGCAGTCGCATAAAAACTGAAAAATATATTCACAGGTTTTAACATTAGGTTTAGCAAAGAAAATGTCCGCTTTTAATGGTAGAAAAAACTTAATTTTACGCAACTTATTAACTAATTTAATTCTTTGAGAATCATAAAGACGACACTGCAAAAATTTGTAATATCCTGAAGATAAATTACGATCGATAACCAATTAATTAATTATTGTAATGTTACACTTGAAAATCACCAATTGCATCCTGCAACCCTTTTATATTTCGTATTCTCTTGTATTCGCGGAATTTCTTGGGATACTGGGGAACACTGGACCCCCTTTCATTGTATTCATAGAAACCACTCTGGATACCTTGCCTCTTTGATGTTTTAACGCTTTGCATTCTTGAAACCTTAGGAATATTAGGTCTTGCATTCTTATATTTTTGAAATTCTTACAATATTTGCCTCTTTTATTCATGGACCTCTTGAAATAATATTTGAGAGCCATTGTATTCTTGAAGTATGTATATTATTCTTGGAATATTTTACCCTTTATATTCCTGTATTTTCATTTTGAACCCTGGACTTTCAAATTAGAAAGTAGAAGACATTGAAAATTGATTTGAGATCCACAAGGATTCAACTCCTACTTTCCCTAACCCTTTTTCAATCCTCCTAGCAGCATTAGACAATTTCTTTTCCTTCTTTCAACGTTCATACATTATTCAATGCAACATTACAATTCAGCAAACATTGTTCAATAAATATTTTGCCTCATCTACAGAGTGAGAATAGTCATCCCCTCGTTCATCCTCGTCGATCCTTGTACAACGTTCATGGATCCTTGCTAGAGAAACAGTTGTCCCGACAACACACTGGCGAAATATATATTTAATTCACTCTGCTCCTCGCGCTTTCATCACCGCTCTCTCTTCACTGTTTTCATTCGATTCTCGAGGAAGATCATCGAAACAGGTAGAGTACAAAGTGGAGCGCGCATTCCCATCTCGACGAACATTGTTCGGGAACGTTCTCCCCGAATTACGCGGCGTCAGCCCCGATATTTTCCCGCGGAAGGAGGAAAACGAAAAAGGGAAAAGGTAGACAGCCGCCGAAAAGGCATGGCGATGGATCGTGATGAGCATTCGCAGTCTCCTCTTTCGTCGACGCGGGTCTATTCCGACGGAGGAAGCGTCGCTCGCCGAGTGTCTCTGAAATATCTTGAAAGGGTTGATCATTTCACCATGTTTCGTGAAATATCGTCGAATAGACGGCATTGGCCCAATATTCCATCGGGCAGTGCTCGCCGAGTTCGCAGACGGAAATTGCCGAGATACCAATCCGAAGATTAATGCTTCTTTAACCATTGCACAGCCGATCAGTTTTAAATTATATCATCGACGATGTTAAACTACACGGACTGCTTTATTTGCAAATTTTTTGAAACACATTTTTAAAGGTACTTATATTTAATTAATTCGCCAAAAACTGTAATTGAATGATGTTTTTGATACCCTGCATTAAAAGATCCTAGTTAATTAGTGACGAAAATCGACTAGATCAAATGCAAACCATTAAATAATTGTAAAATTACCGAGATAGATAGATTTTTAAATTATATCATCGACGATATTAAACTCCATGGACTGTTTTATTTGCAAGCTTTTTAAAACAGATTTTTAAAGGCACTAAGTGTAGACACGTTTATCTTTTTATTGTTGCTAATATGCAGCAGCTGTATATTTAATTAATTGGCCAGAAACTGTAATTGAATGACGCTTTTGATACCCAAACGCTCCTCAGAAACAGTCGCATAAAAGATCCTAGTTAATTAGTGACGAGAATCGGCAAGATCAAATGCAAACCATTAAATAATTGTAAGACACTGTCAAGTATTCTACTGTGCCTTTGGTTCGGCAGAAAATAAATGCGATAAATCGCTAACTAGGCAACTTGGGGAAATAAAAGTCCCCTATTCACGTCGGGTAACTTCGATGCAAGCCGCGTATCGAGCCGGCCCCAACCTGGTTATTCGCGTGGTCCATTACCGAGGAACGACTTCGTGAAGTAAAATACCGATAATAGTAAACCATAGAGGGCGGCACTTAATGGAGAATTTTAAAATCCCCGTCGAATAAGGGAAAAAGATTGGCTGAAATCGTTCTCGAACTACCTTATTGTTAAGTTCGCGATGCATTTTGATGGCGGGGGCGGGGTAGGGTTGAACGAGCCAACAATTTCCCGTCGACCGAGCTATTTAGAGCTGAGGGAAGTCGGCCATAAGAAACCCGATTTTTCACCGCGAGAATTCGTCGCCGTCGAGGCTGTCATTATGCGCCGTTGCGGGATTTTCACGGATCTCCTCTGACCTTTCTGCGCCCTTGCGCGAACCATGAAAAATGGTGGACGCAGTGGAGACATTGCGCAAACCCCGAAATATGGTACTTATGTCTCTGCGGCGCGGATGAAAGAGGCTAAGCTTATGCGTTCCCGTTGTTGTTCCCTTTACTGCACTGCAGAACGCCGAATCCCAGACCGCAGAACGTCACACTACCTACGGATCTCCTCGGATGCTGCGGCAACTTCCGGTTCCGCACCCGCATCCACCGGAAACGGAATATCGTCGCAGCTTCTTCGAGTTTCGCTACCACCCAGCAACTTTTCTCTGATTCCTCGAGTGGCATCGATCATTAAATTATTTCTTGGTCGTTCTGCTTCGAGAGGGATGCTCAATGACTCGGTTATTCGATCCTGCGACGCAGTCTACCCTCGTTTCGAATTTCTATTCACCTCTGTTGAGGATCAATTTTTTAAAATCTGTGAAAAGATTATTGAAAGGGGAAACAAATTTTTATTTGATTCCAATACTTTGTTCTAGATAATTAATTAATTAGTTATCGATCGTAATTTATCTTCAGGATATTACAAATTTTTATTCGCGGCGCAGAGGTTCGATCATTTACAACAACAATTAGTTATTTTTGTGAATACTTTAATTAAACTGTTTTAATACGAAGAAAAGAAGTAGACAATTTTTATTTCATATAAAGATTCGCAATCTAATAGTTAGGTATCTTTATTCTAGTCTCTAATAGGTCTGATATTAATGTGACATTTTCTCTAAGGGCTGATTTCCTGTACAAGAAATAAAAAGAAATTTTTCCTGAAAGATTCTAAAGAAAAATTAACCGAGATACTTTATACTATACAAAGGGCGGACTTTTGAAATGTCTCTTCTAAGGGAACTAACGGGTCCTTTGAAGCGCGGACATCAATGTCGACATCGTTTTTGAAGTGTACTAAAAGAGACGTCGGAAACAAGCCATCTTTCTTTTTCGAAGTTTCCTTGGTCGATAAGGAAAATATGACGAGCAGAGATAATTCCGAAACGGGGGCGTAGAAAGCGAAACATCCGCGGCAATCGAAAGGAGGAGGTATCGTTCGATAATATTTACCTTCGTGATTTAGAGTAGGTCGTGTTCCACATGCGCGGTGCATCTGATTTAAAGACTCTTTGTTATTTTTAACGGCGAGTCCGTTCCATTTCCGTTCGTTTTCGTTCACGCCCTCGGGGATGAACAATCGATCCCGGTTCTCCCGGCGTTCCTTGTCCGGCTTCGATTTTAATTAAAAACGTTAACGACCCCGATGCGTTCCTTCCAATCCAATTAATTACCACGGGGAAATAAATTAATAGAAAAATTTACGTTCCCTTTCGATGCTCCGAAAATAGACGAGCACGAACATTTATTTCTACTCGTCTATTTTGTACCATAGAAAAAAATCATTTGTTAATCTTTACTTCCTCGTCCAATTACAATTTTCGATTAAAATCAGCGGCTGTCGGATTATCAAAAAGAATACGTAGTTAAGACGCAGACAGCGGATCTTCGTGCAAAATTTTATTAATTAGAATAACTGCGCCAGTGAATGAACATTTAAGAAATTGTTCAGAAAGATATTTTATTTTAAAAAAATGTGAATTAAATTGTCAAAAATAAATGAACACAAATAAAGAATAAAAAATACCAGTCAATGAACACTACATTCTAGTAATTATTGATAATAATTATTATTGATATTTATTAATAATGATTATTAATATTAATCATTATAACTAGTATGCCGTGCTGCTTAAAATTTGTTGAAATATACAAAAGCGTTTATTCACTGGTGCAGTTACCCTGCTATTCACAATAATTACTGGATGTTCAAAGTGTGAGAACGTTAAAAAAAATCTAGTAACTATCGCATAAAATCCGCTGTCTACGGAGCGTTAAGAACCGTGTCGATTACAGAAAATATTTCTAGACTGTTGAATACGGATAATGGAGCAAGTTTCCCATGGGCCGACGATCGCATAATCACAAAGTGACTCGGCGAACGAGGAAGAAGAGCCGTGCACGAACGGATGAGGTAGGTCATGATCCCCGAGCATCTGGCTGCAGCATGGCCGCGTTATTTTTACGTGAAAACTTTTACTCGCGCGAACTCCGTCCGTGTATACCTAACCGTAGACGACGAGGTCCGAGCAAAACGAGCGAGACGACACATCAAAGAAATGGTCGCCGCGGAGTTCATTCATCTTCCTTGTACTCGTAAATATTCTCGATCGTGAGTAGTCGCGGGTCCCGTTGGATCTCGAACTCCATGGAAATGTCGCAATCTCTCCGACCGTGGAAAACGATCGAATTAATGTCTCCGAAATAAATACTCACCGTTGAATGGTGGGCCCAAGAACCGGAGAGATCTTCAAAGCACCGGGAGAGTCCATTAAGAGATCCATTAGAGGACCTACGGTTTAAACTTCATTCAAGATTTTTGCTTGATCCTCTGGGTCTTCGAAAAGCTTTTAAAATACGCTGCAAGATGTCTCGTGAAAGACATCCGAACCTCTGAAAGTCTTCGTCAAATTCGTAGGATAATCCTCGGAGTTCTTGCGAATCTTTAAAAATCCTTCAAAGTACTCCCATCGTTTTGTGTAGACCTCAAGGATCTTTAATTTACCCATTGAGTTCCTGAGAACTTTTTAAGATATCCTTCAGATCGATTAAGGATCTTCAGAATCGCTGAGAGCGCTGAGGGATCCTTTGAAAGATTTCCAGAGTCACTGAGAGTCCTTCGAGGTGTATTCAAAATTCTTAGGATCTCTGATAGCCCTGAGACATCCTTTGGAAGATTTCCAAAGTCTATAAAAAATTCGAGGGAGCCTAAAGTATTTTACTAGAGAGAGTCTCACAACGCTCCTTGAAAAATTCATAGAGGGGTGTCCATCAGAGTTTAAGAAAAATCCTTGAAGTTTGTTAATCTATTTCGAAGGGTTTTGGATACTTCTGACAGTCCTCGAGTCTTCTAGAGTTAGACGAAGCCGAAGAGTCTCCTATAGTTGTGCGAAAGCTTTGTTAGAAAATGATTAATCAACCCTGTGGCCAACAACAGCCCTGCTTAACTTTCTTACCAGCTGTTAGGCATATTTGCCCGTCAACCCAGCTCTCATGTCCTCCTGCGATTGTATATTTAGCACAATTAAAGGGGAAAGATATAAATGATTCGCCGTGTGATTTATAATCAGTCTCACCTAATCACGTATTTGGACGTTCGCGATACCCACCAATAATTCAGCGTCGCCTGATGGATGATCAACCGTGCCCCGACGTTTTTGGCATTTTACCCTAATTGCCGTTCGCGTTCTCGTTCCCCGTGCTAGGCCGACCGGGCTTTCAACCACGCGATTTTAAGATCAGAATGAACGTTCGCGTCGACGTCCGCAATACCACTCATCGTTCATTGAAAACGGTTGCACTGTCAGCCGGTGATAGGCCTGGCCCGAAAATATACTCCACTTTCCCATCGCTCGCTGATCGTCGACAAAGTTCGCAGCCAATTTTCTGTTCTCATTTTCCACCCTCCCACTCCCCAAAATAGAAAAAGTTTGATGGAGGTCTCTGCAAACCTACTACTTAAATTAAAAAAAAAAAGTTATTAAAGTGTGTCCAATTAATTATTGTTCCCAGTGGACATTTTCCACCCTCACCCTCCAAGATGAAAAAGTTTGATGGACGCCTCTGCAAACCTACTGCTTGAATTTAAAAAAAATATTTATCAAAGTGTGTCCAATTAATTATTATTTCGAGTGGACATGTTCCACCCTCACCCCCAAGATGAAAAAGTTTGATAGACGCCTCTGCAAACCTACTGCTTGAATTTTAAAAAAATATTTATCAAAGTGTGTCCAATTAATTATTATTCCGAGTGGACATTTTACACCCTTACCCCCAAGATGAAAAAGTTTGATAGACGCCTCTGCAAACCTACTGCTCGAATTAGAAAAAAAATAGTGTCCACTTAATTATTGGTCCGGACGGCCATTTTCCATCCTCACCCCCGAAAATGAAAAAATTTGTTAGACGCCTCTGCAAACCTACTGCTTGAATTAAAAAAACAATAGTTGTCAAAGTGTGTCCAATTAATTATTGTTTCGAGCGGACATTTTCCACCCTCACCCCCGAAAATGAAAACATTTGATAGACGCCTCTGCAAACCTACTACTTGAATTTAAAAAAATTAGTTGTCAAAGTTTGTTCATTTAATTATTGTTCCGAGTGGCCATTTTCCACCCTCACCCCCAAGATGAAAAAGTTTGATAGACGCCTCTGCAAACCTACTGCTTGAATTTTAAAAAATTAGTCGTCAAAGTGTGTCCACGTGATTTGGAAGATTAAATGAACAAGATTTATTAAAAATTGTACAAGCATTTAAAAAAACATGGCATGAATTACAGGATGTAAAAGCAAGTTATAAAATGATGAAACGGTTAAAATTAGCAAACCGAATTTTGGTCTGAAAACGTCGACGAATTTCCCCAGTTTACAAGAATTGTAGCCAGAATTTAACTTAAGCAGCCCGTTGGTAGTCTCGGCGGAATTGAAACCGGTTTCAATTGCGGAGATATTTCCGCGACAGCGAACACTTAATCCCGACACTTTTTCTCGCCGAATTACAGTTGCAAACTTCCCCTCGGCGTTGTTTGCTCCTAGCATTCTTCTGAATAATGCCTGGCACGCCCTCCGTATGCATAGAAACAAGGCTTAAGGGTTGAAACGCGGAGGGTTAGGGCTCGTTGAGTCTGCTTAATTTTGCATCGCAATTAGGTTCCGTGCAAACACGAAAAATTGTTTCCTTAATGAATCTCGCGTTTACATTCCCCGTAGCCGATTTTGCCGGGCCATTAATCATGCATTAAAATTCGAACGGCAAACAACGGAAAATAATAATAATATCAAACATTCGGCGATCTCTCGCGCAACGATGGACGGATGGGTCATCGATATATACGTATTCCTCGCTCTCGAGTTTCTTCCGGCATGTTCGTTATTATCGGCTCATTAAGCACGCAGTGTCCACAGGCACGTGGCGTTTCATTTTTAATTTTTATTCGGACAATTTGCATTATTCAACTCCATTTGCCAACCGTGTGATCGCGATAGGGGATCCCAGGAGTGTAGTTCATAATTATTCCAACGTTATTTTCGCCAACGAACATCCCTTATTAAAGACGAGCTGGCAAATGGGAAAATCTTTGTCGAATTCGAAGACGAAAATTTTTCTACTGCTAGAATTTAAAAAAAGTAGTTGTCAAAGTGTGTCCATTTAATTATTTTTCTGAGTGGGCATTTTCCACCCTCACCCCCAAGATGAAAAAATTTGATCCCAGAAGTGTAGTTCATAATTAACCCAACGTTATTTTCGCCAAAGAACATCCCTTATTAAAGACGAGCTGGCAAATGGGCAAATCTTTGTCGAATTCGAAGACGAAAATTTTCTGTCGAAGATTTTTATATTTATTAATGGAAGTAGAAAATTATGAGAAACTGTGTCGTTTCGTTCGAGTGAAGTTTGTCTGGTAGAATGCTCGAAGGTACAGAAATTAGTTTTTCCGGAATGTCGTTTAGTAGAGACAGGAGAAAAAAAAATAATTAATGACAGTAATCGAGGGTTGCCAGACGGGCCAAAAACCCGTCACTATATTTGTCCCAGCGTGGATATTGATTGATCGTCCCGTATCCGGTCGAGTCGCCGTGCTTTTTCGTTTTAATCCATCAGCTGGCTTCCCGAGCCCACATTTATCGGCCCCGGGAAGTCGATCCTCCGTCAACATTGCAATCCCACAACGGAAAGTTTCGCGATGCATTACCGATCGCGATCTGTCCCTCATCTTTCACTTTCGCGCGAAAATCGAAAATCTACACCGGACCAACAGAAAATCATCCCTTGAACGCAGTAGTAGTGCGTTATTACTCATTGGAACCTTGGGCAAAGTAGAATTTCAGGGTCCCCGAGAAAAATGTAGAATTTCGATCTTAACCAAGTTGTCCATATATATAAGATAATATAATTATAATAATAATAAGTGTTTTATTCCCATTGCGGGGTACAAAACGCTTATTATAATATAATTAATTATAATATAAATATAAAGTAATTATAATATAATTTATAAGCTTATTATATACAATAAGCTTACTAGCAATTATTCCTTGATCCCTTAACAATTTTCAAGCATGAAAAATAAATCATAATTAAATAGAATTAAATTTAAAGTGTTTTCTGCTTGAACGTCTCAATGAATTCTTTCGATGCCAGAAGGAGTTCTCAAAATTGCTTAAAGAATTAATTAATAACGTATCGTCAGTGGATTTTATGCATTTATGAAAATTATGTATCAGTAAACTTTATTATTTTAGACTGTACACAATTTTTAAAGGACGATATTTTTCACCTACTTTTTACGATCGATGAGGAAAATGTTCGCTTTGATTACAGATCCGCAGTCCAGTAATGTAGATCGATTACGCGACGCCCATTACGTAAGAAAAATTTCAAACGCACACGCTTTCGCCGCGTTACAGTTTCAGGAAAAGAAAGTTAAGAAAGTACGGAGATCCTATCGAAATTTCCGAATAGGAATCAATATACTCCGTTGTTCGTTATTTTTATGTAATTCTGGTTCAGCATGTGAAATCGTCGAAGTGGATGTTGATATTTTTGGAGAAGTACTAGGACACTGTTGGTCTATATAAATTTTAGCTCGTTCATATGGAAAGACAGGAAGACTCGAAATATTACAATGTTTCTACGAAGAACGCACCATCAGTCTTTGGAAAGAAAATCGCTGTACGAATAATACCAAGCGCGATCTATTACTTCGGTTCATAAATAATTTCTGTTTCTGGGAACAACCGCTAACGATGCATTTATCATCCTAATGACTCGACCGACCGAATAAACGACAGACAAGTCGCACCGGATAATGGCTAATATACATATAATGTATAATTGATTAAGATATAATTATCGTCCACCTCATCGACAACTAAACCATAGAACATCGACTTTATTAAACATTCGCGAACAATGTTCTGAATCCGAAATATTAGAGAATCTATAAATTTATATAAAATTTGAGGGGATTTCATATATTTAAATTATTATCATTCTTTATTTATTATAAACGACTCGTTTATACGAAATACACCACACCACATACAAAACAGGATATAATAATTACAAACTAGAATGTGGTTATTAGAGATACACAAATATTTTAATACAGACATATGATTAGTTGGAACAGTATAGACAAAAGTCAAAGAATTTTGCTCGGCGGTTTTCGTCGACACCTGGTGGATGTAAATTTTGTTCCGGTGCAAACGCGCTGCGGTATATTTATTGTGCAGCTTGGCGAAACAAAATTTCTGTTTCCCGTTAATGAGCGACCAAGAAGGAACAATGGAGGCCGGGGATTGACCAAGGCGATCCGTGGATACTCGGTGGGAAGACGATTCCGTGGAGCCACCTGTCGACGATTTGTCATTCGGTGGGCATAGCTGAACGGATAATTTATCGCTGCTGCCTCGAGAGAGGAGGCATAATGGACGCTGTCTCTGATCCGCGATCGCGACTCGGTGATTGGCGGACGATAAATGCACAAGCAGGAATCTCTCTCTTCTGCGATACACATAAAGTCGGACGGCGACGTTTCACTTCCACGTACCATTTCGTCCGTCTTACGTAACTGCCCACGATCTTACTTCTTGCTGCAGCATTGCTGGATGCACCGTGTGCCTCTTATGCAGTTCACCCTCGACGTGCATGCACCGCCGTTTTGTGATTGTTAGGCTGCGAGCCTTCGTTAGAAACGATTTACGAGACGCTATTTTAGTTGTGCTCTGTTCATGAGAGGATGCCGAGGATTAATTACTTAAAAAATTAATTAGGGTTAATATATATAATATTATATATATTATAATATATATTGTTAATATATATAATTTTACATACGTATAATTGCGTCTGTAAAAATTAATAAATGTAAATTATATAATCCCGTGTTGAAAAGCAAAGAGAAAAGAAGAAGAAACGAAAAACCAACGGTTTTATGAAGCAAACTAACTTGCTTAATGAAAAATTAATTACTTAAGCGTTTTTCAAACCACGTGTTGACTACATGCCGGCATAAGAATATGTAACAATGTTGTTAAATTCATCTTGTTTTTCGAACTCTTCATTGGAGTATACAGAAGATCAATTGTATAACAAAAAGTGTCTTGGTCGTCCATTACAGTTCTTCCCGTCAGCGTGCGCATTCGAAGAACCGGATAAAATCAGCGAAATCGACGAAACAATTTCGCGGCGGGCAAAATTCCGGGCAGAAAACAAATGGCTCCGCGGCGGAGTTCGCGTCGAGACACGAAATTATCGTTTCCCTGTCCAATTAACGTCGCAACAGATCTCCGAAATTGCGAAGTGGTGTAGGGACAGAGAGACTCGTCGAGCGGCCGCCATATTGCCGTTCCATTTCCCGGCGTTTAAATCGGCGTTCGAGTGGCGAGCTGTTCGCGAAAGTTCGCGAGAAGACAGGAGGCTGGGAGCGCGTTTATTGCGAGGATAATTTTGGTCCGCGAATCGAGTCGTTAATTTCAGGGTATCCATTACGGCGATCGCTCACGGGACACTTGTGTCGGCTCCTTTCCACTCTCTGTGTTACTTCTCTTCTTTCTTGCCCGCTCTCTGTCTCTCCGCCGTTGATCGGCCGCGCTCTCATTGTCAAAAGCGGCGGCGTGTCCAGAGCTTCTCCCCTTGCCAGCTTACAAATATCACGGAGAGCAAATAGCCTGGAGTGCCAGGGCTCTTTGTCCGTCGTGGCCGTCAGAGCAGATACGTGGCGAACGTATATTTCACCGTCCCGTTCGTTGCTCCACGCTCCTCGGAAATAAAGGACGCTTCCTTTTTGATCACGACCCTTGTCCGTTCCTCGCGCTCACTGTTCCTGGAAAACACCGAGTTCCAGACCGTTCGCCCTTAAATGGACCCTAACTACTCCGACCTGGTCCAATCTTCTCTCTTTGCTTGCCCGTGTTTTCCTTGTGATTCGCCCGGTCGTTCGGATTCCTTAAATTAGCACCCTTTACGTTCCCTGTCGCGACGTTCATGTCTACAAATGCAACAACTCATCTCTCAAACTAATGGAGCGTTCTGCACAATTTTGTGAAGATCTTGATGCACCTTATTTTCCAAGTCTATTGCAATTGCGAAGAGAAACATTTTTTTTGTTATAATATTTATTCACATCGTCCGAGGAATCTATTACCATTCATTTAAATTAGCACAGCTGATCTTGCAAATCATTCATTCTTCAACACCTACATTCATTCTATCGACTTCTACGAAATTTTGTTCTACATTTTCCAAAAGCCTGGTCATTTATTTTTATCACACAAATTCACCCGTTTTCAACAACGTCTCTGAAGAATTAATAAAGTGCATCTTCGGCTGCAATGAATTTTTCCTGTGCAACGCAGTCGTTCGTCGACGAAGAACGAGAGACGTCCTTTCACTGGTCCGCGGATTGCATCCCGCAGCCTTGGCAAAAGAGAAACTGATCGTCCCGTAAACGATCGAAGGTTTTCGCGTGTTTATTCAGCAGCCCCCCCTCCCCCGTACTCGCGCGGAACGTCGAATGTTTTAAATTCTCATTAGCCGTCCACTTAACGAGCGGCCCGTAATTCATCGCAACAACAAAGGAGGAATGCTTATCTGTTCATCGGTGGTTTATCGGCTCTCGCCCAGGAGAATGCGTTAATCGACGTCCCATTAGCATCCGCGGACCAAGAGTTTCACAATAGACCGGCTTATCACCGCTCTGCGGATGTTTGTGCATTTATACCGAGCATCGGCACGCGAACCCCACAATGGCCGTGTAATGAAAAAGGTTACTTTCGCGAAATTCACGGCTTTTATCTCTGCACGACGCAGCCCTTACCGCGAGGCCGAACGTATTTCTCCGCAATCTATGAAATCACTCGTGTAACGCGAACCGGGCATGTTAGTTCTGAAAATTGCTAGAAACACTTGTGAACTATTAGAAGGACGTGGTGTGTTACTCGATTAGCATATTAATATTGAAACATTTGCGTCGCAATCATTCTGGTTCCATGGAAATCACTCACATAAATTTCCCCGACACGGTTTTCACCGAACACATTTCACCAGCTCCAGATTTGACCGACAACGCCTTTAACCGACAACGATTTTGACCGACAACGATTTTAGATTTTAGATTAGATTAGCATTAGATTAAATTAGATTTTGAATTCGTTGTCGGTCAAATATGTCGTCGGTGAAAACCTTGCCGGGAAAATTTATGTAGGTGATTTCCATGTGACCCCAATCATTCGTAGTCTCGCGGTTTTTAAAGAACATTATTGGTTTGTTTCTTTTCATTTTATGAGGGGCTTCTACATACAAAGAAAACGTGGTAGAATTATCTTTTCTGTCTGTTTTCCTTTCACGCCCGAATGTCAATACAAGCGAAATGGGTCTGCGTACCTCTGGCAAAGTTCCTGTGTTATGAAGGTGACCGAGAAGGTCGGTAAACACGCGGCGAATTCTTCGTTTACGACTATCAGTTTCTGTGTCATTGTTTATTTCGAATGCTTTAACCCAATACTCATCTATAAAAAAATTCAGCACATGAAAATTGTATAGGACGGTTAACCAAATATTTTAAGTATATTATTTTTCATCCATGAAAATGATTAAGGAATGAAATGCTAATAAGCATTTATTGGTAACACTATTTCTAGCCAGAGACGCTAGACGAGGGCAGGGAACACTTTAAATATTCTTTTTAATTAAGATTTATTTTTCATCCATGAAAATTATTAAGGAATAAACGAATATTTGCTAATAAACATTTATTGTTAACACTATTTCTAGCCAGAGACGCTAGACGAGGGCAGGGAACACTTTAAATATTCTTTTTAATTAATATTTATTTTTCATCCATGAAAATTATTCAGGAATGAAGGAATATATGCTAATAAACATTTATTGTTAATACTATTTCTAGCCATAAACGTTATACGAGGGCAGGGAACACTTAAAATTTAATTCTTTTTAATTAAGAGGAAAAAGTTACCCTCTTTCTCTGACAGTGCCGGACGAAACTCGTCACGTGACCGGACATTAAGTAGGGGCACAAGTCGTAATTTGGCGACTCCGCTGTGGGGTTCTCTCGTTAAGGGTTAAACTACTTCGCAGTGCTCCCGGTAGAGAGTGAAAGAAGTAAAAAGAGAGAGAGAGAAGTGGAATAGAAGTTGAGCGTGTTGCATTATACACACGTCCGATACAGTTGTTCCCCGGCAGCACCGCTAATTGGCAAATTAGTTTCCGCGGCGGAGATTTGCAATAACAGCGATAATTCCCCGAGGGTCTTGGCCAAGGAAAGAGAAGGAGCATTAAGCTTGTGGAAAGTTTCGCGAGAGTCTCGGGCCGAGATATTTTCAAGGGAATTCAAGGTTTCCATCGGAGTACCGCAAAAGGGGCGTTCTCGATTCGCGGCACGATTTCGCGCGCGTGCACCATATCGAACGGCGGCGCGCGTTACGTCGAGTTACGTCGCCGGTGTTGCGCAAAAACTCGCGTGACGAGTCACCGAGAACACACACGGTGTCAATGACTGGGAAATCTCGCGACGGCGTCGATAATCCAGCCGTCTGCCCGTCGATACTCGCGTTATCGACCGCCCGTTAGCGATGGGATCGTGTACGCCGCATAAAAACCAGGACAAAATTATTTTTCCTACCTCTTAGTTTAAATTCACACAAATTTTACTAGATTTATAGATTTAGAAACCCTTAATTATAATTCTATGTCATTCTTTGATCATGATTACTCCACAATATTAACTACAATGAACCTAGATATATTCTCTCATCAAAGAATTTAATTAATAATCAATTTCTAAGATCTTAAAGCAAGATCTACTTATGGATTAATTAATCCAATGAATCGCATTATTGCAGACTCGAGCACTATCTATAATGGTATTGATTTTTTTTATTGAGTCTTTACAATATTTTAAAAAGCAACTACGCAGGATTATAGGATAATATCATATCATTTGTACCATTAGTTTTTCATCCTCTCTTTTTTTTATTGTAAATACTTATGTAAAAGGGCTTCAGTCCATCCATAATAAATACTAATAATAATACCATCATCGATAGACGAGTAGACCGCAGATCTTTCTACAAAATTGTTAATCTTGATAATATAAAATAAAGGCAAAATAAAATAAATGGATAAAGTATAAGTATAATGGATAAAGTATAAATGAATAATGAATAATTATGAATGGATAACTATAATGAATAACTATAATGGATAAAGTATACTGGATAAAATGTTATAAGTGGTTCATTTTATCTTCGGATATGTTGTAATAAATGTTTTCAGTATCAGATGTATTAACAGGCTAAAAAGTAGTAGCACTAATATAACCAAAAGGGTTCAATGAGCCATTGACAATGCAATGTTCAAGTATCAGGGAACAATGGGCAGGTTTCGCGAATGAAATTGGCTCACCCCATGCAAACCGGAGGTCCGGCCTCGGCGAAATCCGAAGAGCGGATCGACACCACCGCAAAGGCAACCCATAAAACACCGAAACACCGGGCAAAGGGTCGGTAAAAAGAAACCATCTCTGTCGGCGGGTCGCGCGTTCCTGTGTCGTCGAACGAGCAAACCCCCGCCAGCAATCAATCCCTGTAAACGCGATACGTATCGCACACAAAGCTGACACGGGAAGCCTTCCATTTTAGAAGGGCCGCGAAAAGTAATCCCATCGGTCTACGTGTACGAAACGAAAAAGCGAAGAACAGCGGTGGAGGGGGCAGAGAATCGAATTTTTTCGCAAAACTTGCGAATAAGTTTTCGGCTAGAGATGGTTCTCGAGGTGGACTCGAGGTCGGAGGACTGGGGAATGGTGGTTCCTCGCGACACGTTTTAACGATTTCCCTCTTGGTCCTCGCGCGAACAAGTTCTACAAGATTGATAGAACCTTCGTGGAGCGTTTCAGGACACGAACTTTCCGAGATGCACGAGTTCGCGTGGATACGCGGTTCCATTCTCGTTCTGCAAAAATTGTCGGAATTGACAGTCCTGATTTTTTAAATTTGATTCAAATTCTTTTTTACCTCTTGATATTTCCTTAAAATCAATTTCGACGTCTAGTGACGTTAACCAGTAGCGAGAAGAGATCGTTTTGCAAAGGAAACGAGCAATATTTACATGTTCTGACGAGTTCCATTTTAATTCTCTAAAAATTGTTGGAATTGACAGTCCTGATTTTTAAAATTTGATTCAAATTCTTTTTTACCTGCTGATACTTCCTTAAAACCAATTTCGACGTCTAGAAAATTCAACGAGTCCCAAAAATTGTTAAGATCCGTGAGCAGAAAAATCACGGATTTATGTAGATCGTTCCATTCGCCAGTGACGTTAACCAGTAGCGAGAAGAGATCGTTTTGCCAAGGAAACGAGCGATATTTACATGTCCTGACGAGTTCGGCCAGATACAGGGAAGCAATAAATTCTGATGGGCAATAAATTATTCAAATTCACGCGGTCGACTCGAAACGAGTGTGCGACGGGCAATTCGAATCGGTTTCGGAGAAGGCAGAAAAGCCGATCATCTCCGCGAAAAACCGGGCTAGGTAGTCGGCTGATCAGCAAGTGTAATGACGCCGCATTAATATTAATATTCGGCATTCGTCTCCGACGCGAACAGACGAACGTTTGTCCATCAATATTTGCACGGACGTGCATGGTCGCCGGGTTCAACGCCGCTGTTTACCAAAGCCTCTCATTTCTGCTCGGTTTTAATGGCGTCGTGGACCGCTCCAACGGCCGTCTGTTTGTGACCGTCCTTCGAACAACCGTCGTTTACCAAACTTGCTTTTATAACCGCTGTTACACTTTATTTCGCCGGTTTCGTCCGGGCGATTCGATAACGCCTCTGAAATCGCACCAGTTGCTTCGACGAAGAAATTGTTCCATTATCCAACAACGATCTTGGAGATTTCAATGCTCCGAACTCCCGTTCGAAAATTGTTTATCTTTACCATCCTTGATTTTTGAGAAATCTAATTTTGGAATGAGGAATTTGAATTTTCCACTTTGCCAATTTTTTCTGGTTTAACCGTAAAAGCTACACGATCGATTCTTACAGGGGTTGATTCTGTAGACTTTCCCATATAGAATATTTTTTAAAATAACATTACAGAAGGTTTAACTATATTCAAAACAATTTTATTGCCTCGATTTTTGAGGAACCTAATTTTGCACTTTGCCAACTTTTCCTGGTTCAACCGTAAAAGCTACACGATCGATTCTGACAGGGGGCGTTTCTGTAAACTTTCCCATATAGAATGACATTTTTTTTATAACATTACAGAAGTTTTATCCATATTCAAAACAATTTTATTGCCTCAATTTTGGAGGTATCAATTTTTTACTTTGCCAATTTTTCCTGGTTCAACCCTAAAAGCTACACGATCAATTCTGGCAGGGGATGTTTCTGTAAAATTCCCCATATAGAATGAAATTTTTTTTATAACATTGCAGAGGGTTTAACCATATTCAAAACAATTTTATTGGCATATTTAATTGCAATCTCTGCTCGTTTTATACATATTAGGAAATCGATGGAGGATCGACGAGACAATCACTGTTAAACGCGTCGATGGAGAAATTATTTCGTGATTAAACAACCGCTGCTCGAACGTTACGATTAAATTGAGCAACAATTTCCATCCGAATCTCGCAAGTAGCTTCGAAGGTCTGCCGAGAGGAGAGATGGAGAAAGAGGATGGGCAAAACGGGGAATTATTTACATTCTCGTTAAATATAATAACCGTCCGACGGGTGCAATCTAAAATTGGGCATACACCGGGGGGATCTAACTGTATCTAACTTCGCGGCCGACGGATACTCGTAGACTATCAAACGAGATCCCATATTGCTCCCTATCTCCCCGGACGAATCATATATTTATCGGTGGAGTGTCGGTGGTGGCCGACGCGCCGCAAACGAGCTCGGCCGAAATCCCATCAATGAAAAAGCGAGCCATCTCCCGCGGAAAAATTGTGTCGGTTCTACGCGGGCATCCCTTAAAAATCTAAAAAGCTAAATTGGTAGACTTGTGTATATTTAGAAGTCAGAAAAAAACAAAGTCTGCACAAATTGGGGGTTGTTCTAAATTACAAACAGGCTGGCAAGCCAAACGAAATAAAATTTTTTCAGTTTACTACCCTGTTTCTTACTACCCTGTAATCGCTTCAACCCTCAATTTGTGCATACCTTATTTTGTAAAGCAGGAGCAAAGATAATTCTTTCTTTAATAATTTGAATAAATGTTTGTGGTGGTTTAAATAGTAACTAGTCAATTTTTGAAAAGCAGAATTGTAAATGCGTTAGACATGAATTCAAGCAATAGGTAAAAATTGTATATTACATAAAAATCCTAGCGATAACAAATAAGGTACAGGGTGTATAAAAATTATATGTCACGACCACCGTGATTCTACACCTCATGATCGGTGAAGATTTGTTAAAAAAACTTCCCACAAAACTATCCTTGACTGACCTTTTTAAGGTTTTGAAGGTCAAATTTTTTTGTGATTTTAAAATTTTGCGTGACGTTCTTTAAACAGATCTTCACCGACGATGAGGTGTACACCACGCTGGTCGAGACACATAATTTTTATACACCCTGTACATCGCACTGCGCAAACCGAGGAACGGAACGGTTGCACCTAAAAGCGCCGTCGACCTGAAACTACCCGAACGACAGGAATCATCCCTTCCACTGACGTGGAAAGGTAACCAGGAAAACAGTAGAGTATCTATTAAACAAGGGAAAAAGTAAGGGTGTAGAAGTCAGGTAGGCAAAGTGAAGCGTACGACGAACGGTTTGCGTGGGTGGAGGGTTGCGGGGGTGTGTTGGGGTTGTGGGTGGTGGGTAGCAGGAACAGGAGTAGCAGGAGTAGCAGCGAGGGAACGTCTGTCGGCCTAGAAGCAGCTCGATCGTGCGTCGACGGTGGGGGTAGAGGATACGCGGCCATGTGCTCGCGCGTCGACGCTCGATCGGCGATCAGTCGTAGCCGCGCGCTCTCTTCGAGCACGTCGTGTGTTTCCGAACGCGTGATCCTCTTATGACCGCGATCTACTAACCAACGATACAAATAATCACAACGCGCACGTCCTCGAAAGAGACACCTGAACCGAATCAAACTCCAACGATGACGCCAGTGTGCGCCGAGTGCTCGCGCGTGTGATCTTTGATTTACCGAGCGCGTGATAAATTGTGCGATCCGAACAGGGTTCCAACGGAAAGATCGACAAGCGAATTGGGCAAAGCATAAGATGCCCAGGTGATTCGGCACCGATTTTTATCCGTATCGATTCCGTGCCTCAATCCCGTGTGTCGACCCTAGTCGCTCCTCGAGGTCGATCGTGTTCCTCCGTTCCGTTGCCATTCCGGACGGTTTGATTTGTGAAGGAAAGCGAAGAGAGTTGACCCAAGCCCAGTGTGTCATTTAATCGGGCCGGTGTGACGCATCCTGGCGCGTTGTTCTCGCCGTACAGTGGAATCGTCGACGATCGTGCCGCGATCATGCACCACACGGCGCCCTGGTACCTACCCTGGGGCCTGAAGCTGGTGCCGCTGCCGATCCCGCCTGGACATCCCGCTTCCGGCATACCGAATCCCGGACTGCACCTGCTAGCACCGTTGCCAGGGATCTACGCCCCCGAACCGAGAAAGGTAGGAGTCGTTCAGTGCCGCTTTGCAATACCCACGAACGATCCTTGGTCCCGGAACTCTCGCCGTCGCTGATCAATCCCAAGGATTCCTCATCGATTTTTAGCGATATATTACAGTGGTTCAGCTCAAATTGGAGAATGTTATACATTTTGCATCCGTTGGTCGATGTTTGACTTCGTTTCACTGCGTCTAGGAATCCTCGGATAGTGGAGAGTGCAATTTCTTGGCTGGTAGAGTTAGTTACAAGCTTGCATTGTGAGACTTTGATTGATACTAAACGTATTCATCATTGAAAGTGAGTAGTGTCGACTTACGTTGATCAATATTGAGTTGGACAACGTTGTACAACGTTTGCCTTTGTTTCATTGCGCCTATGGGTGCCTAGATCGTGGATGGTGTGAATTTGGTAGATTGGAGGTTTGCTGTGTGGGCATTTGTTTCACGAAGTTTGAGAAAAGGGGTTTGCAGTCGTTTGCAGAGAGTTAGTTACAAGCTTGCATCTTGAGAATTTGTTTGACACTAAACGTATTCATCATTGAAAGTGAGTAGTGTCGTCTTACGTTGATCAATCTTTTGGATTCATCATCACTTTCTATTCCTACGTTAGTGACCCTTGAGTTGGACAACGTTGTACGACGTTTGCCTTTGTTTCACTGGGCCTAGGGATGCCCAGATCGTGGATGGTGTGAATTTGGTAGATTGGAGGTTTGCTGTGTGGGCATTTGTTTCACGAAGTTTGAGGAAAGGGGTTTGCAGTCGTTTGTGTAGAGGAGTTCTCGCTTGGATGGTTGCTTTGGTGAATTTTTAGCAAGTATAACTATTAGAGGTTTGGTACAGTGAAATTTTATGCTTGAAATAGTTGGATTAAAGTCTGTTTTAGCGTGTATCGTTGATCGTTACAGTGCAATTTAATGTTTGATATAGTTTGACAGAGGTTTACATTTGCTTTTGTACCAACTTTCCGATGCTGAGGAAAATATTATAATTACAGGAATGGACATTTCCTCTGAGCGTTTAAAAGTTTTTCGAAATATTTTGCCTATGAAAAATCGGTAAAAATTCTCTCGCAGAATTTGATTCCTCGACTAACCAGCACAGGATTTTTCTCATAACGTTCGTTCGAAAATCAACCGATTTGGGGCGGACGCATATCGTTTTATTGTTTTCTGTTAAATAGCGGAATCGTTAGCCGGCGGTGTGCGACCGCATCAGCGGAGCTCTGATTAAAACTGCATAGTTCATCGTACGGAGTTTGTCGATCGTAAAGGGTTAAACGGGGGTAAACGTTTCGCAGCCGTAAACCTTCGGCCGTAAACGAAACTTTTATTAGTTTACATTAGCCGCGAGCCGGTAAACCATTAGGCTCGTGTTATCAGTATATTTTGAACAGTCCGGCTACGATAAATAATAATTATTTATCGAGGAGTACCGCTTTTGAGATCGTGAAACGCGCGGCCTCGTGTGTTCGCATATTTCATGTCGAAATTTAATGTCCTTTGAAGAGAGAGAGAGAGAGAGAGAGAGAAGTACGTTTTCTCTGTTGGGGCAAACTCCGAGATTTCAGTCTAGTCGTTTTGTCGGATGAGGCGTTTTTTGCGAAAGTTTATCGTCAGTTTTTATTTTAATTGTTTTTCAACGTAGTCGGCGGTTCGAGAAGAGCTCCAACAGTTGTCTCTCCGCGCGTTAATTATCGCCGCTCGTAAAAGTTTCACGCCTCGGCGTGCTTCAAGGTGTCGTTGTCAACAATTATATAATGTTTTATTTTCGACCAGCCAACTTTTGCGCTCGTGGCTCGCCGTTTTCGATCGACGTCGAACTTTTTTTTCCAAATTCGACCTACAAAAAAACGTACCATAATTAATCAAATAACCTATATATTTTATTGAGGATTTCATAATTGTACAGATCGAGTAAAAAATTTATGATACACCGTCGATTATTATAAAATCATTTGGTCTTCGCACATTGACCGAACCATGTGAATTATTCAACTGCGGATATTTATGTAAAAAGAAAATTATTCTGTCGTAAGAAGTAAGAGTGAAATATATAACGTTCTTTGAAAATTGTTCTCGGTCCAATTTGACATATTTCACGGAGAATTCTACCGATCCAATATTCAACCTCGCGAGCAACAATTCTTCGCGGAAAGTCTTCTTTTTAATTTCGCGTCGCGGAGAGACTCCGAGGCAGAACTTCTGGAAAAATCTGAACGGGTAGAACGTAATTTTCCAAGTGGTGTTTTCCGAGGAGAAACGGTTGCATTTCACTCGACGTCAGATTAATTTCGCGTTGCAAGCGTCTCGGAGTGCTTTCGAAACACTGTCACTTTCCCTGGGAAATGCGATTCCGAAAAATTGAAAAGTATTCATTCCTGGGCAAGCAGTGCTCTGCCGGAATGATTAGTTGCGCGACGCGCCCTGTGCAATCGATTTCGCAATGTTCGCCGACGATGCGGAAAATAAATAGACGCAGGAAGTTATCGGTAATAGTTCCCATAAGTATTCCAGTCGGTTCGCGACTTGATGGACTCGCGAGCACGTTCTGTGAAACAAAGGTGAGTCACTCGCTCAAATATCGTAGACCGTGGCTTTGTAAGAATTATTCTCTCTCCTCGATTCTTTTCATTTGCCAGAAGGTCGCCGGTAAACGCAGAGCAAACACGCTGAAACGATAAAGCCATTCTTTAAGGATCCACGAATGTTTGCGATTAATCGACCACCTGCCACGAGAGAATCGCTAACCGTGTTTCCATATTTCTGTCTCGTCGTATTCCGATCGCGAAAAACTTCTTCGGGTTCATCCTTCAATGGGCTGGTTAATTATTTAGATCTCTGATTAGCGGGAATTATATCGAGCTGGAGAACGAGCGCCTCCTCCGATCTTGCAGATAAGGAATTCTTAATTTGTCTGGAGAACATGCGGAACACTTCCCTGAGAACACGATTATATTAGTAATAGGAAGGTCGTCTTGATGCTGAAGGTGACGAGCACTTATTATAAGCTTCTGAAAAAGAATGTAACAAAAAGTATGTTCATAAATTCTCAAAATGCAATAATTTTTTTTAGTGAAAGTAATGCGGACATCCTCAAGTTTTATATAAATTTAATTATTGCTTTTGTCGTCTGCATAGTAAAAATACAATTTCGATCGAATCGGAATGTCTGATAAATTAATATGTTCATAAATTCGCAAAATGCAATAATTTCTTTTAGTGAAAGTAATGTGAACATTGCCTTTATCGTGTGCACAGTAAAAATTCAATTTCGATCGAATCGGAATGTCTAATAAATTAATATGTTCATAAATGCACAAAATGCAATAATTTTTTTAGTGAAAGTAATGTGAACATTGCCTTCATCGTCTTCACAGTAAAAATACAATTTCGATCGAATCGGAATGTCTAATAAATTAATAAATTAATATGTTCATAATTCAAATTAATATCATAAATTCAAAAAATGCAATACTAATGTGAACATCCTCAAATTTTATATAAATTTAATTATTGCCTTTATCGTCTGCACAGTAAAAATACAATTTCGATCGGAATGTCTAATAATTACTGTATCAAAAATGCAATTTAAGAGATAGTATTTTAACTGATTAAAACTAGATGCATATTTTAATATCGTTGATTGAATCGCAAGTGATAATTACAGCCGTCTGTCAATTAGGACATTGAGCTCTGGCAACTGATAATTAACGTCAGGAATTTCTTGCTGATTTTTGGCGCACAATTTGTGGTCGTTGGATATTTTTTTTTCAACACCCTCGCGAAGCTTTGTATATTCGGTTTTCGGTTGTCCAAAGAACTCCGCGGTATTACGGAACGCGTGAACGCGTCTAGGAACGTGTTCGCGCGCAACAAACGTGACACGTGCCCTCGCTGTTTATTTAAACGGAATGGCTGTCAAATCGTTTGCGGTCTGACCGTTTGTGGTTGGACCACTCGTGGTCTTGGGGAAAATTTGTGCTATTAACGCGGTGACTGTATATCTAGCTGCACACGTATCAGCGTACAGCCGGCCACTATATCCTTGCAGATATAAGTGCATAAATTATCGCGGTGCACAGTTGCGCAAATTATTCACAGCCTGCTGCCCTTTGTGCCACTCAAAAACATACGGCACTATTCAAAAGCAGCTTCGCATCTCACAGTGTTAGCAATTCAAGCGAGTATTCTTGTAGTTTCTCTTTCAACTTTACAACTCGTGGAAAAATAAACAAATTACGGACAATTTATGGTTGCCTTCACGGCAAGATTCTTTCTCCTTTTAATACTGAATAATGATGTAAATTAATGATGTATATCATATCAATTGTTTCGTTATACTGTTCTCAGTTAATTGCTTTGTTATATAAAGGCTTGTACACATTGTTTAAACATATGTAAAGACGTCTGTAAAATTTTATTGCAAAAAGGCTGAGCAGTTTTACAATTAAAAAACTGCAGCAGTCACAATTTTGACTTTTTCATCTCCAAAAAATTTGTACACATTTTCGAAACGTTTTTATCACGTTAAAAAAATTGCAAAATCACATGGCAGAGTATAAAATGGCCGTACAGTCTGTCGGAGAGTTTGCGGTAGTGCATTAGGTTAAAGGTCTCGTGCGGATGACAGGATAGATCGCGCGAAGGACTGTTCACGCGAGTATCGCGTTTATTTCGAAGTTGCCAGGGGGTTGGTGGGTTGATTTAGAGGCGATTCGAGTGGGTCGCGGGGCCGAAGACTGTTATCCATTGTTCTGGCAGGACTCCTTCCGGTGTCCCTTCACTTTTCCGGATATTTCTTTGCCTCGGATTTATGGTTTCCATGGGTGGCTCTGTAGGAAGCGGCCGCTTCCGATACCGCATAAGATACAAGGCTCGAGTGCCGAGCACGAGGAAAAGGGGAGCACGTGTCTCGCATGTTCACGTGCGCTTATCGTCGGGCGAGACCTCGATTTTTCAAACGTGAATATTCTGACACCCTTCGATTTAATCTCTGGCCGAGGCGTCCGTTTAATCTTCCATCTTCTACGTGGTGAACGAAAACTTTGTTAAAAATTCAGTCGAACTAAATAGGCCTCGTCACTGCTACGATTTTCTCTACGAATTTTCAACTACTCGAAATATTGTAGGAAAATTGCTTTCTGAATTTTATTATTTTATTGAATTCAAATTCTTCCTGTATAAAATCATAAATTAGCTATTAGGGGACTGTGTCATTTACAATAAAAATGACCCGGTGAAATATAAAATTTTATTGAATTTTATCGAATTAAAATTCTGTGTGTATACAATCATAATTTAGTGAAATATAAAATTGTAAATTATTAAAAGAGGAAATGCATTTTTATCGAGTTCCGGTGTCTTAGAATCGACTTGGACAATTGTATTTTGCATTGTAGCACTTTAAAATATTTACGAGTTTATAGGATGTCCATGATTAAAAAAATTGCATTACCGAAAAGATAAAATTCGTTGAAAATAGATACGGTGATGTGACATATTAATCGAAGTGCATTTGATGAATGCAGGCGCGCGTTGCATACCGTTTGCGTTTCACCGCCGATGGCATAGAACGGTGTAGCGATCGACGACAACGTCGACGTATGCAAAAGCGCATCGGTGTAATCGCCTAGTAGATTGGACGGATAATGCACCATTAATTGGCAGGTATCAAGAATTTATCGGTAGATCGATCGTTATCGTCGAATTAGCTCGTCTCGTTATAATAATACTTTGCTGCGCGAGTGCATCGGGGCGCGAATGCATTAATGCATTAGTGCATTAATCTGTTGGTGGATTGGTGAGCATTGATAGGAAGAGAGGGAGCAGCAGCGCACTCGCGCAAACGACGCGCCGTTGTAACGGTGCACGAGTGCAATAATCCATTAACGTATCGGTGCATCGGTGCACTGTTGCGCTGATGCGTCGTGGCGGCGATAAATTAACGCGGGAATCTATGAATTGGTTCATCGGTGAATAGATGCGACCGGTGAACACGAAGGTGTCGGTGTGACGCGGTGCATCGACGCAAGAATGCATTAGTGCACTCGAGCCACGCTATAACGATCTATTAATTCGCCGCTAATTCAATGTAATATTGCACCTGCATTTACAGGCGGCTATCGAACGTCCTTTGTGGAAATACGTCTTAAAATACGTCTAAAAAGATAATAACTTTTTTAAAAAAAATATCCAAAGAAAAATAATACGATGTTCCACAAAAAGAAAATAAAATACTATTCGACACAGATCTAAATAATCTTCTTAAATGTTTCCACTACGTTCAAAATATTCTGGTAAAATTACACAGTATAGTATAAAATTCCATAAAAATAAAAGAATACAGCTGTTCGACGTCTTCTCCAAAAAGATAATAACTTTCTCTTAATAAAATTAAAAAGGAAGAAAATTGGTTTTACACGCCCCGCAGTTACGCACAAAATATCCAAAGAAAAATAATACATATATTAATAATTTTCTTAAATGTTTCCACTACGTTCAAAACATTCTGGGTAAAATTACACAGTACAGTATAAAATTCCATAAAAATAAAAGAATCCAGCTACTGTTCGACGTCGATCCAAATAATCTTCACAAGTATTTCCGCACCATTGAGAATCACCTCCGGCGAAGTCCGTAAAAACCAAAAAGGAGGCTAACGAAATAAAACCGTTGTAACGCGCAGCTCTATAAAACTGTTGCTGCAAGCAGAGCCAGCGAATTTGTCGAAGAACAACAGTGGCCGCGAGCATTGCCGCTGCATTCGCGCATCAAAAATTGCCGGGCGAAGGATAATAAAGCATAAAATGAGCTTGTCATGCGTGGTTCTATAAATTCCGAGCGCGAACAACGCCATCGCAGAGTTTCATGGGAACTCCACTGGGACAGGAGAGAATTCGAGGTGATAAACGTCGGCCGGAAGCCTCGCTCGCGTCTGCCGCAAATTTTATATATACATATATAAAAAAAGAAAATAACTCTGAAAAAAGAGGTAGAAAGAACAAAGTAACTCGAGCAACAATGGTGTTCGTTTAATCGCGGCAGTGAAACCGTCCCGGTCTGACATTTAACGTCGCGTCGCTTGTCAGCGAACTTTTATTCGCTGTCACACGAACGGATCAGCAGTCGCAAAAGTTTGCGCTCGAGTCGTGTTCTTCGTTCAACCGATTCCCTCTCCCACTCTCTCGCGCCAGTTGTATCGCGGTCGTCTCTATCCCGTCGGGAAGAAGGGCGCTATCATTTTCCCGAGCGTCGTCTTCCATCGTGTCAGGAATTGACAATCTGCGAGAAACACGTGGGCCGGATATCGCGTCTCGTCTTCTCGCTCGCGTTGCGATTTTCGTCGCTCGCTTCGGACAAATGTATAAATAGCGGATTGCCAAGCGAACTAGAAGTCGCGGAGGTACCCCGGAATATTCGACGCTTTGCTTCGCGTCGCTGCCCTTTTCATTAGATGCACCCCCTCTCTCCCCGTGTTTATGCGAAACTGCAATTTTCTTAGGTGACACTCGTGTCGCTGGCAATTATTGGACCTGCATCCTGCAGCAATACACGGGAACCTCGTTTCGTTCCTTGATCCCCATTTTGCAATAAGCAGCATCGTCTTATATCAGCCACCTTATCAGCTCGAATAACTTCTTAATTATGCGTTGCATGAATTATTTCTATTACGTGGCAGCAAGGATGAAATTTATCAGATTTAAAGGCCAACCTTTGGTTTTTTTAGTGGACTGTCTTACATTGGACTGTCTTCTTTCTTACATTTGAAAATTTTATTGAATGTTATTTAAATATTGAATTTATATTTTTCAAATATTGGATTCACATTTGCTTTATATTTTTTAAATATCTAGTTTATATTCTCTGAATGTTTAGCTTATATTTTTTAAACATTCAATTTATATTTCTTGTACATGTATACAATATTCAGATCCAATATTTTTCTCATATGAAAAAATGTGGCTTAAAAAATATTTTTCCAATATTTGAACAAAAATATTTATCTAAATTTATCTAAATATAAAATATTTATATAAATATTTTTGTGGTACTAGGATCTGTTCTAAAGCTAGTAATTAAAAGAGATATTAATTGATTGTATAAAAATATTTATTGAAAACCGAGAATATTGTACAGTGTATAGAAATTATATTACACCCTCGGTTTGGTGGAAATTAATGAAAGAAGAATATCGAAAAATTTACCCTGACCGTGTGTTTTAAGGTGAATAATTTTTTTTAATAAAAAGTACAAAAATAAAGCCAGAGCTGGAAAATGGTTAAGCACAGAACTGCACGTAAAATGATGAAAAATGTTCGCAGGCTAATTCGTTCTTTAATAAATGGTTGTTGAGAGGTATGTTAAATGTTGGAGGAGACGAAACGTATCTGTTCCTATTGATTCAAACGATGGAAATAGGATTCCGTAGGATGCGAGGTATTGTTCGAAGCACACCCATTGTGCACCGGTAGCAATAAAAATTAGACAGCATCGACGACCTTGCGACAAGTTACGTGGAGAGGTCCGTAAACCCTGTAACCGATCGCCGTGGAATTTCTGCTATAAAAAGATAGCTCGTTTAGCGGGTTAAAGGCCGGCATTCCCCTCCGGAATATACGTTTCAGTCCCTCGATCGATCTCGCCCCCATGTTAAATTACTTTTATCGAGAGGATAAAATGGAATACGTCTATAGCAAACGTTGGCAAATATTTTGCTTCGCGGCAACCTACTAATGGAAAAGTATGGTAGCCGAGGAACGTCGTTATCATTCGTTAGAGCTGAAAGCTCTCGCGTCAAGTTGTTACAATTGTTGTATTCAAGAGAGAAATGGAATAGAGAGAAATACATGGAGAGCGGGATGAAAAAAGAAAAGAAAATCGCTAAACAGAAAATAGGAACAATGACCGAAGTCTTTCCGGCGTTCTCGTTTCGCCGTTCGAAAGAGAGCGGATTTTTCTAATGCCGTAAAATTGAAAAACTTGCGGAAACGAGAAAAGAGGATTTGCACGGTCTGCTCTGTCTACCGCGGACGGCGAAAGACGAGGAACAAGCAGCCGGAAGTTTCGCCGCTGCTTGATAATTACCAACCAAGTAACGCATGGGAATCGTATTCGCGTCGCGAATTAATTAGACCCCTTTACCTACGCTCGGTTCTCCATTGGTATTTGCTGCGTTTGAAAACCTCGCCTCTCTTTCGCAACACAGCACGCTTTTTCTCCGCAAATAAGTCACACTTTTTCCCCCAACGAGAAAGCGATCTTCCCCCTCGAAGAAAGAGCTGTTCTTTATCAAAAGAGTATCGAAATAACCAGCAATTTTTCTCTGTCTTTTACAAAATATTTTCTTGTACAATAACGTTTTTATTTGAAGTAGAATAATGTGTGTGTCGTTTTAAGAAATTTTACGAGTTCTGCTTCAAATTTGATTTTTTATTTATTATATAATATTATTTATTTTATTTTTATTCCCCCTCGAAGAAAGAGCTGTTCTTAATCAAAAGAGTATTAAAATAACCAGCAATTTTTCTCTGTGTCTTTTGCAAAATATTTTTGTGTACAATAATGTTTTTATTTAAAGTAAAATAATATGCGTATCGTTTTAAGAAATGTTACGAGTTCTGCTTCGAATTTGATATTTTTCCAAATGCACCGAAGTGAACAGGTAACGCGCGAATCTCGCGTTTCGGTTACCTTCTCTATTCGAGGGAGCCGCGAAATGCATTCGGTCGCATACCCGAGACGAATGCATCGAAAATAACCCGCGGATTGTCGGTCGCGTGTATTGGGAGACGTGGCGTGACAACCATTCGTGCACGCGGTTACGGAGTCGCTAACCCTGCGTCGATATCCTTGCAATCCTTCGACTAGCATGAAACAACAACCTAGAAATTCCATTTATTATTTATCATCGAGAAAAGACGGATAAGGAACCCTTAATATTGAGATCGATCTCCTTCCTCGATCAGGATACTCGTCAACTTTTATATTGCAATTTTTCGACCAGCACGAAACAATGCATAAATTTATTATTTACCATCGGAGAGGGAACAATTTGAAATTCTCGATACTCAGATCAATTTTCTTTCTCGACCAGAACACTCGTTGATCTCCATAAAATCTTCTCTCTACAGTTTTGCTTGCATTCTCACCTTTTCCTTCACGGGAAATGAGAAATTGGTACGATCTTCAGTTTTGTTTCTTCCTGTCTTTTTGTGAATATAAAAATGTTGGATATTATTTACAATAAATATGCAGATTTATAGCTTTTTTAAACATTTGATCTGAAATTACATCGTGCTCACCCTGTAACTACCCTTGTAGTTTATGTTTTTATCATATCTAGAACCATTTCACTTATCCTTTAATAGAATCATTGCAAGGAATCAGAACAAATGATAATTTCAAACTGTTTTACTTTTTAGCTTTTCACGAATCAGAACAATTTTCACTCGCCTCCAATTTTCACTCATCTCCATTTTTTAACTCACCACCAATTTTCACTCACCTCTAGTTTTCACTCATCTCCAGTTTTAATTCATCTCCAGTTTTCACTCACCTTCAATTTTCCCTCGCCTCCAATTTTCACTCACGTCCAATTTTTACTCACGTCCAATTTTTACTCACGTCCAATTTTTACTCACGTCCAATTTTTACTCACGTCCAGTTTTTACTCACGTCCAGTTTTTACTCACGTCCAATTTTTACTCACGTCCAATTTTTACTCACGTCCAATTTTCACTCACCTCCAATTTTCACTAACCCTTCCCAGAAGAGTCTCAAGTCTTCCAGCCAGGAAATTCCGAACATTCCCGAGAATAATTGTGACTCCGTAAGATCGATGCGATTTCTCGCGGGTTTTTTGTTGGCATCGTTGGTTCATGTTTCGGGAGTAACGATGATTCCGTCGGAGACTCAGAACAACGTTGAGAAGATAAAGACGGCGAAGCGATGGCGAAGTGCTCGTCAAATTATAGGCATGCAACCGGAGAGAACGTTTACGACACGGCCGTTCCCTCGATTCGAATTTCCACTAGAAGCGAGCCGCTGTATTCCCGTCGGTTTTTAAGATCGTTCGTTTTAACGGGGCTATCTTCTTCTCGTCGATCTACTCGAGCAAGGGTCATTCCGCGCAATTTGTGAACCGTCGTCGTTTTCTCCCGTGCATTGTGGATCAAAAGCTGCCCTATGGTTTTAGCGTGCCTATAAAGGATCAAAAAACTATTGGCACGCTCTCTCCGTTCTCTCGTGATAAGTCGAAAAAGTAGCACGACGATGCAATCGGGACCTTTTTTAGTGCCTCATTATGCGCGGTGGTAATGCGCCGGGGGGTTAATACGATCGTAATTTACCTTTGAAGTGTAACGCGAAAGAGTGGCCACTGTAGCACGTAGCTTTCGCGAGGAAAAAATTTATTGGCTCGCTTTAAATGCGAATTCGTCATATTTTTATTCTATTGTGTGCTCTAGATTCGTTGGAAGTGTGTTTCTCCCAGTCACGAGTTAATATAACGATGTCAATGTTCGGACATTTATTAATACAAGCTGCGAAAGTTTAGAAACGTGTGCTACCAAATTAGGTCGTTTTGAAGGCGTAATAAAAATTACGATGATCCCAGTGACTGCAGCAACGAGTTAAAAATGTTAGAAAAGAAATTGAATAATTGGACGAATAATTATTTTGCCGCAGCAAATATATGTTTTACAATTTTTTCTTCTTAGATATGTTTACACAGCTGTGTCGCAATATATTTCTTTTTTGTTTCGATATTCACTATTAACGTATTAATTTTCAGACTCAAAAATGTCTCTTGAAAAAGATCCATACAGGGATCGATATGTTGAGTTAAATTAATTTATTTTATATTGAATAATTTTCACGATACAACGAAACTTTGATATATCGTAGCGTTAATGATAAGGGGTTAAACACGTGTGCTACCAAATTAGTTCGTTTTGAAGGCGTAATAAAAGATTACAAAGATCGCAGTGGCAGTAGCACAGAGTTAAAAATGTTAGAAAAGAGATTTAATAATTTTCACGATATAACGAAACTTTGATACATCGTAGCTGCAGCGATAAGGGGTTAAACACGTGTGCTACCAAATCAGGTCGTTTTGAAAGCGTAATAAAAATTACGAAGATCGTAGTAGCAGAGTAGCACAGATTTAAAAATGTTAGAAAAGAGATTGAATAATTTTCACGATACAACAAAACTTTGATATATCGTAGCGTTAATGATAAGGGGTCAAACACGTGTGCGACGAACGACTTGAATCGAAAATAAAAATTCCAAGGATCGCGGTGGCAGTGACAAGGGATTAAAAACGCGTGCAGCATGACAAACGGTTCCGAAGGCAGAATAATGGTTGCAGAGATCGGTGTCGTCGAATGAAAAAGTGTGCAGCCTCGCAGCTGCATCGGAGCCGGCAGTAGAAAAAGTCGAAGGGACCTCGTCGCGTTTCCGGTTGTCAGGAGGAGGATATCGCCGGCGGCGGGCACGGTCGAATGCAAATTATTTCGTTGTCGATTGAAATAACGAGAGACGGCTGTTATTCCCGGCCGTAATGAAATCGAGGACGTTACTCGATCGGGGAAAATAAATATTCGAATGGCGTCCTCCGGCCTGCGGGGAATAATGCGAGAGGGAATTTGAATGGGAGTTTCGCGGGAATCGAGGATATTGATGTTGCTATCGCATCGGCAGGTGTCGAACAGGCATCGGTTGCGTGTCTGTTTCGCTCTCGAACGAGAGAGAGAGATGGAGAAAATAGCAGATTGAAAGAGAGAGAGAACGAGAGAGAGATATAGTCATCGTCACGTGTGCATTACCGCACGCATTACACGAGTGGACGGAGATCGAAGAAAATTCAGGTTATTGATATACGTGTATGCATGTAGAGTACACATGCACACACGCGAGAGCAACCCTGGATTCGCCGGATATTGCGTTTAGTCCTGCTTTGTCGAGAACCCGTGCGCGCGATCCGAAACAGGTTGCCGCGGATTTCAGCCACCCACGCTGCTCGCGGATCAACGATTCCACGTTTAATCCCTGCGAACAAATTATTTCTCTTTTTCGAAGATAAATCGCTCTGCAAAAATAACAACCGGGAACAACGCCGCGATAGTTTATCCGAAAAGCGACGATCGTCGCGAGATAGAAACGTTCCGGTACGTTGGCGACTGCTGCAATTAACGTGTTGGCACTCGCTAATACATTAATCCGGCCTCCTCGAATTAAGACGCTGATCCGAAATCGTCTGGCGAATTTTCTTTCGTCGACAACAAAATTCTATTGTTATAGTTTCAGTGGAATTAATGAAATAGCTATTAAACAATTCGATGTCATAATAAATGTTATTAGAAAATTCGTAGACCGTACAGGACATGAGATAGAAAGGATTCCAGACGTGTCTGACTATGGTCGACCACTTCCACTTCGTACAGAATTATTTCGATTGGATCCTGGCGAATTTTATTTATTTTCTTTCGTTGACAATAAAATTCGATTTTTCTACTTTCAATGGAATTAGTGAAATTTGTAGCTATTATACAATTCGATGTCATAATAAATGTTATTAGAAAATTCGTAGACCGTACAGGACATGAGATAGAAGGGATTCCAGACGTGTCTGACTATGGTCGACCATTTCTACTTCGTACAGAATTATTTCGATTGGATCCTTAAATGAACAATTTGTACTGCTTTTTCTAAATTCAGATTCCACTTAGATGCTCTACAAGCTAAAAAATAATGAATAAATTAAAATTCTTCTCGATCGAAATTGTAATAATATTAAATTTTGTGATTTTTTTCAAAATTCACTAAAAACCTATTATTTTTCAGACGCAAAAATGTCTCTCTTGAAGATGATCCATACACGGATCGAAACGTTGAGTTCAATTAATTTGCAAACTTGCTGGTAGTCTATTAACGATCGAACCGTGCACCGAAAACACAAACTTTCATAAAATAATGAATATAAGAATAAACAAATGAGATGCGCAAGGGAAAATGTTTATTAACCAACGCTCGGGCAATTCAGGTTTGAAGAGCACACGATACAAAGGTAATTAGCATTGTTTCCGCGGCTAAAGGATTGTGCAGGCGTTCCTCGGCGGGGAAGAAGATGTAGACAGTTAATTTTGCCGTCGCGCGGTAAATTCCTGTCAATTAAATAAACCGGCGTGCACCGGAGGCCTGGCATCCGAGGTCCGTTGATCGTAAATGCGCCGCGAAGAAGCGTGTCAACGTGAAATGTCAACGATTCCGCGTTTGTCTTTGTCCGTGGCGCGTAAATTATTTCCGTGGGACCGTGCGAAACGTCGCAGCGCCGCCGTCGGGTATATTTAAATGCCTGTCACGGGCTAATCTACGATTTTTGTACGGGCCGGACGTGATTTATCGCGGCTGCAACGACGGACAGGTGACTTCGACGTTCTACTCGATATATGCCCGCTCGTATGCTGAATAATTATTGTGCTAACGTCTGGGCACTCGTCGAACTGAGCGCTGCCCTCGAGCGAAATTCTCTTCAACGGAAACCGTGAAATTTTCTGACTCTTCTTCGAGAAATCTCCTGTGACGTTGCTGCGAATGAAACGTCCGATATTTAGCAATAACAAATATTCCTTTTTATCGATCGTAAGAATTAATAGATTAATCAGTTTCTATATACTATTTAGTCGATAGTTTTTAGTCGACTGAAATTTTGTTTTAGTGGTTTATCTTCTATAAATTATTTCATAAATTATTATATTTATATATTAAAAATTGTATATTATATTAAATAAACATCTTTCATAAATTATTATTTGTCCTTTAATAATAATGCAATATAAAGGCAAAGTGTTGATGAACTTTTTAAAAAATATCTGTTATTGATAGATATAATTATAAAATACTTCCTTTTGTTTAGACAAATGTTTAGACGTTGTTGCAGACAAAATGTATGGTTTGTAACATTTAAAAATGCACAAACTTCTTTCTAAGTAACACGAGCGACGGATGTTAGAGCAGCTCTGTAGCAGGTTGATCGAATTAGTCGCATTTCCAGCGACGGTTTCAAATTTTTCGGTCGCTTTGTGACAACGGCCTCGGTCCGTTTGATCCGTGGCGTGAATTCTCACCCCTTTGAGCGTTCGCGGGTGCTGCGGTTAACTCCGGTAGCTTAATTATCCGCGCGCGCGATAACTCGATCGCTAGAGGCGCCAGGCTCTTCGTCGAAATTCCGGTCAGAAGTGAACAAAATGTTCTCCTTATTTTCAAAATGCGTATCGCATCTGATTTCATTGTTTCCTTTCATCTGTCACAGCTGGATAGTGGTATCTACACGATTTAAATATTTTATCTCTTCGCTGAAAAAAATAAAAAATAAAATAAGAGAATAATTAGACTGCTAATAATATAATTAGACTGTGGATTTTTATTCAAAATAAAAATTGTAAACACATTGAAATTTCTTTTCTTCAACAATTTTAAGAAGTTAAAAATTATTAGCATTCTTAAAACTCTTTTATCTCTTTATTGTTTTGCATCACCTCGTTTTTTAAATAATTGCATAAAATCCACAATCTTAACAGTGAAATTCATTCCAATAATTTACCGAGGTATATATATATATTACTTTGTCGTTGAAAAACTATAAAGAGAGAGAGGGAGAGGACAAAAAGTGATAGAAACAGAGAATAGAGAAAACAAGAATCGTCGAGAGAGACGAGGTGGTGAGAGAAAGAGAAACAGGGGACTTATGTAATCCATGGACCTCCACCAGCGTTGACAGATGACAGAACTGTCTCTCCTCCGTTGGCAGACGAACCGAGGTTATGCCTATGTATATATTTATATACCGAAAACGCGTGACGCGTCCTCCTTCGACGAGATTTCGGCCTCGCCAGCCGACTGGACGTTATCGAGATGATTGATCGTTCTTGTGTCGGCGACATCGATGATCACGGAAATATCGAAATTTTTCCTAGCCGCTTGAAAAATCATCGCGTACGCGGCTCTCGTTAAATAGGTCGCTCGGCTGCCAAGAAAATTCACCGTCGTTGAAAAATATTTTCTTTGATGTCACCGGGACGGGAATTACCGCTCACTGAATTGCTAATTTCTGCTATTTGAACTGTGCTCGTTCTCATACGATTTTTCTTATAAATTTTCAGTCGAATAAGACGTAATCTTGAAAGAATCATTCTTACTAGAGTTATACATTACTGTGCAACAGAAAGAAGCACCTAGTATAATTATAAGATATAATGACAAACAATATCTTTATATATAAACTATATTGTACAATGATTTATTGGTAATTATATAGAAAAGGAATGCGTGCTTCGATTTTGATGAAATTTTAATATGTTATAGATTTCGACATTTCGAACAACTTTTTCCTTTTCCAATATAGGGGTGTCGCTTTTAGTTTTCGAGATATTTGCAAAAGACTATCGCTAATACTGTATTGAATTTTTCGTATTCCTGCGGCAACGTAAGCCTGTATTAGCGATAGTCTTTTGCAAATATCTCGAAAACTAAAAGCGACCCACTATATTGTAAACGGGAAAAGTTGTTCAAAATGTCGAAATCTATAACATATTAAAAATTCATCAAAATCGCAGTACGCAGACCTTTTCTATATTTAATTAAACAGCGGTATTCTTTTTCAAACAAGACCAAGTCAATTGCCTTTTCTTTGACTGCTGGGTTGTCCTACACGAAATGATTGTCTTTGTAGCATTTCCCTTAATATTTTTTAGTAAATTCAGATAGAACCTATAAAATTATTTTCCATCGATCCGAAACAGAAATAATTTTCACCAGACTAGATTATAATATATAGCTGTATATAACCCATTACGCAAAAATATTCACAGTGTATTCACATTTTTACCGTTTGTGGCCTTTGAAATGCAACAACGTTAAAATTATATATATTAAAAATCTCGCAAATGAAACTGCAAAAACATATCCGCATAAAAATCTGCTAATGACAAGCACGTTTTGTCCGACCATTCCGCGGAGAGAGCAGGTTGATAAATAAATAGCGGTTATTTGCTTAAGCTGTCATTTCTCGGAAAAATTTTCCGCGAATGAAATAAAATGTTGATTCGAACGGTGTATTTTCGGTGGGCTGGTAAGTGCGTGAAATTTGATTGCCGGCCCCGCGAGTTATAGGCTGTCGAAGCTCGGAGACGGAGTAAAAATGTTGTCTTTGTAAACACGAGTGTTCTGCCGGCCTCGAAGATGCCGCGTAGACGTCTGATCATTGCTGGGTCGTTCTACTTGCCGGCTCCGTCGAGTCTACCGCGATGTCTGTCAGTATCTGTGAACGTCTGTTCGTATTTGCTGGTGGAGGGGTATCTGGGTTAATTCCAGCGACATTTTTCGATGGAACGATCGAGCGAGAGCCTATTACAAGCTCGTGGAGAGCACGCTGGAAAATGTATTTCATTCGAAAAAATAACGATCGCAATTAATGATTCAGCCTGGGGTTCGGCGTCGTTAGGCGAGCATGTTCAAGCATCATTTACTCGTTCTTAACTCGTTTATGCGATACATACTAACGATTGCTCGGCCCTTATTTGCGATTCAGTACATTATCCGGTAATTGGTCGTATCGTGTCGTTAGAATTTCATATTATTTACTTTGTTCGCGAAATAAATCGTCGGGTACGATGTTTCGAACATCGACTCTCTGAAAAATATTTTTTCCCCACCGTGTTTGCCGAGAGCCGCGCAATTTCCTGCTAATATTTTCAGCTCTCCCGTATGTATCGATAAACATGGTATCTCGTTCGATGTTATAAACCCGGTGGGATGCACGGTGTAATTACTTGGATAGTTTTATGATTTGTTTTGTTAATAATTCTTGCTTTGTGCATTGTTTATTCAATGGGGCGTGGTAATTTGTCGGAGGAGACTGAAACGAAGCTGTTAATTTATGCACTTCGGGTAACGGCGGAATATTCGCGGCGTACTTACCTGAAGTTGTAGGAAAATAATATGTTGGTTCGCCGTGTACACACACACAGGTAAACTATTGTACACTTTTTAAAAAATAACTGAAGCACGCCTTGATCTATATGATTTGACCAGAAAATTAATTTCTCAGGTTCTGATATTAATAATTTATTAAGCAAAATAAGAAAATGGACAACTAGATCTAGATTGGTCAAAAAATTAATTTTGTACACTTTTTAAAAAAAATAACTGAAGCTGTCTTAATCGACGATTTGACCAGACAATTAATTTCTCAGGTTCTGATAATAATTTATTCAGCAAAATAAGAAAATTGGGCATCTGTATCTAGACCGGTTAAAAAATTAACTTTGTACACTTTTTAAAAAATAACTGAAGCACGTCTTGATCGACGACTTGACCAGAAAATTAATTTCTCAGGTTCTGATATTAATAATTTATTCAGAAAAATAAGAAAATTGACCAACTGGATCTAGATCGGTCAAAAAATTAACTTTGCACACTTTGATCGACGATTTGACCAGAAAATTAATTTCTCAGGTTCTGATATGAATAATTTATTCAGCAAAATAAGAAAATTGAACAAGTGGATCTAGATCGGTCAAAAAATTAACTTTGTCGTAAACAGACGCGGTAGAGAAATTAAAAAATGGCAGTTCTGCTTTTCCCTAATGCGATTCACTTTATTCGTCGTTGGAAAAAAATTGCACCCAGCAGAATCTCTAAGGCGCAGCTCGGTGCACGATCCGGATCGGTTTAGGACGCGATGTAGCGGAAGAAAACGCGTTAGAAGCTCGGGGATAATTTCTGCGGAGGAAAATGAGGGAAATAAGGGGTTCTAAAATGGCGGGAGGAGAAGGGGATCGTGGAGGAAGAAAAAGACACGTGGATTCAAAGCGGGGAACATGAATGCATGGGTAGAGGAGAGAGGAGGGATGGGAAGCGGATTTTCTCGGCGTTCCTTGCGTTGCAATGCTTGCATTTCCCCGCAAAATCGAAGTTCGTGGAATGCGGCGGGTCGCGCGCGCGGCTAGGGCACAAATGGTTCCGCCTCTCCTCTTTCACCTAAACGGCCGAGTCGAGCTAAGTTCGTTCGCCATTGTAGATTGTCGGGGAACACGCTTTGAGACGGAAATACGCCCAGGCACGTATCCGAACGAACGCGTCGCCCCCATCTATCTGTCCTCTCCACCCCGTCTCTCTCCACCCTCTTTCTCCACCCTCTCTCTCTCGAGCTGACCGAATATTCCGAATTCGCTAATTGACATTTCCAATTACCAGTTTCTATTCGCTCAGATCTATGGCTCGCGATCCACGCTCGCCGCGGGAAGTAAGTAAACTTCCATTTGACCATCCATGATTGTGAAACGGTGCTGCTCTGTTTGATTCATTCCGTTTAATGACTGCGGTTCATTTCGCAGCAAATATTGCGGTAAAAATACAGAACTGAAATTACCGAATGTCGTCTGTGCACAATTGGATTTCGCTAGCTTCTAGCTTCTATATAAATAAAAATTAAATGCTGTTTGTTAGTATGAATCACTTGAGAACTTTTATTTTTAAAGAAATGTTCGCAATGGTCCGAATAAGAATTTTAGGGAAAGAAAAATTGAAAAAATTACCTGGAAAAATGGAAAATGTGAGAAACAATGAAAGAGCTGTTTTCTATAGGATTTTTGTATGAACGTTAAAACCATAACTTAATTAGAACGATCACAAATAAATTGATTGAAATTTCGACAAGACAATAGGAACTTTTATAGAGAATATATTTGTTTCACATCTAAAACCTGACTTTTCTACTTTGAATTTATTTAATATAATTATCGAATTTTTGTCATTCTAGACACTGCAGCTTCTTCTTATTACAATACAATGTATTTATAATTTCTGTACATGTTTCTTTGATATTCTTTCGTGAAAACGAGCACACGTATTTTCTTATCAGAATTATTTGCAGACGTATTCTGTACATCCGTAAGTCTTACCAGCACGTAAAGTTCTCCCGTCTACTGTTCATTATGAAGTAATGAAACGACAGTATGAGATAATTAAATTAAAACAGTCTTCGTCTCGACTTCCAAGAGGACTGTACCTTTCAAGTCTCCGCTTTCGGAAATTTCTATCAATGTATCTACGGTCTCGTGTTTTCCCTTTGAAGTTTGCATTAATATACGTCTACGCTCCAAAGTAAAACGATCCAAATCATATGCTCCCGCTTTGAAATGTCCCCCGATGTCTATCAACGCGATTCCAGATTAATTACGTATCACTGTTAGCACAGTATTATTTATTCGCGCAAAAATGTCTTGCATAGTCTGTTCGTGGGGAATGTGAAATACGAATGTTGTTAAAATATAAGCAGTTCTTAAAATATTAATTCAAGACACTTAAAAATCCACGATGGACGTTACCGTCTAGACTACAAAATTAATTAATTATATAAAATTAATTTAGACTACAAAATTACATTAAAAATATTTCTAATATTAATGTTGGAAGCGGCAGGAGCGATAGAAAATTGGGAAACAACGCGGCGAGCTTTTGGCTGTCGATGTACGTGTTCGGATATCCGGTTTCGATTATCTCCGAAACGATCTGGAATAAAGAGAGAGGTAGCCGAGTTAATAATTCCCGATGGTTTCATCGTTCGAGGCGGCCAGGCTGTGGCGTCGGAGAAATCGCAGATAGCGCGGGACGGCCGGGTAAGAAAATCCCGTATCAAGCTTACTTAGACCCCGGGTCTATTTCTCGTTTCTGTTAGCGGCGCTCCTTCCTCCCATTCCCCGTCGCTTTCTCATTGCATCTCTGCCCCGTTTCTACCCGAGGAACACCTCCTCTCTTTCCCCTGCCCTTTCAACCGACGTGATGCCCGTGCTCATCGGTACGACCCGGAGTAAAGTTAGTTCCTCGTCCAGGGCTGAGTTTCTCTCGGTTTAACTATGTTCCTCGTGTCAGAGGCATGCATACACGCGCGTGGCCGCTCGCCGTGACTACACGCAGCCTCAAAACGCGCGGTCCTAATCTGCAAACCCTCGTATTATGTCTCAAGACTCTCATTAAACTTTGGAGGAGTGGCCAGAGAGGAATTTTCCGTCACACGTATATACACGGTGGTTCACGTAACTTGCGGACCTTAAATATTTTCATCGTAATAATACTAAAAGTGTGTATACAGACGTAAACATTTTTATGTGTTTGAAGAACACTTATGGGATTTATATACTCTTCATCTACTCGAGAACTATATTCCCAATGGGCCGATTCTTACTAGAGTTATACACTACTGTGCAACAGAAAGGAGCACCCAGTATAATTATAAGATATAATGACAAACAATATCTTTATATAGAAACTATATTGTACAATGATTGATTGGTAATTATATAGAAAAGGCCTGCGTACTCCGATTTTGATGAAATTTTAATATGTTATAGATTTCGACATTTTGAACAACTTTTACCTTTTCCAATATAGGGGAGTCGCTTTTAGTTTGCAAGATATTTGCAAAAGACTGTCGCTAAGACAAGCTTACGTTCCCGCGGAGCGTGCAGGAATACGAAAAATTCAATACAGTACTCGCTATAGTTTTTTGCAAATATCTCGCAAACTAAAAGCGTCCCTCTATATTGGAAAATGAAAAAGTTGTTCAAAATGTGTTGCTGCATAACATATTAAAATTTCATCAAAATCGGAGCACGCATACCATTTCTACATAATTACCAAAGTTACAATATTAACCCCGTGCTAGACCTCTGAGCTACAACAATAAAGTACAACAAACAACTTCGTAATGTTAGTTAATTAGGATGTCCTGGCTCGTTTGAATACCCTATAGCCCGAACAGACACGTGGCGACGATTCGTCGTGACGTTGAACAGCGTGGTTCACGTGGCTCCCAGTGACTTCCGGCTTGTCGTCGATCGACGTCGATGCGCTTTTAGGTAATGAAATTAATAAAGTTCCCGGCAGTTGGCAGATGTCTGTACTCTCTCTCTCTCTCTTTCGGCGTTCTGGTGCGCTCCGAGAGCGGGTTCTCGACTTTGATCGGCTGCCAAACAGAGATTGGATGGACCTCTGGCTGGTTCCCTTAATTTTTCTTTCTTCGCCTCGACGGCGGCACCAGCTCTTACATAAGACGGCTGTCCCGTCACACCCGACAACCGGATATGCTAGCCGGTCTTCGTTTTTCGGCTGTCCACCGGACGCACATGGTTACAGAAGTTACACTTTAATTGAAACGGTTCGTTACTCGCGACGGATCGTCTATCCGATGGAAGAGCCCGCAGTCTACGCTATAATAACTTTACATTAATCATCGCCGGCCGAAAACAACGAAGACGAAGTGTTGTCGACTGCGGATCTTCGTGTGCGGAACACCGAATCGTTTTCTACAATGCATTTCTTTCAACAACTTTGCTGGATGCATGCAAACGGCTCTTCCAATCCTACATGCGTTATGATTCATGATGGTCATTATTATACTGCGGATTTTATATAAAAGACATTGCGTCTCCAGGTCTCGAAAAACTCACCCCTGGGTCTGCACAATTCTTCAACACCCCCCTTTATGTATTATGATTCATGATGGTCATTATTATAATGCGGATTTTATAAAATTAAGGAAATACCCCTCCCCCTTTCATCGGTTTAGTCCGTCGGTAAGTCTCGTTTCTTGGAGTGATATCACCAATTTCTTTAAAAACAACCCCTAATACTACGACGGTAGAAAATAAAATAAAGGAAGAAAATAAAATAAAGGATAGTGCGGATTTTATATAAAAGACATTGCGTCTCAAGGTCTCGAAAAACTCACCCCTGGGTCTGCACAATTCTTCAACACCCACCTTCATGTGTTATCATTCATGATGGTAATTATTATACTTTGGATTTTATATAAAAGACATTGCGTCTCCAGGTCTCGAGAAACTCACCCCCGGGTCTGCACAATTCTTCAACACCCCCATAACTGGAGGATCTCTTTGCCAACCCCGTAGGTTCAAGAATGAGGATAGTGGGGTAGCAATCAGGCCTCGTTAGACCTGTGGCGGCATTCGGTTGTAGGACATCCGGTTCCCAGGCCTGTCAACCGGGTTCTTGGCACGTGTCAAGCGAGATCAACCCTTTCTCTATCGCTCTCTCTCGCAACCTTTGGTTTCTCGCGCTTGTACGTTTCGGATCCAGTGCCAGGAAACGAGTTCGCGGGCCGGGGTCTCGAAAAAGCGTATTCCCTCGGCGAGATGGTTTGCCGAGGGTGTAGAGGGTGTTGCGGGGTGTGTCGGGAAAAGGGGGTCGGCGCTGTCTGTAAAGACGAGAGACGTTTGAGTGACACGGTTCCGCAACTATAAGGCGGCGGGCATATTGCGGCATGGGCTCTCTCTCTGGATGGTTGGCTGACTGGGTAGCTAGGTTTGCGCCAGCCAATATACGGGCCGCCTACATCTATCTAATATAAACGGAATTTCATTTGGTTAATGCGGATGCACCGGGCCGCAACACGCTGCCAGAAACGACCGGTTTGTTACGGGATAGGTCCGTTTCTCCTTCGCGACTCCTTTGAGCGTAACGCTGTCTGTCCCTCCATTCGAGCCTCGGGAACGAATTGATAGCCGAGGATCGAAGCGTGGATCGACAGCGTATCCTGCCTACCATCCTAGATCCCATCACGTAATTACAGGGTGTAGTTCACTTTGTAGCCAGTTTTCTCGCCGGCTCTTTCCCGTTCGCTTTGAAGGAACGTCTTTCTTTGTCTGGCTTTCTGTGTCCGAGGTTTTATTCCAATAATGCACCGAACTGCATCCTTAGTGGCCTCCCGTTGGCCAGACTCTCCTACTACCCAGCCATCTGCCCAGGGAAATATATTCGCTCCTTTCAAACTTATTTTCCTCTCACCGAACGATTTTTGTGTTTCGCGGAAGTTTCGCGGTTTGTGGCCGGGGGATTTGGAAATTGGGATGGAGAGCAGGAAGAGATTTACGGGGAATATTGCAGAGAAAATATGTGTTGCAGGTTTTTTTTCTACGACAACTCGGTTGCCGAGATAATTGTGCTCCAAGAGCCTCGGCGCTCGTACAATAGGCATCGGCTCTAGCGTGTCTGTCCATTACCGACCGTTTCTACTTCTTGTAAATGCTAATGCACGTCTGTCAGGCTTGAGAGGACGATTGTGGGGGAAATCAAGCCTCGTGTGGAGGAATTGCAGTCCTCGTTCGCAATTCATTTTCTCGTGGACAGCGTGTATCGTAAATCTATGCGTCACAGTTTCGAACGCGTGCGTAAGGACACGGTCGAAGTCGATTATCTCGGAGACAAAGGTTTGCACAAGGGAAAATCGGTTTGCAGGTTGTTGACACGGTTTTCCGCGTAGAAAAGACACGATTGACCACTTCGCAACTGTTGAAGTATTATTTTAACCTTGGAAAGTAGATTTACAGGAGTTCGAAAAAATATAGGGTAAAAAATAATAATAAAAATCATAATTTTCCCATACAATAAAAATTGTGATTTTTCTACAGGACAAAAATCATGATTTTCTCACAGAATAATAATATATAAAAAAATATTATGCACCAGTGAATAATCGAGCACCAGTAAATGAAATATATAATTAATAAACATCAATAATAATTATAACAATAATTACTAGAATGTAGTGTTCATTGACTGGTATTTTTTATATTTTTTTATTTAACGTTTAATAAAGAAAAATAATAATAATTTCATTTTATTTGAGTTCATTTAGTTTTGACAAATGAAATATAGGGAGCCATTTAGCATATATGAGATTCCTGTAATTCACATATTTTTTTCTAAATAAAATATCTTCCTGAACAATTTCTTAAATGTTCATTCACTGGTGCAGTTACCCTACATATCATTTAACAGTCAAGTTAAAGTGAAATTCTTCTCGATAGAAAATGTAATATATAATAAATTTTGTGTTTAATAGACAACAGCAAATTTGCAATTTAATGATCCATATAGTGATCGAAACGTTAAGATGAATTAAATTGCAAATTTGCTGTTATCTACTAACAATAGAACCGTGGACCGAAAATATAAAATTTATTATATTTAACAGTCAAGTTTTGATTAAAGAAAGCTTCTATTCCGATTGAACTCGCACAGCTTATCCAGAGATCGATCTAGTTGAGAAACTGTGCCAATTTCAACCGCGCACGATCCCTGAAACACAAAACAAAAAATTATTCGACTTCTTTGTAGAAATCTCGAGAGAGCGATTCGATCGCTGGAACTGCGGCGGTTCGTAGAACGGGGTGACCGAAAAAAATGGCGTTAGAATAAAAACTGTTATCGGGACGATTATTCGAGACACGTTCCCGACGGGGCAGCTTGATGCAGATGTCTTGTTGATAAAGGCGTCGTGGGTGTTGCGTTCGGTTCACGCGAGGCTGATTTCGCGACGGGAAACAGCATTAGTCTCGTGTGTCGTTTTCTTTTTTTTCTTTTTGCAAGCCGCGGACGAAAATACGGTCGGTCGGCATAATATTCTGGGTTAATCAGTTTGATTCCGGCCCCGTTCCTCGCCGGTGGCCCTCCGAGAACGGATTCGTGTCGTGTAAGCACGCGGCGCCGCGATTGCAGATACCATTTGTCACCCGCGTGCCGGAGAACACGTGAACGCCGCGGGTCACGACAGTCTTGGCCCGTTTCTTTCCATCCGCGGTTCTTCCACTCTCCCTTTCCCTCTTTTCATCTTTCTCCTTATATTCCTCTTTCTCTGTCTAGTTTTACGTCGTAAATTGCACGCGTGACTCGCGTCAACATCGTTTCGGAATCGCTATTAGTCTTGCTGTACGCATTTTTCTCTCGTCTCAACACCTCGACCCTTTTACTGCCGTTGAAGGCCGATTGTGGATCTCTTTGTGCCTTATAGTGGTTGCACTTTCTTTTTTGAGTAAAGGAGATATTCTTGCGCTACTTGCGAATTTATGGGGTTAAGGAGAAGACTTTCGAATTTGTGTAGAAGCTGCGAAATATATGATGGTGTGCTCTTGTTGAATCTGGCTAATTCGAGAAAACGGGGTGGCTACTATTTATTTGTTGTACAATGAAAATTGTACTCTTTCTAGAGGATAAAAATCGTGATTTTGTTACATGATAAAAATAGAGATTTTTCTACAGGATAAAAATCATGATTTTGTTACATAATAAAAATTGTGATTTTTTCCACAGCATAAGAATATCGTGATTTTGTCGCACAATGAAAACTGTACTCTTTCTAGAGGATAAAAATCATGATTTTCCCACACAATAGAAATTGTGATTTTTCTACAGGATAAAAATCGTTGTTTTGTTGCATAATGAAAATTGTACTCTTTCTAGAGGATAAAAATCGTGATTTTGTCACATGATAAAAATTGTGATTTTGTCACATGATAAAAATTATGATTTTTCTACAGGATGAAAATTATGATTTTTCTACAGAATAAAAATAATGATTTTATCACACAATTAAATATGTACTCTTTCTGGAGGTTAAAAATCATAATTTTCCCACACAATACAAAATTGTGATTTTTCTACAGCATAAAAATCGTAATTTTCTGCAAAAAATTGTTTCATCGCAAAGACAATTGGCTCCCTTTTTATTGTCCTCCCTCGGAGAAGAATAACGATGGGGTAGAGTCGTGCTTTGACGCAAGATATCGATTTACAAGCGATAATAGCGAGCTTTTTGCAGCTCGATGAAAAACGAAAGATTCATTTTTTTTTTGTCGAATTTCCCATTGCGCCAGCGGTAGTTCATTAGTCCGCTTTTAGCCGGCTCGAGGTTGATTTACAGGGGAGTTTTGGTTGCGAGTCGGGCAGCGCGAGGCTTCGTTTGTAATAATGATCTAGTTACCATGCGGCCAGACCCGGCTAGTTGGATTATTATTATAGGTTCAGCGATGGTGGAGTCGCTCCGTACTTCTGCCACGGAATTGTTAGACGCCGAGATTCATGATCGCCGACGTCTAATTAGATGTTGCCATTGTCATTTCTCGCGGAACAATAGCCCGAAGTAACGGCCAATAGGAACGCGAATTAACAGTAAACTAGTCTAAATAAAATTAACATTCGCAGAGAATAAAAATCACAACGAGGTCGCAGTTCCTTGGAGAACAACGGCGAACGAAAAATAACAGTGACGGTAAAATTACGAGAACACGTTACAACAAAAGGGTAAAAAATCTAGAATGAAAGATGGCGACCTGCCGCGATCGTAAAGTAGTTGGCGAAAAGGCGCTTAACTCCGTTAAAAAACCAGTCGGATTTAAGGAGACGCAAAGTGTCTCAGCGATGGAGGAAAAAATGTTCCGGGAACTTTTTGAACGGTCAGTTACACAGTCGGACGAAAGAGTAATCGTTCGTTGACGAGGATCTACTCTCGGACTTACAGTACTTTGGACGTGTTCTCTAGGAATCGAGAGTTTTTCGTTGCGACATCAGGAATGTTGATTTCGTTGGATAATAAGGGGAGAAGTCTTCTCGTGGCCCTCTGGCTACTGAATATTTGCATCTGCGGGTGGCCGTGTAAACTTCACGGGAAAATAATCGATTCTAGAAATACGCGCTGTGAAACTGGCCACTGTCTGCGCGAATCGACTTCCGGTGCCGTTTCGAGATTTATTCAAACTATACCAGATTAAACAATTGGACATTCAATCGAATTAATCGAATGTATAAACGAGTGGAATTGTAAAGGCGATTTCGTTCAAACACAGCAGAGAATTTTTGTAAATGAAAAGTTGATAACAGTTCACTTTGATCTTTGAACATCGACTCGATGCGAACATAACTCTACCTGAATAAATTAATTAAAATTTACCTCATTTTTATTTTTTAAATTTTTTCTTTATTCTATATTTTTTTTATTTTATCAATTATATAATTATATAATAAGATGATCTTTTTCTTATTATATATATATTGACTTATACTTTTTCTTTATTCTACATAAATTATCCTCCTACCCTAACAGAAAAATCCACGTTTAAAATAAAATAAAGCTCACACGTATAAATAATTGAGATAAAAATAGTGCTACGAGATCGAAACGAAGGTGTTCTTCTGCGAACTTCTCGTCGATGATTTTCGAGGTGGTGTGGACTATTCTATTTCGAAGTGTCGTCATTGTGCGTTGCGCTCGTCGGCGCCTTGACCCGCAACTAATTATTCGCGATCTGCCTTTTCCGGGCGATGCGATTGGCCGTCCCGCGATTCGTCGGCTCTCGAGTCGAGCGAGCGCGTGCGCACCGCAGTGGCGAATCTGCGATTGCGAAACGACGCGGCGACCAGGACGTTGCCAAAATATTTGTTGCGTAAAGCTCGCAGCGCGTCGTTTGTTACCGGCGACCCTCTGCCGAAACGCAAATGGCCTGTGATCGTCCGATCGCCTCGCGGAAACCCTCTTTTAACGATCCTGTCGACGCTGATTCCGCTTTCCGAGCCGCTTTTCGTCCGGCTAATTTATTAGCACGTGCGAAACAACCAGGGAATGCAATACCGGAGCTTTGTCCCGCGATCTGGGACCATTCGCGCCATTTTCTAGTCCTTTCCTTCAAAAAATCAAATTTTAAAACTGGATCTACAAAAATATCCAAGTGACGTAGAGAGAAATTAATTGCGAGGAAAGCATTTATAATTATTTTCATGTTGGAACATTTTTAAACAGAAGAAAATATTCCCTGCGCGAGAGATCGAAATTGACAATTTCTGTATTTATGTAATATATAATATATCTATATTTAGTGTAAATATACAGAAAGAATATAAATGTATAAATGTATAAAAAAGTATATTATATATTATATATAAATAATATTATATTATTTGTATTCTTTCTGTATACATGTACATAAAGAATATAAATATATAAAAGTGTATTATATATTATATACAAATAATATTATATTATTTATATTCTTTCTGTATATTTACACTAAATATAGAAATATGATTTTCCTGGTTAAAATTGTTGAATGGCGACGCATCCCTCGTCAGTTAATTTGTGAAATAAATCGCAACGAAAAGGGTCGATATTACCCTTTCATGTCGCGGCTCGACGATACAGACGGTTTCACCGGAAAATATTTTTTCCCTTCTATTAATTAGGTTTCTCTGTGTCCTGTTGCCGGCTCGTATATTTTCCATATTTCATATTCCCGGTGTCGCGTTGCCCTGAATTTTTCGATCGTAATGGCACTTTTATATCGACGCGCGGCTCACCTGAAAGGGCGGATCCCGCGAATATGAGTGTTTCTTTATTTATGTTTCCCTTTTATGGTACCTTTTATGGTGCCTATATTCGTGCATTCTATTTTTTTTTATTAGGTCCGCGCGCTCTCTGAGGAGAGTTACGTTCGCGGTTTTACGGTGGAGGGGGGGCTCGTGGAGAATGCCACGGGAAATGCTGCGACAGCATTGTCAAATATTTAAATGTAGAGAATAGCGTAGACTGTGTTCGTGACGTCTTTCTTTATTGACGACTTCAATTACAAGCATAGAGGTTTACTGGTTTGAAAAAAAACGACGCTGTATTTTTTTCGGGTCAGTCAAACAGAAACGGCGAAGAAAATGGCTGTTGGAAAATATTTATCTGTGCGTGGTATCGATCGAAAAAAATGGCACTTTATTTATTGCGACAGTGTGACCTTGCTTATTAAGTTCGAGTAAAGATTTGCTAATATTTAACGAGATTTTTTTTATTCATAAAAAATCGAAATATTGATGCACAATATCGACACACAGTCAAGTATTTAAAATTTCAATCATTTCGATATTAACCCGCAAATAATTTGATGAGCTACATGCAGTGTTGATCGTTTATAAAAATGGCACTCGGTTTCCGATAGCCGGGAGCCAATAGTTTAATACGCAGATACAATTCAACAAGTGTGCGCGTCGAGCGTTGTCGGAGATTTACCGTTCGGAAAATGGCACTGAAAGTGCTCAATAGGTTTTAAGTGGCTCTGTATCGGCCACAAAATTGCTGCGAAACCGTTGCCAACGCGGAACAGAGCTAGAGAAGAGAGGAGAGGAGAGGTGAGCTCGCGGAGGCCAGAGCAATGCTAATTTCACCCTATTTCGATTTGTCGTCGCCGCTTCTTCGCGGAGTTGCGTGAATCGAGGCTGCGGGGAAATTAGCGCTATTTATTGTGACCCAGTAAACGAAGTTTCGAAAGAGAAACTGGTTCGCACTGGCTCTAATTTAAGGCCGACGCTCGCAACAATTTTTCTCCGATCGCTGGCACTGTCAATTACCAATCACCTCCACGAAACAAGCTACTGCGACACCCTCCTATCTGTATTCTCACTGTTCTCAAGTTTGCAGAAGTTATTATTGGCTTTCCCAATATACAAACAATCAAAGTTAATATTTTCACACTTTTTAAAGGACCGTAACTTTTTTATATTCCACCATACAATTTTTTTTGTAGAAGTTATAGAGAAGATACTAAAAGTTGTTGTTTACAACTGTTTCGAATATTTATCCCTCAGTTTTCCCAGAAATAATAAGTTAGACTGTTCTGTTATTTCTAGTTAAATTCTCCCAAAATTTTGCGTGACTTTTATTTTTCTTTTAAGAGCAACACAACATAAAATTTAAGATGTAAATATTAACTTATCAATTTGACTAAAAAAACATTAAAATATTTTTTTATTTTCTATCGCTGTCACACATCTTTATCATTTGTACAAATTCTGAAATATTTCATCGGTAAGATTGCAGGTTCCATAAAATTTTTATTCGAAAATTGGACATTTCGTTCGTGACAACCTATTTCACACTCTTTCCCAATATTTTTCCAACCGACTTTCGAACCCGGTCACTTTCGAAATCGCCAGTTTCTTCGAAGAAACCACCATTGAGTTCAGGAGAATCTGAGAAATCGTGTGCTGGCCAGGCGGTCCGGCGAAAAAAGCACATTAAGAGGAGCACACAATGGTCGCGTCCGGCAATCGGGAAACACAGGAATTAAGGTGCGAAGAGGAGCCATTCGAGAGGAGAAAAGTTCAGGCTTGCTTAACGGTTTCTTTCTGCGGCGATAACAACATTTTTTCGCTGGGCATCGTCGCTTTCTGTGGATTAAATGGGGCGCGAAGTAGTCGGGGCTAGTGCGCGATACTGGACGGCAGAAGTTTGTAACCGACAAGATAGACGTATGGCGCTATTACGAGGATGAGCTGGCCCCGATGTAAGCTTCCCGATTACGCTATTACACTCAAGAGTCTCGGGCAATTATCGCGGTTTGCCTGTTTCCCCGTTCCATTCTATCTTGTAATCATTTTCATTCACCCGACTGCTGGATCCTCATTGGTAAACTGCGGATTTTATGAATTTAACAAATTGGTCGTCCAAACGGAAAATATTTAAAGCGCGTTCAAAGGTGTTGTTTGACGGACAAATTTTATTTTGCATTAAAATCCGCTATTTACAAATATAATTATTTAAAATAAATAAATTTATATTTACAGATGTTTTGCAAATTAATAGAACTTTTTTCAACGTTGCAGTTCAAGAATATATAAATTGCGTCTGTAAAAATTATATATAGTTCAAGTTGCTTATTATTAATATATATAGATAAAATCACTTTATTGCATGTTGATTTGTTTTAATCGTGCACTGCATGATTTATTAAATTATGATGAAAAAATTGAAAGAAGGTCAATTTTTGTGTTTAACTTAAAAATTATTTTAAAAAATTAAAACATTTTCAGAAAATATAAACAGTAATAAATGACATTCTTAGTTTACTATATATACCAAATTTGTTAACTGTATCAGATATGCAACATTGAAAGGTTCGTAAACAAGGTCTTGCATAGTGAAGATGTTAATCTGCTCTTGGGTGTTTTTATTGGTTGTACGGGTGAAGATTTGTGTTCTCTGCTTTTAATGTTAATTTAAACTCCCACTTCGGCGAAAAGTGTAAGAACTGGTAATCCCGTTGGTGTAACGTATGATTCTTCGTAAACTCGTCGGAGCAGCGGCGAGGCAAAGGTATTATTCTAATCTCGAGGTGGTAAAAAGCCAGCCAGAAGTTCTCTGCTTTACGAATTCCCAAGTTCTGCCATTTTCCTCGCGGTAATACGCTGTCTAGCGCGAAGGTTACAGGCAGGCTCTCCCATCTGCTCGAGACCATACCTATGGAAACTGTAACATCTTCCGACCAGACTTGTTACATGGACGGTGGAGCAACCCCTATGTTCTTAGCCAGCGGTTGCCAACTCGTGTTCGATGACACGTTACGACTTTCTTGTGGAAACTGACTTTTCAACTAAAATTGCTGGCCTGAAACCGAGCTGGCTTAGTGCGCTCATTATTAAACAGCGAAAAATCTAGAATAAAAATGATTTTTCAATGCTCGGATATAAAAAAATTAACCCTTCGCTGAATGTTAACAAATTTGGTATATAGTAAACTAAGAATCATTTATTACTATGCTTATATTTTCTGAAAATGTTGTTTTAATTTTTTAAAATATTTTTAAGTTATTTTCAACAGTTTTCCCTTAAATAAAACACAAAAATTGACCTCCTTTCAATTTTATTATAATATAATATAATTCTTTCTTTCTTTCTATGCTTATACTTTTTGAAAATGTTGTTTTAATTTTTTACAATATTTTTCCCTTAAATAAAACACAAAAATTGACCTCCTTTCAATTTTTTCACCCCAATTTAATAAATCATGCAGCGAACGGTTAAAGCAAAAACTAAAAATATTCTAAGCCAGGGCTAGTAGAATTGAAAAAATTATGGGCAAAAATGTTTTATCGAAGTAGAGGTCCCACGATAATCTGAAATCTTCGAACGACGTGAAATGAAATCAAGATAGAAGGATCACAAATCTGAAGAAGTTTCTAGATCGAAAAAAAAAGGATTGAGAACCCTGTCGCTAGATCGCCGAAAGATGTGCGCGCAATTTACGATCGGCAGCCTCGATCCATGGGGTGGAGGAGCTCCAGAAAGTTGATTAAACGCTCTCACACTCCGAAATGTTTTCTCAAAATGAACGGTCCGCCGTAAACATCAAAAAAGGTTCCATTAAACTGCGGAATCCTCTCGGAATCGCGCGTTCTCCTTAAAGATCCGTTTAACTTCTCGGCGTCTTATCTGCAGCCGTTCAACTCCGTCCCCATTTCTGCGATTCTCAAAGAGAGGGAGGAACGAGGCACGTGAATCCCATCATTATTCATCTAATTCATCTTTTATTCATAAACACGTAAATCTCGTAATTATTCATTGAAGACATTCTCTTTTATTCAGATACGTTTAAAGATGTTTCTAAAATAACGAAATAAGTATTGAAACTTTCCAAATTTTTTCACGAAGTAGCTGACAATATTCCATGTGCCATCTAAATACTGTGATGCCCAAGGTGGTTCGGAACCTACCTTTATTCTAAACTGTAGGTCCCGTCGCGAAATAATTCTCACGTAAGAATTCAAAAAAGCGACGTTAAATAATTAAAAAAAAATTTAGGGGTGGTAGGCAGAGCAAAATGTTTGATCCTTAAGGTGCAGACTATTAAGCAAGTTCGGCGAAGAGATCGATGCAACCTTCACCCTGTTCGGTGACAAAAGGTTGGAAAAAACGAAGCCACGATATTCCCGCGGATCGCCGAAAGGAGGACGAGGCTCTAATCGCGGCCGGAAAACCCTTCAACAACGGTAATCCGCGGTCGGACCGTGTGTCACGAGCTTTTTCGCGGCGACGTCAGCCCGCGGGGACGAGTTTCCGCTCGGATAATACGCCGGAAACTCGTGGACCAAAGCCCCCCGAACGGGTTAAAGTCCGAAAACCGGTCCGGTTTTGATATTCTACCGGGGGCGAGAAGCCCCGCGATACCGAAACTTTTAGCGTCAGGACGCGGCCAGGCAACCGGAAACGGAAACTTTGCCCATCAGCGATCGCGATCTGCTATCAGCCACGGGAAAGCTCATCCGTGATTTGTAAACGAGACAGCTCCGTGTCTTTGTTGTCGCGTTACCCGGGAAAAATGTTTGTGGAAATTGGAATCCGGAATTGAAGAGTTCCTTTCCATCCGCGGAGGAGTCTTCGAGGAGCTTGCGGTGCCGCCATCTTTACGAGGCTGTCGTTGCCTTCTGACTCCACTCTCCAGGATTTCAGTACATAAATTAATTTAAATTTATTTTTTCAAGACCCGGTGTTTTGAGACACCCTATAAGACTCTCTCAACGTTTTTTGTAAAGAAAACACTAATTCCTGCTTTTAGATTGTAGGATATGAGTTGATACATTAATTTATATTCATTTTTTGACGACCTGGTGTTCTGGAACAGCCTGTATAGACTTTGTCAACGTTCTCTATAAAGAAAACATTTAAGTCTGACTCTGGTTTCCAGCACTTGAGTTTATAAATTAATTTATATTCATTTTTTGACGACCTGGTGTTCTGGAACAGCCTGTATAGACTTTTTCAACGTTCTCTATAAAGAATACATTTGAGTCTGACTTTAGTTTCCAGCACTGGAGTTCATAAATTAATTTATATTCATTTTTTGGGGATCTGGTGTCCTGGAACAGCCTGTATAAATTTTGTCATTGTTCTCTATAAAGAAAACATTTTAGTCTGACTTTGGTTTCCAACACTCGAGTTCATAAATTAATTTATATTCATTTTTTGAGGATCTGGTGTTCTGGAACAGCCTGTATAGACTTTGTCAACGTTCTCTATAAAGAAAACATTTTAGTCTGACTTTGGTTTCCAGCATTTGGGTTTATAAATTAATTTATATTCATTTTTTGGCGACCCGGTGTTTTGGACCAGTCTGTAGACGCTTGACGAGGTTGCCACGTATGGAAAATGTTTTTTCCCTGGTTGCCGCCTGCGACCTCGATTTTTGGCGGGGAATCGTCGGGATTCGAAAGCCAGCCGTGCGGCATAAATATACAGGGCGAATGCGAGTTTTCTTCAGTACCGGGTCAGCATTATCATATCCCCGGGGGTTAAGCAGGGTGGAAAGCGGTGGGTGGAGGCTGTATCCGACAAGGTAGACATATGGCGGCATTATGACGATGAATCAGTACATCGTGTACCTCGTGATAAGGATTAATGTTGAGATTCTAATGTGTCCCGTGGTACAAACCCGAAATTGAATTTATACATTGCGTGATTCGAGGCTCCGTCTCCCGCTGTCGCTTCTGGTCCTGTCCTGATAAAACCCTGGGAGCCTCGACAGAACGATCTAATCGATCATTTCAATCGAGCCCGATCGTTCTAGTAAATATCGCTCAAACGCCGATTCCGAATAACCTCGTCTGTCTATTTCCAAGAGAAGGAATATAAAAATATTACAATTACAACTGCGATTTAATTAACATACTGCGGGTGAAGTTGATCTATTGATCGTCGATCAATATGGCCCGTAGAGCCGTGCTGTGGTTAATGAAGAATCGAATAAACAAGGATTACGGATCGAGTTTAGAGCAACCCTGCCCGCGTTAAATCGATTCGCGATTCATGTGTGGTACCGCGACCCTGAGGAACGGAATACGTTTGCCTAACGGGTGTTCCGAACATAACGATCGCACCCTTAGATATCCTCCCTTAATTGAACACATTGGTAAAAGTATGAGAAACAAAAATATAATGTAAATAAAAAAATATTGGTGGTATCAATCTGGAGTAACATTGCAATGAATAATTTTTTCTACCCCAATTGAGGGACCTAAAATTCTGAAAAAAAATCCTAGATGTACAACTGGGGTGTACCTACATCCTCCATTTTGACATATTCGAATATCTTGTTCAGTGACCAGGAAAAATGATTTAAAAGAAAATTATTGTTGGTACAGCTGTTAGGCTCATCAAGCTGGTACAGCATTGCAATAAACAATTTTTGTCTACCCCAACCGAGAGACCTAAAATTTCGAAAAAAATCCTCAATATAAAACTAGAGCGCACCAACCATTTCCAATTTGATTCATTCAAATATCTTCGACAGCAACCGAGAAAAATGCTGGCAAATTCAAGGGGTGGTTTGCACCCTGAAGAGACTGTGATCATAAATATTGAGTCCAAAAATGATTGTCCACGTTAACGAAGGGTGTCGAATAAATTACAGGAAACGAAAGAAGAGGCTGCAATTCTGCAGAAAGTTCCGCAGTCTATTCATCATCGGGCGTTAGCCGTCCGCGTTTCGTGCGGCCCGTGGCGACCGATGTCTTTTCAGTTCCACCCTGTGTCTCTTCGGGTCCGTGTCAGGTCGTTCCGTTCGCATAAATAACACCAGTGGGGCAAGTTTTCCTTGAGAGGAGGAGGGTCGACCATTATCATATCCCAGGGGTTAAACGGGTGGAAAGGGTAGGGGGTGTAGAAGAGGGTGCGGGTCGAAGCTGATATGGCAGACGTATGGCGGCGTTACTACGATGAGTCGGTCGAGTCCTGTGGCTCTCCTGGCTCTTCAGGTGTTGTTGCTGTCTCCCTTCGCCCTCCTTACCCTCTTACCTGTCCGGGTGACGTAAGATTTCCTAGGGGAGAGCCCAGGAGCCGCAAGATGTGGAACCTCCATCGACTAGGAACTCGTCCGTCCGGTTTCGAGCCACGGATTGTTCTTCCGTGTCCCGGGAAACGTTGCGTGCCAACCGTTTCGGGGAATCACGCCGGAAGCTTTATCCGGAGGGCCATTCTGCCGGAGGGAAATCGTAGATCGCCGCTTGCCGGTCGCCGAAAAATTACGACTCCAGATTGCTACCTTGCGAGTGGACTGCAAGTTTTGTTTCTACTTCGTTTTCACTCTGCGAGCTGCTCTTAAGAAGCGCAACCTCGTAACTTCATTTCTAACTGCACCCAAACACCGTTGGTATCAATTGCACAAGGAGCCAAGAATAACATTAATTTCTAAAACAATTTTAATAACTTGGTTGTCAAACCAATTTTGTAAATGATTGATGGTGTTTAGGACTAAAGTGTTTGATAATGATGAACACCGTTTGGAAATAATGTTGGTATCAATTACACAAGGAGCCAAGAATAACATTAATTTCTAAAACAATTTTAATAACTTGGTTGTCAAACCAATCTTGTAAATGATTGATGATGTTTAGGATTAAGTGTTTGATGATGATGAACACCATTTGGAATCAATGTTGGTGTCAATTGCACAAGGAGCCAAGAATAATATTCATTTTGAAAAGAATTTTAATAACTCGGTTGTCAAACCAATCTTGTAAACGATTGATGGTGTTTAGGTCTAAGTGTTTGACGATGATGAACATCGTTTGGAATCAATGTTGGTATCAATTGCATAAGGAGCCAAGAATAATATTCGTTTCAAAACCAATTTTAATAACCAGTTGGTCAAACCAATCTTGTAAATGATTGATGGTGTTTAGGACTAAGTGTTTGACGATGATGAACACCGTTTGGAACCGGTGAGGAGATTAGACTGCGATTTTGTGAAAATTAAAAATTGTTGATATCGATTGCACAAGCAGTCAAGAATAATATTCGTTTTGAAAAGAATTTTAATAACTCGGTCGTTAAACCAATCTTGTAAATGATTGATGATGTTTAGGACTAAGTGTTCGCGGTACATGACTTTTGCGACACCGTGTGAGCGAAGATAGTGTACGGATAAGGAAAAGAATGTGGATTTCCGTAGCTGTACAAAGTGGTTTAAGCAAATTCCTAGTATCCCGACGCTTGCTTGTCTTCCCGAGTGCAAGATACACTAGAAATACAAGTCGGTAGAGTCCTAACTGCTCTGTGGGCACCATTCTTGACTTGCCACCAGCTGGGTTCCGAGTTGAAATCCTCATGAGGTTGATTGCAATTTTCTTCCCCTCTTCTCCCGAGTTCATCAAGCGCCGAGGATTATTCCTAAGCTTATTGCCCGGTGGCGTCTTCTCACGATTAAAAATACTGGTATAAAAAATTCTATAATCAGCTAGGAAAAATAGTGGGGAAATTTCCGAAAAATTAGGAAATACAAAAGACTTCCACAGAGGTACCCGAAAAAACCTCCCTCGGCAAAATGGAAAAATAAGTGGAGAAGTCTCTACGAAAACATAGCCTGTTAAAAGTCAGAAATAAGGGATGAAAAATAATTTCTACAGGTGCCTGAAAAAAGAAGGAACATACAATAAAATAGCGCAGAGTAAAAATGAACCTTTGTCGTACGAAACGTCGAGAGAGCAGGCTCTGCAAGTTTTCGCGTGTTGAAAGCCAGGGGTTGTTCCCGTAAGAAAATGGAGAATTTCCTGGGAAAAATAAAGGGGGAAAAAGGAGAAGTTGACGGTGTAAGCGCGCAGGAGTATGTGGGAGAGAAATATTCTTGGCTCGGTCTCGCGGAGACCTGCTCCGGAATCCGATTTATTCGTTCGTCGGATCGTGCACGCTCCAGGAATCATTCTTAGGAATAGAGAAGAGGGGTGGTTACGGCTAGAGGGAGAATAAAGGAGAGCGAGCGAGAGAAAGTATATAGGAGAGAATAAGAGTAAGAGGAGTAGAGTGAGGCTGCTGAAAGCGAGATTTTCCGGTCTACATTTCCCGCGACGCCATACGGGTCTAACCTGTTCCCCACGATGTAATAATGCCGCTCTCTCGGTGAAGTAACAATCGGGCAGAAGCGGTGTATAACAGCGGCGCGTCCTGGAGCGTGGGACACAATTTCACCAGGAAGGAAAAGAGAAAACTCGGCTAGCTCTCCGACCGTCCCACACTGGTCCCGGAGCCCGCTTTTTGCGGCCAAAATTCAATTTTTCGACTTTCAAATTTCAACAAAATTCTTTTCCCTCATAATAAGAACACTTTACAACCTCGAAATTCTAAATATTAGGTCTTTTCTTTTATTAATTATTTATTATTATTTTAAATTTTTTTTTAGCATTTTATCTTTCATTATATTCATTACTATATTATATATATTTTATCTATTATATTTATTAGTATATTCTATCTTTTATTCTGATAAAAAAATGTTTCGAACGAAAGTTGATAAGTATTCGCTTTTTTTTACAAACTTGAATATATAAAATCAAAGAAAAATTTTTTTTTTTATAAAAAATGAAGGCTACCTCAATTTATTAACATATATTTTTTACATCGTAATATTCTAACTGGTATCAAGACGAATCCAGCGACCTATAATAAGATAACATTAAATCTTGAAATAACGCTACAATAGTTTCGGCCACAAAAAGTCCGTGTCCCGTTAACGTCTCGTTTCAGACGGTCTCGATTTTTCGCGATTTTCGAGCCGCTCGACCGCTCGTTGACCATGGAAAATTTTCATTAACGAACAGAAGCAACCTGACCTCCCTCGTCCGCCTAAAAAGCCGATTACATGTTCCAACGACTCGGAATATTAGGTCAAACGCGGCTCGCTGGATATTAATTTCGTAGACTAACGTCGGTTCCATTTTTCTCGCCGTTCTTTGTGCCACGGGACATTGAACGTTTTTCATCCCGATTCCATGCTGCCCCGTAAGGCGTTCTCCGATATTCATTTTACACCAGCAAGACGACGAACACAGCGTCTCGCGAGAGCTTCCATCAAGACAACACCCAGGAATGAGTAATAACAATAATGGCGGCTTTGTCCTTGAGAGGACTTTGTCATCGAGGCCAGTACTGAGCTGCCTTTATTACCGAAAGCTGCTCGGAGAGCTTATAAATCATCTTTGAATGAGGAGATTTGTCAAAAATCTAGGACCAAGTTTCAATTTCGAAATTTCTACCGATTTCTATCGCAGACATTCTTTGATACGGTTCTTTATCGTTGAATGAGAAGATTTGTAAGAAATCTTGGAACCAAGTTTCAATTTCGAAATTTCTATCGCAGACAATTTTTAATGAAATAAATGAGTGAATACTTAAAATGTTAAATTTATATAAACATTGAGGATATTTTAAATATTTAATGAATTATTCTTTGATACACGGTTCTCTATCGTTTATCCTGCAAATTTTTATGCGAAATAAAAATTGTCTTAATTAATATAAACTTAAATAAAGATCGTGGATAATGAATGTGTTTATCCCGCAAATTTTTATGTACAATAAAAATTGTCTTAATTAAAATAAACTTATATAAAGATCGTGGATAATGAATTGACTGAGAAGATTTGTCAAAAATCTAGGACCAAGTTCCAATTTCGAAATTTCTACCGATGTCTATCGCAGACATTCTTTCATACAGTTTTCTATTTATGCATTCGCGTTATCGCCAACGTTTACAAGAGTACGCAAGCAGCACTGCAGACAAATAAATCCTTTCTTTGTTAGGGGAAAATCCTCTTCCGGTGGAACGATCGCGATGGCACCTGGTAATTCGGTACACACGTCTGATGTTTGCTTCAGGTACACGTTCCACGTGTGCTCCAGCGATTCAGCGATGGTCGAGCGTCCCTTGGGAGATGATAGCTCCCATTGGGTCTCGTTAGATGATGCGACACGTGGTCCTCGCAGTTCCCAATGGACTCGCGAACACGAGACAGAAATAAGCACTCGTGCTTCTACACGGCTGCGTCGCGTTTGGCCTCGAGCCATAGGGTGGATCCGCTTATTAACACCTTTAATGTCGCGTCAGTCGGTGATTTAAGACCCCAAACATAAAAAAACTCCCCACGGGTACATATTATAAAATCGACTTGAAAAATCCCCTACGAATCGAGGCAATTTTATCTGAGCGACAATTCAACCCTCATACGCTCCTCAGACATAGTTGCATAAAGGACTCTGGAATAATATTTCACCCCTTCTTACTTCAAATTTCAAATCTACGAAAAGAAATATATTTTGCAACACCGACAGAAAGAAATCAATCTTTTTGCAATATGTGGAAAAGGTAAAGGGGTGAATTTTCACCCTGAGGAAAAAAGTGACACAACTCGGAATATATTTTTAAAGAAAGTATTATAATAAATATATAAATTGCGATGTAAATAACAACGGATTATTTTACATTTTTAAGTTGCTGATGTAAATATACAATTTAAAAATTTTAAAGAAAGTTTATATTCGAATCTGAGCGAACAGCAGCGCAAAATAAAAGAATCTTTGAAAAAATCAAAGCATTCACGAATCGGGATTGAAATTCCTTCTCAGATTCGTTCAACTAAAATTTTTCCAATGTATGGGATTGATTGCTTGCCAGCCTTCAAAAAAATTCGAAACAGATCGAGTCTAGATCACGGAGAAGCGATCTGTCGAGACTCTCCGAGAGGTCTGTAGACATCGAGAAGCCTCGGTTAAAAGATACATCTGTCCCGGCGTGAATGGAGACCGATTCGAGGCCAGACAGAAAGAAAAGCAAACGCCATGACACAGCGCAGTTCTTCAGCACCGTTTTCCACCATATGGCCGACGTCCTCTTCGCAGCTTTTCCCATGAAACTCGACACCTCTTTCGAGTCGAAAATAAATCAAAATTATTCGAGATCTGTTCCGTGGGTGACGGATGCTCGTTCATTTCGACGTTTCGACAAACGATCTAGAGGTAACTTTGCGAGGAGACTCGGAAATCGGTTCGCGATGCAAAGTGGGACGGCACGGCGAACCTTCAGCTCGTTTGACATGATAATTCTTTCAATTAAATTACAGCCGCGCGGATCCGAGGCTCCGAAACCGTTGATCGATCCTCCCGTGATCCGATTTGTCCGTTCTTTGTTGAAATTCAACGGTAATCCGATTCGAATCAGCCGCGCCGACGTTGCTGCGCACCGAGCCGGACTCTCCGGACTCCGCAGGGAAATGTTACGTTGCACTTGCGGACCAAGAAACTGCTTTATCGAAGCCATTGTTTCCAGAAAACTGTTTAGCCGGAGGCACTGCAATCGTGAACGTCGACGTTCAACGTTCGTAGCCATTGCTTTCAGCTATTTTAGAGGGATCTTTATCCAAGTTTATTTCACTTTAATTAAGAAAATTTTTATTGTGCATGAAAATTCGCAGGATAAACATTCATTATCCACGATCTTTATTTAAGTTTATTTTAATTAAGACAATGTTTAGTTTGCATGAAAATTCGCAGGATAAACATTCATTATCCACGATCTTTATCCAAGTTTATTTTAATTAAGACAATTTTTATTCTGTATAAAAATTCGCAGGATAAACATTACATTAGATTTTCTACGATTTTCCCGTATGAAAAACTACTTCTCAGTTTTGAAAATGTGTCCTGCGAGAGGAGTAGATGATAAAGCACAGTACACTCTCCTCATGTACTCAACAACATGTTATTTGTCTCGTTCCAGGTAAGCCGAGAACAGCAGATAATGCTCGTTAGCCACAGCAAAGCTTGTAAGTAGAATTTTAAAGAAAACTTTAACATATCATCGTGGAAAAGCGAAAAATTTAAAAGCAGCCTCCATTAATACACTAAAGTATCAAATTAAATATTTCATGGTAAAATTCTTCTCGATCGAAATTGTAATATGTATATAATAAATTTTATGCTTTCAGCTTACAGTTCGATCAATTATAGAAAGCAGCAATTTTGCAATTATTTAAACAAGTTTTGTTTTCCGTAACTCATTAATATTTTGTTAAATATTTTTCCTGTTGTCACAGCAAACGCAAAAATGTCTCTCTTAAAAATAATCCATATATAGAACGAAACGTTGAGATGAAGGTTTAAATAATTGCAAAATTGCTGATTTCTATAATTGAACGAACTGTGCGCCGAAACCACAACAATTTATTATATAAATATTTTATCTCGAGTTTTATCCGTACTTAAAATTAAATAGGATTGTTTACTAATTAAAATACTATTTAATTTTATCCGTACTTAAAATTAAATAGGATTATTTACTATTTAAAATACTATTTAATTTTATCCGTACTTAAAATTAAATAGGATTATTTACTAATTAAAATACTATTTAATTTTATCCGTACTTAAAATTAAATAGGATTGTTTACTAATTAAAATACTATTTAATTTTATCCGCACTTAAATTTAAATAGAATTGTTTACTATTTAAAGTACCATTTCACCTAGTTCCACGGATAGAATAAAAGGCGAGAAGAAAATTCCATTCCGAGGAAAACTGATTTCTCCCGAAATCGCAATAACGCAACATCGAATAAGACAAAAAACGACGGCGCATATTTTCCGTCCAGGGCGACATATCCCGCGGGTGCGTATAAATCGCAGCAATCGATCCGGCCTCGAACAAAGAGAGAAGGGAAACGCATAAAACCATTAGCTTCCGGACACGGGTTTCCTCTTGGCTTTTTATTTCCGCACGTCGCGCGTGTTGGAGGCTCTCGACCGGCAGACGAATTCACGATCGGTCTGTTTCAGGATTCACGGTCCCGGTAATGTTTCTCGGCCCGATGAAAGATTCAGGACGCATGTAATCCCTGTCTACGTGATCCCGTCGTCGGATGCAAATAATCCGCCGGTATCGACGTCACGTTTCGCGCGGCTCTGACGTATCGGATCGACACGGCCTGCTGCAAGCACGTTTGAATTCCGAGGCTTTCTTCGAGCCAACCAAAGCGATCGCTTTCGACGCGTTCTTCGTTCCGGTTGTCGATTCCCATCCCGAACGGTGAATTGGCCGATCTCCACCCGGCGACAGGGAACTTTGAATCACGTGGACGAGTCTCGACCTTGCCAATCAATTAGGATACTTTCCAAATCCTTGAACCCTTAGCATCCTTTGATCCTTTTTCCAATTCGATTCTGGGTACTTGCCTTCGAAATAATAATTGCAATTTGCCCGCAGTGCAGGTTCGTTCACAGAAATGGATTTTTATAGAAAATATAAAAATATAAATTTTATAGAAAATATAAAAATATAAATTTTATAGAAAATATAAATTTTTCAAACTATTAGGACAGTATAATATAGAATGGTTCTCAATCGTTTGTTATTTTATTCTATAAAGGAATTTTGCGAATTAGCAAGTTGAATAGTCGACATTTCGATCTTCGTTTAGATAATTTTCCAAGATTAATTAGAATTGCATCTGTAAAATATTATACAATTTTCAAAACACTTGATGTGAAATTAAATAAATTATTTAATACTGTGAGGCACATGTTAAACACATGTCGGTTATCGAGACACTCTGATTAATAACTGTTTCCTTTTATTTCAATCGACAATTTTAAATAAATAAATTGATATTTACGATATTAATATTAATTTATTTACTCTAATTAATCTTGAAAATGATCTGAACGAAAATGGATACATCGAGCATTTAACTTGGTAATTTGCAAAATGACTTTATTAAACAAAAACCAAAAACACGAACTATTTTGTATTAACAACATATACGATCGAGATTTAATTTCTTAACAAAAATGACAGCTTCCCACGTTATCGACTGATTTTAATCATAAATGCACAAAACTGCACATGCATTTTTAGTTCACGAATTGAGACTTCAATTATTTTTGGTCTTTAAAATTTCCTCAGATATTCGATAATATTTTTCATAGCTATTATTGGAAGAATACTAGTACTGAATTAACTTTGTGACAGGGTTGACGCACACGTGAATTTGCTTGGCGTCGATCATCGTGATCAGTGAACCGTGATTTCTCCTCCTGTTTTCAATTCCTTTTGTACATCGTTAAAAATAATGAGCAAGTGTCGTTTTCAGCGTCGATTCACTTTTTGTATTCCCACTGCGAGTGACTCTTGTTTCAAGCACGATATTAGGAAATGTTTAACATTTCTCTCGTTGATTTTTTTCGATTACCGCAGCATCGGTTCCTGGCGTTCTCCCTCTCTCTTTTCTCTACCGAGATATAATTATATGTTTTAATTAACGGCGAGTTATTCACCGCACGGACACCGTACTCGGTTTTATATAATAATGATAACGACGACAAGAACGCCGAGTCTTTATTACACCACAATGTGCAGCACCGTGGGTGGAGAGAGAATGGGCCACGCAGCAACAAAAGCGGAGTGAATGTAAATATGGAAAACTGGTGAACTGTGGTTGAAAAATGCAGATGAATTATTTTAATGGAATATTTTTCCTCGATTTTACCATATAAGAATCTCTGTTTGATCAGCTCGTATTTGGCCATACAGGAATTTATACAGTCACTGTGAAATAATTCAACGATTCGCTGTTTTATAATTTATTTTTTCAATTCAACTCTTTTCGAATGTTTGTCAACTATGAATTTGTTTAATTGCGAAGGTGATCGAGCTAAGGATAAAATAAGAAAACCATAATGAATTCAGTTGAAAAAAATATGATACGTCAGCACTCTGTGGAGATCTTCAGCAATTTTTATGAATAATTAATAGACCGGGTATGTTCACGGAAAATTTACATATTTATAGTCGAGTTTCGAGGGACCAAAGCAAACCAGAATTTTTATTCTTGCGTCGGCATGTCCGGCAAGATAAAAATACTGCAAAAAGTGTGGAATTCTATTCAAATTTATTTCTGTACACTGTCATAACTCTCTGGCTGTGGTATACAGGAAAATTCGCAGTAGTTCACGATCTAGAATGTACTAAAACAAGTACAAATGGTTAATCAGTATATATATGTATGTATATATTTATTTATTTATTTTTATTCGTCAATGAAAGTCGTCTGTTAAATCTGCATTCTCGTCTTTGAATCAGCAAAACAGCAGCGATAATAAAAAAGCCTGGCACAATCAGATTCTTTGGCGAAAAAATAAAAAATAAAAAGGAGTAGTCGTTCCGGATTTGCGCCTGTTCGATCTGCACCTGTCGGTGTTCCGTCCTAAATTCAGCACTCATAAGTAATCGCCGCGATTTCCCGGTCGATCGTGAGACAAGACGAGGAAGAGAATACTTTTCCATTAGTTGGCCGATTCTTCCCGGGGGCGAGGAACTTCGCCGAAAGTTGTCCCATCGTCCCGCGGCTGTTCGTTAGTCGGCCATTGTTACACCATCTCGCGATATTCCGTTTCGCTTGGTTTTTCACGATGGCAGTCCATCGCTTGAAGGAAAAACGTGCAAGACGAAAGAAGCGAAAGAAGAGACAGAAAATAGTGGGAGGAGGGGTCGTCGAATAAACTCGTGCTTCCGCGAGAAGAAATTCCATCTTCCTTGCCTCGGATCCTTTTTATTCCCGGTTCCTCGAAGCAACGACAGACTTTTTCTCTCTTTATTAATTCTATCTCGCAATCGGCCCACCCCTTGATTTCCCTCGGAAAAAGCTTCCATCCGCTCGATCGGCCGTGTTATCGCCCGGGAAATTTATCATTCCCGGTGTTCAGGGCTTCTTGAATCTTTCATCGAGGAGAGATAAGAAGAAAGAGAGGGGGCGAAGGGGAACTCTTTCGATGAATAAGCGTAATGGAACGCGATTCTGCTACGACTTTGCTTGTTTCGTCATACGCGAGCATCGTGTTTCGCGCGAATTTATTCGCTCCATTCGCCGAGCGGAACGTGGTGCGCGCGCTACCGATCTCTTCCTCCTCGATTTTCCCTCCCTCTCGCGCCGAGTAATTCCGTTAGGCCACGTCTTATCGGCACCTTTCATCGCTCGACCGGAACGGAAAGATCAAACGTGGAAAGAGAACCTGGCGAACGGCCTTCAGCCCGGATTGATTAATACGCTCTGTATCGTGGCTTCACCGGAAATTGCCGGCTGCTTCGCCGATTTCGAGACGACCAAGAAAATCTCACCTTTTCCCTTGGACAGCGTGCAAATATTACAAATATTTTCGCGACGATTGTCCCATTTTTTAAAGGCGTTTTCTCATTTTCTCGAGCACCTTTGCGCAGCACCTGTAGAAATATTTTATTTCCATTTTTTGATTACCGTTATATTTTCTCATAACGATTTTTTCATTTTTGCAAAGGACATTTTTCTTCATTTGGGTATTTCCCATTTTTCCCAGTGAATTTTCCCTGCTTTTTCTTCGTGGTACATACGCCAACAAGAATTTTGAATCCATGTCATGCAGTGGCAATGGTATTTACTTTATTATATAGAAAAGGTCTGCGTACTCCGATTTTGATGAAATTTTAATATGTTACACAGCAACACATTCTGAACAACTTTTTCCTTTTCCAATATAAGGTGTCGCTTTTAGTTTTTGAGATATTTGTAAAAGTCTATCGCTAATACTGTATTGAACTTTTCATATTCCTGCATGCTCCACGACAACGTAAACCTGTATTAGCGATAGTCTTTTGCAAATATCTCGTAAACTAAAAGCGACACCCTATATTGCAAAAGGAAAAAGTTGTTCAAAATGTCGAAATTAATAACATATTCAAATTTCATCAAAATCGAAGTACGCAGACCTTTTTTATACGTAGACATAATTACCACAAATTTTTTGGTATTTTGTTCTGTGCGACATTTCGAGGAGAATGAATGAAACTAGCAGCCATGACAGTATACCAACGAGTTCATTATTTTCGCAGTGAACACAAACGTCCTTGTGTTACAAGCAATGCATTTGTACCAATACAAATAATTCTCGGACGTTTCCGACCGAACATTTTCTGCCAATTAACCACGAGGCTGGATATCTCTTTCGCAATTGTGCGGGAACTTCCGGTTCGACGTTTGACCCGTTCGTGTCCCCAGGGGACGCCGCTGCGAATGTTTCCGAACGGTTTTGAATAAGTTGGTCGAAACTAATTTAACGGTATGTTAAATTAGAGAACCAGTTGCCTGTCGGTTGAATACCGACGTCGCCGTTTTGCACGCCACTTTTCCCCCCTTCCGATCTTCCTTAATGTAACTAAACTAATTTGCGATTGTTCAGCTGGCTGGCTGGAAGAGAGGAGAGAGAATGTGTACGAGTAACAGAGAAATAGAGAGAGGGAGAGAGAAGAAGAAGAAGAGCTGCTAGCAGGGCGGCAAGTTCCGAAGTTTGTCGCGGCACGGTTAGCTCCGAGCAATTACGGAAAATTTGCATCGATATTTCCTGGCCCTCGAATAATTAGAACGCGGGAAAAATGAAGCCGCGAACCGAGTCGATGCGCAAGTTACCGACTAATTTTCACGGAGGAATATTATCGTTCCAGAATTCACGACCAAGCGATTTCGAATTACTGCCCCGCGAAGATGTATTGCTGGTAAAAGTTCAACCATTATAACTTACTCTTTTCCATTGGCGGATTAAAAATTCTCTACTTTATCTTCGAATTCGACTCGGGATTTACCTCGAACCGATTCCGCTTTCAAGATGTGGAATTAACGAACATTGTTCTCGCTTTCCGTGCTGTTCAAACTAACAGGGAAATTTTACACGGACTGGTACAACGTGGAAGGAAATAAATAAAACATTCCAGGAAGATAAACAAAGCCGGAACGAAATTAAACGTTCGCGCGAAACAGAACGGTTGATTACGGGTGTCGATATCTTCGCAAATTGTATGCGCTGCAGCGGCGGGGAACCGAATGCACGAATCATTAGACTTTGTTCAGCCATAATTATGGACTGTTCGGTATAAACGGAGTCTGGTAAACACGGCGAGTCAGGGAATGATTTCGTTCTCGAATCCGTAAACAGCAACGTTCGGCTGGTTTGGTCAGGTTTGACGAACTTATTCGACGGGGAAACGCGTTGTTCCGATCGGCGAGAAATATTATTAACGGTATAATTAATTCGAGCCCGGGTACGGAAGTTAATTAGCGGCTGACAGACAGGTTATCCCTCTCGTTTGACACTGCCAACTTGCCGTCTGTTCGTCGAAATTATCGTCGACGCGTGTTCCGCCTGCGAGAACGCCTACATTCAGTGCTACTGTACTCGAGACACGTGCGTAAACAACGTGTTTGAAATTACATGCGAATTTATTATTGGCGTGGCCGATCCCGCGGTATTTATTCCCTTTATTGTAGAATGGTTTTTAGAATGTGGGCCTGTGGGATTTTAGGGCACTGGGATACTGGGACTCTGGGATTTGGGTCTACAAGATTCTGGGAATCTAGAACTCTGGGACTCTGGATTTTAGGACTCTAGAATTATATAGGTGGGGCACTTGGATCAAGAGATTCGAAGATTCCTGGATTCATGGGCTTCTAGGATTTTGGGGCATTGGGTTTAGGAATCATCGAATTCTGGGACTCTAGGATTTTAGGGCACTGGGATACTGGGATCATCGAATTTTGGAACTCTAGGATTTTGGGGCACTTGGGATACAGGGATCTTCGAATTCTGGGACTTTGGGGTTGGGTCTCAAAGATTCCAGGACTCGTGGGCCTCTGGTATTTTGGGGCACTAGGATACTGGGACCATTGGATTCTGGGACTCTGGAATTTAGGTCTCCAAGATTCCAGGACTCGTGGGCCTCTAGGAGTTTGGGCGCTGGGATCTTCGGATTCTGGGACTCTGGGATTTGGGTCTCCAAGATTCCAGGAATCTAGAACTCTGGGACTTTGGATTTTAGGATTATAGGACGTGGGGGCATTTAGTTTATGGGACCCTAGGACTTTAGTACTCTAGAATTTCAGTATTTTAGAACTATGAAGTCTTGGTACTTTTGGGACACTAGGACTCGGGACTGAAGGATTCTGAGATTTTTGGATTCTAGGATTTTAAGACTCTGGGATTGTAGGATTTTTGAATGTCTATGAATTTGGGCTGTCAGATCTATACGACTCTAGGACTTTAGGGCTTTAGGGTTCAACACAAAATATTAATGTATTAATTATAGGCCCTATTAATAATAGGGCCTAGGATTCTGCACAAAAATAGTACATTTCAGAATAATAATAATGTATAATAATAATAGGGTTCTAAAATAAAAATGCCACGACTTTAGGACTCCAGGACTCCAAGATTTTAGGACTGGTATTGTAGGTCTTTGGCTTTGGGTCTTCAGGACCTCTTAGGATTTTGAGACTTTTAAACCAGCACTCTATAAACTTGAAACTGTTCATGTATGAAGTGCTTTCAAATTCAGATAAAATTCTCAAATCTTGATACCTAAACTCCATACTTCTAAAGTCCCACTTCACAGACCTCCCATCTAAAAATGCAAGGGAATTCAATACGGAATTACCACCTTTCCCTGCAAAGCCATTAAAATATCCTCCGCGTTAAACAATTCACCAGCCTGACGGCTGTAAAGTCGATACACGAGTCTCGGGGGCGCATCAGCCGCCGGACAGGATCTGGACGGCAGTGACTGTCCTTCGTGCGGGATAGGTTCCGGTCAGGTCCCGTGACAATGGCGGCAGAATTAATTCAGCGACTCACGTGTCCGATACGCGACTTAATCGACACCCTAAAGAATCGAACGAGCCTTTCAGCCGGAACGTTGCGGCGAGTACAGCGAGAGAACACACAGTGGATCGAGGCGTGTGCCTCCCCTCTCGTCCCTGGCTTTATTATCCTGCCGGGGCATAAATTTCACGGGCTCAGAGCGGTGTTCGCGTGTACGTGTACAGGTGTGCCCCACGTGTACCAAGCACACGGACACGATACACGAGCACGGTGAAATATCGACCGGGAAGGAAGAATGACTTTCGACACGGCGAAAGAACGAACAAGGAGAGTTCTTTCCACCCCCGAAGGAGGAAGAGGGTTGGTCGAGCGAGGAGAGGCAAGGCTCGCCGATCTTATCCCCCTTCGAACTCGCATTTCTAACGAGACGACCGGGTTCGCCGCGATTACCAGGACCCGATACGAGCTTTCGATTAAGTCCCGTCGCGGATCACCGTTTGCCACCACCGCAACGATAGGAAAACTTTCTGCTTGCGCGTGACGAATGCTGCGAAGTAGCGCCCGCGCTCTTAATCGGAAACTCGGAGACCCTTCTAATCCTCAGACAACGAAACTTCGAGTCTGATTACGATCCTGCACGGATACACCATCGTTCCGATTTTCAATGGGTCCTGCTCTCACTCGCGTCGTTCGATGAATTACTGGCGAATTCGATCCTCAACATTTTACTGTGTTCCTGGTGCCCACTACATTTTCGAAATACATTAATTTCGTAAACCATGTGCTGGCTAATGAGCCAGCTGTTAATGTGACCACATTAAAATTTGCATAAAAATTGCACAACGACCAATCAACGCTCATTTTATACAGAAATGGGCCCACTTTATTTTGTAGTAAACAAAATCTTTATATAGAAAATTTATATAGAAAATTCAATATTATATATTATAATAATATGTATATATTAAGGTGGTTCGGAACCCACCTTAAAAACAGTAGGTCCCGCTGGAATTGGTTGCAATTAGGCGATAGGTAAAATTGGAAAGAGAAGGAGAGTGGTGTATGGACTTGAAACCCTGAGGGGACCAAGTATCTATTTCCTAAAAATATGTATATATTATTAATATGAGGTATATTAAATTTTTTATATGAAAATTTATTCTTCTCTAAACAATTCGTCACAGTCTTCTTATCATTCCAAAGCCGAGCGAAGCGTTCTAAAGTACTCGAAGTATTCAATAAATTCAAGTCGCTGTAACTTCGCCAATAAGCAGCGCAGTAAAAAATTATAAAATTCGTGTTCCTGATGCCCACTACATTTTCGAAATACATTAATTTCGTAAACCATGTGGTGGCTAATGACATAGCTATTAAAGTGTCCACATTAACATTTGCATAAAAATTGCACTATCGGACCAAGGACACGTGGTTAGTAACATCGTCCTGCAACCGGACTGGAATGAAACCATGGAATGAAATAAAATGCAGCAAAACGTCGAATAAGTATTTCGTCGGTCTCGCGGTGGAATTCACGTTCCACGACTGGAATCCGTCGATATTCCGAGGAAAAGGGCTGCTCGTGGTCGAGGGGCGCTAACGACGTGATCGTTCCCGTGTTTCCGGAGGCTCCGACTCTGCCGTATCTTGGAACGTGGCTGGTCGCGAGGGTTTTCGAGCCTCCAGCTTCCCTTTTCTTCCCTCCTGGCTTAGCAGACGAGCGGCGGTCGAGGCCCTCGAGAGAAAAAAAAAGAAGAAACCGTCGTTGACGAAGACGATGACGACGACGAAGACGAGCGTCCGCGGACGTGACGAACGACCGTGAATTCGGATCAGGATACTTGAAAAGCTGCTGATAATTTCATTTCTCGGCCGAGCGCTGACTCGACCGGCCCCGATAATCGCGCCGGTTATACCTCGAAATACGGCGAGTCCCCCCTCCTCCCGGATTATACGGCCGGTCTTATATTATTCCTATCGCTTTACCAGCGGCTTTTCCCCGAGCCTCGCTCGAGTGTTCCACCGGTTCCTCCCTTTGTCTCGCCGGTTTCTAATTAGACGGATCACCCCGCGTTTCCCGATTATTCGAATCCGAGACTGCTGGAACGGAACGAAATCGTGGATCTCCCGGAAAAAATCCTCGCACGTGCGTGTTCCAAAGTTCGATCCACCGGACGGAATCTGTACTTCCAAACGAATTTTATAATTTTTTACTGCGCTGCTTATTGGCGAAGTTACATCGACTTGAATTTATTAAATACTTTGATTGGGTACTTTAGAACGTTTCGCTCGGCTTTGGAATGATAAGAAGCCTGTAACAAATTGTTTAGATAAGAATAAATTTTATATATAAAAATTTTGTTTATTCCAAAGAAAATGGGCCCATTTCTGTGTAAAACATTTCTAAGTTATTTAAGTTCAGAGATCGCCCTTAGCTTCTTGAATGTTTCGAATGTTTTAGAAAATTTCGCTTGGGTTTGCAATATTATAGGGACTGTAAAAATTTTCTTAGGTAAACGATGTTTATTGCAATAACAGGTGGGTACCTTCCTGTGTAAAACGATCGTTGATTGGTCGTTGTGCGATTCGTTTTTACCTAGTTATTGAATTTTAAATCAGAATTGATCCTATCCAATCCGAACGTCTAAATTCATCGAAGGATCATGGTGTCTCCACCTTGTTGCTTCGGTTCGTCTCCTTAAAATCGATACTACGGAATGTTTAACCTGATCCCAGGTAACGAGCAATGATTCGTTTCCGTTATCTGCTCCGAGAGCTACAGAGGAACAGGTGGAGAGAGAGAAGGCTGTTGGCTTATTTGCTTGGCGGAGGTTGTACGGCAGCCGGACCGGTCAGGCTCGATCACGCGAGCTAATCTGTACAGTGCTCGATTAGCGAATTAGCGATGGCCCAAGAGAGTGCTCGGAAGTAATCGGTTCCGGCTCCCCGAGAGCCCGTTGTCCTTTCTCGCCGCGCCATCGATCAGCTGATCGTGTTCTCTCGGCCAGAACGCAGATACCAGAAAGAAAAAAGAGAATTTATTACGGTCTGTCGGGGGGAAATTCTGCTTTCGTGGTATCCGGACTAAATACCCCGATAACCAGCGAAATATGGAGCTGCGCGGGGGTTTCTTTCATCGTTATCGCGGACATTATACCGGGAACGATGGGGTGCTTGGCTGGATGTGCTCGCGAACGATTGGGAACGGTATTTCAGAAATAAACTATCGCCTTCTGCGCAAGAAGAACGTGTGCTGCAAATTTTTATTATTTTTAAACTGATCTGAAGGGACGCCTAGTAATTTCTCGACATGGTGTCGGAGTTTAATTTAAATCTAAATTAACCTATCACAAAGTGCAATCTTCCAGCTTCAACGTACAAAAATTCCAACAGGAACGTATATTAAAATTGCTCGGAATAATGCCATCCATTAACCCTTCCCTGTGTGACTTTTAATTGGGATGGAAAAATTGAAAGAAGGTCAGGTTTTAAGGGAAAAATATTTTTTAAAAATTTCGAATAACATTTTCAAAAAGATGAACATATAAAAACATTTTTATTTTACTGTTTACCACATTTCTTAACCCTCATACGTTCCTGAAAAATATCTACACAAAACAGACTATGGATAACAGTTCACCCAATTTTTACACGTTGAATCAACACATTATATTTCATTTATACAGTCACGTTTTAAATAAATAATTTTGTAAGTATGTGAAAATATTGAATGAGTGAATTTCCACCCTGAGAAACGTACGAGGGTTAACTTTATCATATATGATGCACTAACCCTTCGCTGCTTAGTGCTATACGTTTGAAAATTGAAATTTATTGAAAATTCACTTATTCAATACTTTCGCATTATATGAAAATTCAATATAATGTTCAATAATATTAAATTTTCTATATAAATTCCATATACAAAAATTATTTTTATATGAAAAAATAAGGTTTACAAAATTATTAACCCTCATACGTTCCTCAGGGTGAAAAATTCATCCATTCAGTATTTTCAAATATTGCAAAATTATTTATTCTTTCATGTCCAAGTCGCGAGACGTATTTCTTTAAAACGTGACGCTATAAATGAAAAATAATGTGTCGATTCAAAGCAGAGTTAATAACGTTGACGACGCTACCTGTGCCCGATGCAGTAATTTCTGTGCCAGTTTCGGCGGCAAGAGAGTCGAAGAAAGGCTTGCGTAACGCCACGAGAAAGTCTCCCGATGCGTGTCCCGTTTACCTTGACTTCGGGAGAGCGGTGGTCGTGCGGGAGATACGTTCAAGTTGACGAGAGAGGATCTCAGCCAATTTATCTTGCGAGCCGCGAACCGGATAACGATTAATCCGGTTACGCGGACGGATCCCTCGCTGGGTGAAGAGCGCGTCGCACCGTGTGACGTCAATGTTAACAGGCACACAGCTCCTAACAAGTTGGTCGGTACAAGCCGGTAACGAGTCTCGGACGACGCCGTAACGAAGTAGCTTCAACCAACTTCGTCGTATTTCGAATATGGAGTGAGAGAGAGAGGAGTTAAAGCACTGCGGGGGCGTCGCGACGTTTCTGTCTTTCCCTGTATGCTGTACTCTTCACTTTCTTCGGAATAACTAAACTGATGTTTTTGGCGCAAAGATTCGATCCCATGTTACTAACTAACAAGAGAACATAGTAAATTGATACAAACCTATTTTGATGAAATTTATGTGAGATATAGATCTACGAAAAATATTTGGGACGTGTTTTTTATTGGCAACCATTTCCTCTGAAGGGGTGAAAACAGCCCTCAAAGTTGAGGGTCATATTTTTTAAGATATCTCGGAAACCAGTGGTCGAAAAAATTCGATTCCGTTTTTGAATTGTGTGTTTTTTAATGGAAAACGTAGTCGTGCAAGACGATTTTAACAAACGTTTTTTGTTTAAACAATACATTAAAAATTTGATGTTTTTCATTGCAGTTTCTCGTATGTATTCTTAGTTAATTTTAATGTTGATCCAAAATAAGGAATACGTATTTAACAATAATTATGAATAATGAAAGATAGTAATTATTTAGAAGTTGAGCATCCTCTCAGATTTTGATGAAGTTTAAATATATTTTTAGATGTTTTTTGTTGTTGTAAATTGTTGTTGTAAATGATCGAACTTTTGCGCCGCGAATAAAAATTTGTAATATCCTGAAGATAAATTACGATCGATAACTAATTAATTAGTAATTAATTATTCAATTGAATGCCTCGTCAAAGCAGTTTATTGTGTTGCTGGTAAAAAGATATTGTGTCTATGTTCTCTGATACGTGTCTCTTCTGAATATTCGAGCGAGACACTACAACGACTGTCTCTCCCCTCCTCTTCGCCGCTAGCTTAGAATTTCATTTGCGTTTCATCTACATTTTATCTGGAAGGCACAGCGTTGCGTGCAACTCCGGCGTCGTAAAGACCACGCTGGAAAACTGAGAAAAGCTGCGAAAATACCGGATAGATGATGAGAGGCTTTCTCCGGTTGTTTATGGTGTTCCATAGCTGCTAGAGAGTTTGTTCACCCTAATAGGACTACCTCCAGTTTCCCACCTTACCACTTTTTCGCAAAATGCTTTTTTACACGCTTTCCTCCGTGTCGTTTTCACTCTGTCCGTCTGTTTGGTTCTTCATTCTTTGGTTGTGTGCACACCGTTTTCCCTAGGGGATTTTCGGTATTTATCTGCGGATGTTCGTTATAGCCGTGAATTTTTCCGTTTTCACGTATTTTTGTATTTTCTGCCAATTTTTGCTTCTCATATCCCGAGGCAGACACATTTTGCTCGGATTGTAAACCACTCGGTTTACCTGTAACTATATTTTTTATCCCCAACCTTTTTCCCCCACATTTTAGATCCCCTAGGCCATTTTCGGAGGATTTTAACCCCGTCTGTTTCCTTTGATATGATCATTCTCTATTTTTTTTAGGATATTTGTTCATTGGTTTGGCAATTTTTTTTTCGTACCTCCGTGTAGCCAGTTATAGTTCTTCTTTATGGAGAATGTTTCTCCTATTTTTTTTTGTGTACACAGACGTAATGTTCTACTTTTAAAATATTTTTTTTGTTTGTGGCGTTCGTTCTGCTGTGTAAACAATTAAAAGTTCTGGCTTCGAAAAAATTAACCCTCGTACGCTCCTCAAAAGTAGATGCATAAAGGAGACTACGATAACGATTCACCCATTTTTATTTTACACGTTGAAACAACACATTATATTTATTTATATCCTCATATTCTAAAGAAATAAATTTCACAACTTGGGCATAAAACAATTAATAATTTTACAGTATGATATAAAAAGAAACAGTTATTTTACTGTATGTGAAAATGTTTCATGGGTGAATTTTCACCCTGAGGAACGTAAGAGGGTTAATAAAAATAGTCCAGTAATAATTAATAATTTTACAGTATGATATAAAAAGAAACAGTTATTTTACAATATGTGAAAATTTTTGATGTGTGAATTTTCACCCTGAGGAACGTACGAGGGTTAATAAAAATATTCGTGACACTCTAAAAAAAATGGACGTCGGTTCAACACCGAAAATTTCCGGTCGACCGTAGGCTCGGGCTCTCCTCGAGCCACAGGTGGTTTCAAAAGAGGCGAAAAGCGGCGGGAAAAGACTGGCCGCTCGATAAATGTTAACCAAACAATGACGGAGAGAAGCGTTTTCAATCGCGGACGTACCGCTTCCCGACCCGGTCCGATATAATTGTTATCGACAGGGAAACAAACTAGCATCATTGGTGGTGTGCTGTGTCGAGGGCGACCATCGGACTCGTCGGAACACCGAAATTCCTGTCCGCAGTTGCCATTACGCGTCGCTGTTAGCTGCTACAAGCAAATGTCCCGTGTTAACTGCTCCGCGACGGAAATGGCGAGGCCGCGTTCGATTTGTTCGCTACCTGGCCATTGTTGCACGAAATTAGAAATTTACGCAAACCTCGCTCCACCGGGATTCGCTCAGATTCGACTTTTACGAAACGAAATTGTGTGTATGATCCGGCCTCGATCTGATTCGAAATTCACTCTTGTTTGCATCACTTCGGAAAATTATATTTTGTATAGTTTTTTTTACAAAATTTCTACAAGCTACAATTTTTATGGACATCAGAAGAATTTTTAAAGTCAAATTTTTAAAGTTAAAGTCATTTCCTACAGTTTTTTACAAAATTTCTACAAACACCAATTTTTATGGACATCAGAAGAATTTTTAAAGTCAAAATTTTAAAGTTAAAGTCATTTTCTACAGTTTTTTTTTACAAAATTTCTACAAAATCCGATTTTTATGTACATCAGAAGAATTTATAAACTCAAATAAAAATTAATAAAAGAGACAATGTAAAATAACAATAATAATAGATTATACGTTCGATAGTAACGGAAGTAAGGAAGTCATTAAAAAATAATGATTGATGCTTCCACACTTGCCGGTAAGCGATCCACGCGCCAGAGAGATCATTGGGATCGAGAAAGTCTCGTTCGGTGGAATTTTCACGGAGATCCAGTGACCTCAGACACGCGCACGATTTCTACGCCGGCCATTGAGCAACCAAGACCTTATTATATCACATTTGAGCGGTTCACCGCGAGGATTTTTACCGTAGTTGCGTAATACTTAATGCAGACAATCTTTGCAACGCAGGTAATCGTTTGTTCACCGTGGGTTGCAGAATCCTGCGTGGCTGGACGGGATTCTTGCACGAACTGCATTCCGGAACATCGTCATATTAAACCTGGCGCTCTTCTTCCAGTTTCTATACTGCTGCTATTTATTGTCGGACATGCGATGTTACAAATATTCAGTCGACCTTTTCCACTCGCGTTCTTTCCACCCGAGAATGCATTCTTTTCGATGTTCGTTGAAATTATTGGTACATTTATTTTACAAGAAGAATTGTTAGGTCGTGTGTATATACAAGAATATTGAAGAATATACAAAAATATTGAGGAATATACAAGAATATTGAAGAATATACAAGAATATTGAAGAATATACAAGAATATTGAAGAATATACAAGAATATTGAAGAATATACAAGAATATTGAAGAATATACAAGATTATTCAAGAATATACAAGAATATTGAAGAATACACAAGCATATTGAAGAATACACAAGAATATTGAAGAATACACAAGAATACACACGTCTATGCAATGATCTCTAAAAATAAGTAAATGATCTATCCAAAACTACGTCATCATGATCCCCAAACTCACCGAACCCACTAACACCGATGAGAATTCACTCAATCAAGTCAATCCTCATCGAATCGCAGAAGTTTTCAAAGAAGAACCTCTTGGCCGAGATAAATCGTCAGCCACGGCACATGTCTCGCGGCAGGGTCCATTTATAAAGATCGCAGAGTTTATTAAATGTCCCAGGGACTGTGTTTAGACGAAACAAAACGCGGCTCATGAATAGAAATACAGAGCGAGTCGGCCGCAATCCCGCGACGCGCCGCGAGTAGAGGCCTCGGGATTGATGGTTACGTCTCGGATAAACTCGACCCGTTACCGGTGCAACGGTTTATATACGGATACATAGAGACGCGGGGTGGCTGCCTCCGGATCCCTGTCTATCAGGGATGTAGGCTGGCATTTATTGTTCCTGGCAAAGCCGATAAATCGGCCTTCGGGAACCGTCGAGCGAGGGAGAATCGCGGAGGCGTTGCGAAACTCCATGAATGCTTCATCGCAAATTAGCTTTTCACGAGATGGGTCCGCGAACCTAACAGATCCACGGGATCACGTTGTTTCCGCCGCGGATTTCGTCGAGATCGAACTTTGTTGCTTACCAATTTACTATTCCCGATCGATTTTCACAGATAAATTTATTTCCGGAACCAAATGAATTTATAAAATAGAATCTTCCAGTTTTAATTTGAGCCCTTGATGTTCGAAAATTTCTACGGGAATACATTTCAAATCTGATTTCATTCACAACACGATTATTTCTGTCTGCCAACCGCGATTTTTTAATTTTTTGACAAGGTTTAAAAATTTATTTTAGCATTAATTCTTAAGCTAGCTCGAATGGTACTTTTCTTACGAAAGAATCCAACGATCGTAGCAGGGTTGAACAAAATATAGTTGTTCACAATTTCGGTATAAAACATTAGTTAATTAATTATCAAGGAATAGGACTCTAGTGCTAGAATATCCTCGGTTCGAAATTCCATACGAAAATTGATTAGCTCTAGAGTTACTCGAACAATTCGAATGACCAGATTGGTGATCCGATACGCAGATGGAATCGCAACTCATCCGAACCAATTAGCAGAAGACGTGCAATTCATCGTTGTTACCAGGCAGTTACAGATTAGACAGAATATTGCCGAATATTATACTGAATAATAGAGTCGAATTACATCGGATAATAGAATAGTATTACGAACAGCCAACAGACATCAATCGTTTCATTCTTGTCAAATCCACGTGCTAAATCAATCAATTGCAAGAAACAAAAGGTTCCAAAAATTGATAGAACAGTGTACGCTTATTTTAAAGTCCTTCGTATCCTTTATTTCTATTTGGTTGGTGTTGGGTGTAATTATCAAAGAAATTTATATTAAACATATGAATTAATAAAAGAAAAAGGGGGTCAGCGAACTTGGCCTTATGAACAAATCCAATATATTAATCTCTGCATTAAAATTTAATATTTCAAATATTTATCAAATATTTATCAAAAATTTATATCAGTTATTCCAGTTCGTTCAAGAAAATGCATTAAAGCAATTTAGCTAATTTGATTAAACTTTTAAAGCTTCAATCCTAATATGGATTTTTCTCAAAAAAGAAGAAAACTATATATATTAATATAAATTTAATAATAAAATAAAATATATAATAAATATACAGTATTTACATATAATATATAATAATAAATATAAATTAATAAAAGAAAAAGGTGGTCAGCGAACTTGGCTTTATGAACGAATCCAATATATTAATCTCTGCATTAACATTTAATATTTTAAATATTTGTTCATATATCTTAATTTAATTTATACACATACTAGTGTGTCCCTTCGATACCACTTTTTGCTAACCACGTCATGAAATTTCTGTTCGGTACAAAGACGCAGAATGCAGTTGCGAGTGCGATCATCGTGATCTAATTGGCGGATCATTTTCGACGATAACCCGCGAGGTTTGAATTTGCAATTCAAACGCTTGAAACGGGACTGTCTTCCAGAAATAGTTGTCGGTACGAAGCGGTAGGCGGTTTCCGCATCTGTTTACCGGCGGACACGTGTATACGTGCACCGTTGCACCGAGGGATCGGCCGTGTTGCATTGTCGTCGGTCTCCCCGTGATTCATTGATCACAGGCCGCACGTGTACCGATTCAATCGGATCTATGCTGTTCGTTGGCTCTGTCGATTCAACGGCTTGACCGATTATCCGCACGGATCGACCGTAATCGGTGTCTCGATTATCGCCGATTACGTCCAGTCGTAAATCCCTCGGCTCACGACGAGAGGACTTAATAATCGTTCTCGAGGAGATTGATTAACTGTTTCGTGTTCTGCCCGGTGAATGCGCCGGCGTCTGCAAGAATTGTCAGAGACTCCGGAATTCTCTGCACTGTTTGATATATACATTTTAAACAACGCCTAATCATATTAAATAATTTTAAATATTATTTATGCTACTTTACTAGACGGTGGATTTTATACATTTGTGACAAAAATGGGTATGTACAATTTAAAACAGTGAAGATCATCAAAAGAAGAATTACTTTTTTATTTGGCTCTTGTGTCTTGCAATCAATGCTAACATTTTTTATTTTGTACAAAAATTCGCAGTTTATTTATTGTATACAAGGTCCAGATATTACCAATTTGATTTAAGTCATTATTATTATTCGTACGTACTGGTTAATCGATGAACATACTGGTTAATCAATGAACATACTGGTTCATCACCTCCACAAAATTCGAAAACACTGTAGAAAAAAAAATATTTTGATCGAACAAATGACAATACCGTCATTGTTTGAGCGCAAGATTCTCGGCAAACAAGTTGTCCAGACAGGAATAAATTTTTTCCTGGATACATCGGTGTCGGATCGAGATAATCGAGACAAATATTGATTCAGTAAAAACGGCCGCAGAAGTCTCGTTATAAGAAGCTCCGGTACTCAAGTTGCTCAATCAAGATTAATATCCTCGCTTCTATCACTTTTGCGCGAGGCGATGCCGGATCGAAGAGAGGAATTGCGTAACGCAATTATTGTTGTAGTTCCCTCAGGTGTCCTGACGCAACCGTATAAATAGCCTGCAAGCCTAATCGCTCAAGGCAGAAGCGAGTAAAAAATTTCGTCATCGTATCTCTTTCTCTCTCTCTCTCTCTAAAAATTCTCGATCTAAGATCTCTGGTTAGATCGACGACTTGCGTCATTTCTCAGAGACATTTGTTATTAACACTATGACACGTATGACCTTACAACATTTACTTAGACATTCTGCGATTTCCATGAAAGTTATAATTCATATTGTATGAAGTACTTGCATAAATATTTATGAATCTTCAATTTAATGGACACAAGATTTAAAATCTGCTACAACTGATTAATTACAAAGGTGTCGAATTAATTTGTACAAACAAAACAATAAATAGTAGAGTGCCATGTGGAATCATGTTAAACGAATTGGGAAAATGATAATGAAGATATGAATATAAAAGATCCTATTCAAAAGAGTTTTCAAAATTTATTATAGTAAACTATTTCCATTATTCACATTATATACATTCACCTGTCAAAGGAGAAACGACATTCAAGTTATCTCCAACATTTTTCCCCTTACAATTCTATTAACAAACACACTTTTTATTTATACTCTTTAATTTTCTCTACTATTTTATTAATTTTATTAATTTTATTAATTAATTAACTCTTGATCGATCTCTACCATATCGATCTTAAACGACATGATGTCCTGTTTAAAGAAATATATTTTCTTTATACGAATAATTGGAAGAAGAATTTCATAGATTAAATTTCATCAAGACTGAAGTGCATCGATACGAAAAATTAAGTAATCTTTTTAATTATCTTCGACAATATTCTGCCGAAATAATTGGCCAATTTCAAACAAAAGTATCCCACAGTTTATTCGTCCGTTTCGTCCGATTATTAATTACTTTCTCGAGACGTTTCCCAGCCGTCGCAGCGATTCAATCTCGTTCCCGGTGACCATCTTTGCCCGTAGTTCCCGGGAGAGAGGTCCGTAGGATGGTAAAATAATCCCGGGGTTCGAAGCTCGGGAACGTCTCGGATGGTTCGCGGGATCGTAGGGAGAAAGGCGAAGAAGAGAGGTATAGTCCGCGGCCGTAATGTCACGAGCCGGCTAAATGGCAGAAAAGTTTCGCCTGGAAACGAAAGTGAAAGGTCGTCGAATGTCTTTCACGTGGCCGGCGCCAGACAGCTTGCCGGTGGAACGAAGAAGAAGGGAGAGAGGATGATGCTAGCTGAAAGAAGACACGCTCGTTTCGGGAGGATCGATCCAACGGGAAAAGAGAGGGTCCCTCGACCTCTGACCCTCGACACGTTCACGATCTTCTCCGAGATATTCGTCCTGTTCGCCCTTCGCCGTTACGTTCCGTCCCCGTGTCGATATGGAAGCCGATCCTACCGGATCCCAGACGCTCGTAAAACCAGCGTCCCGACGAGACCGGCGAAACAAGGGAAACGAAAATGAAGTAGGCGACCGGGAAAACCGGTACGATTTATTAGTCTGCGGTGTCGGCCGACCTAGAAATATTCCTCCAAGACGACGACCAAGATCTTGCGCCGCCTTTCGAATTTCCCGCCACTCTGCGATAGTCGCATTTCAGACCGGAACGTCAGCCATACTTAATAACAGACTCCAAGCTAATTAATCTTGAAAATTGTTCTAAACTAATATCGAAACGTCGAGTATTTAACTTGGTAAATTAGCAAAATTGTTTTACAGAATAAAGTAACAAACTTGCACCGAAAACATTAACTTTTAAAATTTCCCACCACTCTGCAATAGTTGCATTTCAGATCGGAATGTCAGCCATACTGAATAGATTAATAACAGACTCAATACTAATTAATCTTGAAAATTGTTCTAAACTAATATCGAAACATTAACCATTATAACCATTATAACCATTATAATATAAAACATTAACCATTCTATATTAACAACAAATACGATCGATAGAAGAATATATTTAATAGATTAATCTTTGACACCCTATACATATTTTTTCTAAATTATAATCGTTATCAGCGTGTCTTTAATGATAATATATATACATATATATGGCGGCGTGATTCTCACAATGCGGATTCGCAAGGGTTGATAGGATTAATTTTAACGAACAGAGCGTTGGTTTTCCTACATATAACTAAGAAAATGAATCAACAGGCTTAGTTTTCTGACGGTAAAACAAAAACCTTCCCTTAACAAGCTTAATCTTCTTACGTTAAGTAAGAAGCCCCAATGAACAGTCTTATTTTTCTCGAGGTAACAAGATTAATTAACAGTTTCGATGTCCTTGCATTGAACAGACCGTGAGGAATGTCCGTAAATAATTTTCTCTTCATACTCTTCGACACCCCCAATTAAAAAAATCTGTTTTCAAAAAGCCATTCAAAAAATCACAGCCAGCGGTGTCTCCCAGCGGGCTGGAACAATTAGCCGGCTGCCAATCGAAATTCCGAGGGCACGAGCCACCACAAGGGAGTGTCTCCCTCACCCCCAGCATCCCCCACCCACACGTGGAGTCACGAAAACACCGTGCAAAATAGGAGGACCCGGGTAAAGCCCAGCGATCCGAGAGATTCCCCGAATGGTATAAAGGCGGCATCGAACAGCTGAGGGGGTTGGATGGAAGTGTGGGACGGGGGTGAGAGGGCGCGGGGGAGTTGGCCGGGAAACGAGGGCGGAATACGTGTGGAACACGGTCGATAAGGGGGGCCTGTTGCTCGCAACGGTCTCTGCGGCCGTCGGACGTTCGCGGAGCCGGCGAAACTGAAATGAACTGAGAGAGGTGGTGCCAGAGAAGGGTGGCAGAGAGGGGGTGGCCGTCTTTCGGGCTGAATTTACGGGCGTCTAGCTGGCTCGAAGGCCAACCGACCCCCTGTGCCAACGAGAACTCCGAGGGGTAGATATCGAGCCGTGGAAAAATCGAACCCCCGACCACAGTTTTCTTAAAGACGGTGCGGGGATGAACGCCACCCCCCAAAATTGTTTTCCATCCACAATACACTTTTCTGACTTATACATTTTCTTATTGGACATTTCCAACATCAACACCGTATATTATTATTCTTTTTTTATAAAGATCCACAGTCTACTGTTATCTGCTGACGGTTCCAACCCCCTGGAGCTATCAGAAATTTAGCGTGCATAGCGTAGGCAGCTGAAAAGAGGGATGGGGGAAGTGCCTTGGGAAATGATAATTCCCTACGTCAGGAATTTTTCACAGCAATCTTTCACAAGGGTATCCTCAACACCCCCGAGAATTCTCACCCCTAAGAATCAGTGGCCAAGCATAAAATCAAAAATCCTATGCAGGCTAGACAACGTCGCATTAAACGTGGAGCTTAGGCTCAATTAGAGGGTCGGGGCATGTTCGTTAGGAGTTGCGGGTTGTTTCGCGCGTAGCGGCATCGCGACTGCGGCTTTATTAAAATTTTTGCCATGTTGAACAGCAGCAGCCAGTGGCGCAGTTGCAATTGTACGAAGTCAGCGGTCCGCGGACTGCGAGCTTGCGTGTGTACGAAAATAATGATTGTAATTAGAAGCACAGGCGGCGGGAGTTGAGCAGTGGTCTGCCGATCTTTTTTTTTTCAAAATAAGAGGAGGGTGGAAACACCCGAGACAATTAAAAAGCCAAACGTAGTATTCTGTTTCTTGAAAAAAAAAAAACATTCTGCAGACTGTAGAACGATCTATGGTTTTCGGGGTGCTCTTTCGAGATTACCGTTCTTCGCCGAGAGAACTTCCCTTATTTTCCACCCTCTGACAAAGGGCTGCGATATTAACGTCCCCCCCGTTCTCCGGACATTTTCTTCGCGCCACCGAGAATTTGGAAGCAGTCCGCTTAATTCTATCCGTTTGTCACTTTCACGGCTACCGGTTATTTACGAGGGTGCCATCCTCGCTTCATCTACCCCCATTGTCTGAAGACGCACGGTTGTCCGTTCTCGGTGAAAAGCGAACAGGCCAATGAAATTCGTGATCGGCCTACGTTTCCGGTTTCTGTTGCGAAGCAGACCCGGACATCTAATTATGCTCGCTGTGAGATCCTTTACATCATCCCCTCTGTCTCTCCAGCTTCTCCATTTTGTCGCTCTCTTTGTCTTTTCTGGCCGCAGAGGCGTTGATTAACGAGCACCGTCGGCCGACTCCGGCCAGGCCCTTACGTCTGGTATTTTCGCATTAGATTTCTAACGAGAAGTCGTTTCGATCCGCCACCAACCAACGGCTCTTTTGATGCTCGATCCTCGAATGCTAGGGAAATATTAGAAGAAAGTCTAGGAACAAAATTGAGGATACTCGAAGTTCTGTAACTTCGTTCGACTACCTGAACTTATTTTTATCAGAAACGTGTCCGCTTAAACATTTACTATATTTACTTGACAGCGATCCTCTAGGGAATTCCGACTTTCTCCTAGTCTTCCATCGATTTCCCTAGACCATTAATAATGAGCAGTTGCCGTAAAATGTAGACGATGCGCCGAACTTTGCGCGGGTAATATTCCAGGATCCTGGTGAGTTTCCGTCCCAGGGGGGTCTAGGGGAATTTCAGTTTGAGCCTGCGGACTCGAGAGAGGCTCGGTGGAAAAATATAGATCGTGACTCGGCTTTAATTATGAGGATTTGAAGGAGCTGGCTCTCTGAAGCGGGGGACCGTTCACTATTTTGTTGAGACTAGAGAGAATTTCTAAATGCATGACCCCCCTCTCTCCCTCTCTCTTAGTCTCCCCGGATGCGCGGGAATAAACAGTCCCGCCTTTACAGTTTGAAGTATCGGCGCAATAGAAGGCACGGGAGGAAACGACGAGGGGACTGGTGCTCTTTGCCTGTAATTAATGAAATTATGTCCTTGCTCGTGACAGTAATTAGAGGTTAATTGGACGTGCTAATTAGCCCCCGGATTCGCTCGTTTCCAGCTCCCCCTCCGCTCCCCTCCTGATCGTTGATTTTCGCGGGATCGATCGACGATATCCCGCGAGCCGGCGAACGAGAAAGCGAGCGAGAAATCGTTTGAAACGCGAGGTATTGCAATTCCCGGCTCGTTTCTGCGATTCCGTTTCCCTTTTCTCGGTTAAACCGTGTCGCGCCGTTGGAATCCCGCGCGGGAATAAAGTTCGTTCCCCCGTGGCCCGGTCGATTGATTTCGCTCCTGGCCAATGATTTAGCTTTGATCGAGAAAGAGCTTCTGTGCCGGGCTCCGACACGTTCCGCCGAATTAACTCGCAAAGTGCGTCGGGAAAATCGAGCACCACCTGCAGGAAACGCAGATCGTTGTCGAACAGTCGCTGAAATTTCTGATTCCGCTAATGGATCCAGTCGTAACATCTCGGTTAAGACTCTGAAATTTTATTCCACGATTTGAGAAGTTCAGTTGATCATATGTACTCCTGTTTGATGATATTTTCTTCGTACATTGATTTTAACAATTTACTTGCAGAGGAATTATTTAATAGTCGTTTTAAAATGAATATTCGAAAGCAGGAACAGTTGCATTTATAAATTGGCAAATATTTCGATTTAATCTAATGTAACAAATATAACAATTTAATCTAATGTGCAAATCAGCTTGTGCCCCAAATAATTAGGGGTGGAGATTAGAAGGTAGTCTCTAACAGCTTTATTCGATAAATAAATTATAATATATAATATACTATATTATGTATTTTAGTTTAGTCGATTATATACACTCCTGTTCGATGATATATTCTTCGTACACTAATTTTAACAGTTTACCTGCCGAATAATAATTTAATAGTCGTTTTAAAATGAATATTCAAAACCAGGAACAGTTGCATTCATAAATCGGCTTTATCGAATTAATCTAATGTAACAAACGAACGGATCGAGTGGTCGATGTTTACAAATCAGCTTGGGCCCCTAATAATTAGGGGTGGAGATTAGAAGGTAGCCTCTAACAGCGTGTATATTACAGTCATTAATTTTCTTCACAATGCCTGTAGAAACTTACTGGTCGGAGGTGTTCATTAACGCTCTCCAGCAGCCGGTGTTTCCGTCTCGGGTGCAACCACCAGTTCTCTCTCTCTCTCTCGCTCTCTATCTCTTTCACACCCCCATCTACCCCCTCGACAGGGGAACTTCCGGCACCGCTACGAAAATCGGAATTTTCGTGGAACACCGCGGCTCGAGGACACGTAGAGCGCATTTACATAACGGTGGGAACAACCTCGTAAATATATGAGCTGGTTTTTGAGCCTCTGCGGCTCAGACGGCTCGAAACATCGGCCGTTTCGAGCCAGAGTAAAATTGGGTTGTTCGTTCTTCGACCGTGGATCCGTGTAGGTATCTCGTTCTGAAACTTTTAACAGCGAAACCACAGAGCATGCACGACTGATGCACGATACTTTATTGTAATGGCAAGACCGGATTTGTTGTTCGGATTTCGTGGAAAATTCCTCGTCGAAGTACTTGTGGAATTTCAATAATTGTACTGAAGATCAGATTCATTTTGATTACAACATTGAACCCACCATGCACTAAATTCGACTAAAATGTTTCACCTTATGAAATTGACAAGACTCTTATTTAAACATGTGCTTGAAAAAAATTTATTAAATCATTCCCCATGTGGGAATAGCTTTGTAATTTCAATAATTGTAAAATAAAAAAATATCAAACGTTTCTTATATTATTATAGAATTATAGATTGTAACAGTATTATTTTGTTCTTTTTTTTTTTTTTCCCTTCTTTTTTATTAAATAAGTAGTCTTGTATCTTCCTCTTTTTTTCTTTGTAAATATTTATGTAAAAAGGGCCTCTGCCCATCCATAATAAATAACAATAATAATAATAACTTATTAGAACAATTTAAAAAAATACAAAGAACATTTATCGTACAGCTTGTAAAAATTGTAAAAATGTATGTATTGTAAAATCACACAAGAATTTTCTTCGATGGAACTGTTAATTCTTGACACAATTAAAAATCACGTTTCAGAACATACTCGGAATACGAGATTAGACAGCATCGAGCGTGATGAATCGTATCTGTTTAGCCAGCAGTTTGGTTAAACAAATCGCCTCGATACCGTGGTGTTTGCATGGTAACTGGTTCACCCGTGACTGTGTTAATAGATCACTTTGGCCAAGTGCTCTGCCAAAGATCAGTCGCAAAGTTTAAGTAATAATAAACACGGAAGAACAAGTCCACGGCGGATCTATTACAAATCCCACGGCGTGGAGGAACAAACCGAAACCTCGATGGACTGTATCGTATCTGTGTTAACAGTTCCGGTGAACTCTCGAACTTCGAGAGCATCGTCGACCCGTGGTTTAGCATCGTTGAGTTTCACGTGGGAACGTACACCTAACAGTGCAAACGCAATTTTACTCGGACAGCGAAGGGGTTAAAGCGTTCGACCAAAAGAGAGAATTGAAGACAGAGAGAGAGAGAGAGAGAGACCTCGAGTGCAGCCACGTTGGAAGCCACTCTCTCGATAATCCTAACCGACCCAAGAATAAACTTCGTCGCGGCAAATAGACGAACGTCACGGGCCAGAGGCTACGCGTTGCATTATTAGTTTATTATTAGTTGTCGTCTACGCGCCATTTTGTTATTTTTACTATTCTTTTTCCCCTCCTCTCCTCTCGGACGATGCGCACCGGTCGCCAGCAGACACGGCCCGTTAATTGCTTCGCGCCGTCCAAATTAACGCGGCCCTCTATTAAGCGAGCATCCAGCTGTTTCTCATTTTTGCCTCCGGTATTGAGCCGGACCGCTGCGTCCATCGCGAATTTTCGACGACGTTTCCTGTTTGTCCACGCGGCGCGCTGACGAATAACATCGCGTCATTATCATTACCCACTGCTGCAACAATTGGCCTTCCGGCAGTCTTTATACTGCAGCAGATATTTCCAAACTGTGTTAAAAGATGTTTAGACAATTATTTACTCCTTTGTGTCCCTACACTACCTGCCCCTTCCACGACGATATTCCTTTTCTATTATTTATCATTACCCCGTGCTGCAACAATTGGTCTTCCGGTCCGAAATCATCATGCTAAAACAGATATTTCTAAAGTGTGTTAGACAGATGTTTAGACAATTATTTATTTCTTAGTGTCCCCACACTACTTGCCCCTTCCACGACGCTATTTCTTCTCTGTTATTTAACAACACCCACTGCTGCAATAATTGGTCTTTCGGCACTGAACATAAGTCTTCAGCCTCCAGCACATATTTCTAAACTGTGTTAGACAGACGTTTAGACAATTATTTACTCCTTACTATAGAATTGTCAGCTTAAGACTCGTGTCCCCACACTACTTACCCCTTCCACGACGCTATTCCTTCTCTGTCGCGCATGTGGCACAGTGTCGCGTGACCAATCCGGTGCTACCGGAGAGAGGGCAACATTCTCCCCTCAATTCGAATCGATTCCCCTGATCTAGCAGACAACCTTTATCATTTTTTCAATTGTTAGTATGTTTACAGAAAAGGAAGTCTCATAAAATCCTTTGCCCCAAACATAATCTTACTGGAACGAGAATAAAGTATCTCTTATGTTTGTACCCTCAATGGAACCTTCCCAAACTTCTAGAGTAAGTGATTATATTTTGATTTTGATGAAATTTTAATATGTTATGCAGCAACACATTCTGAACAACTTTTTCCTTTTCCAATATATGGGGGTAGCTTTTAGTTTTTGAGATATTTGCAAAAAACTGTCGCGAATACTGTATTGAATTTTTCGTATTCCTGCAGGCAACGTAAGCCTGTATTAGCGATAGTCTTTTGTAAATATCTCGGAAACTAAAAGCGACCCCCCGATATTGCAAAAGAAAAAAGTTGTTAAAAATGTCGAAATCTATAACATATTAAAATTTCATCAAAATCGGAGTGCCCAGACCTTATCTATACAATTACTCACTTTTCTCCAGCTGGTTTACGTCTTTATTTTTGTCAAAGCGACAAGTAAAAATTGAAACGAACGATAAAAGAATGTTATTTCGTTAGCTGTCCCTTTTCTACCGATTTGACAAACGTAACTCAACAGCTTGGACGACAAGCTCCGCGAGGCGATCACCGTAAAATAGCGGACTCGCTCTGTTTATCTGTTTATCCCCGTAGACTTGACGGGCCCGGTCGTCTACGCGGACCGCGGGTATTTTAAGCCCGGCATCGCCGCTGTCCGCTCGATTCCGTTTGCCAATTTCGTCGCTTAGTTGCGGCTCCGACTTTGCTCTCCCGTCTCCCTTTCTCTCACTCCAGTCTGCGCAGCACGCTAATTCGCGGTGTAATTCTATTCTCGCTGGGACGACGACGCTCGGAGCTTTCGACGACGCAAAGCGACGCGGAACGTACACGACACGCATTTCCCGGGGATCCGATTAAAACGCGAGCAGAGACGCTACTTCTCCTCATCCTTTTCGGAAATTAAGGCTCCCGGGCCGGATATGAAACTCCACTGTCCAACCCTTGTTCCTACTTCCACGTTCTTTCGTTCTTCGAAAATTTTGGCTACTTTTTTTTAAATTTCTGCATCAAACTGAAGCTGATTATTCCTTTGCACGTACCGGCCATGGTGAAAATGTTGGACACGCATAAATGTGAGAATTTTTGACGGGGTTGCACATTGAATGAGATTTGCGATTTTAATTCGCCGATCGTGCTAGATGAATTTTTATCAGCGAGAATATTGCTCGATTTACGTAATCCCTCGGATGAAAATATTATTTTCCGCTTGTACGTGTTGAATTTTTACATGGAATTTGATTTCGTTAATTTTTTTCGGATTTTTAAACGTTGTACTTGGAAATATTGTTTTGTGCCTGTTGAATTTTTACATGGAATTTGATTTAATTAATTTTTCTGATTTTTAAACACTGTACATTTAAATATTTTGTGCCTGTATGTGTTGAATTTTTACATTAAATTTGATTTCATTAATTTTTCTGATTTTTAAACAGTGTACTTGGAATTATTATTTTGTATCTGTACTTGTGGAATTTTTACATGAAATTTGATTTCATTAATTTTTCTGATTTTTAAACACTGTACTTTGAAATATTATTTTGTGCCTGTACGTGTTGAATTTTTACATGGAATTTGATTTAATTAATTTTTCGGATTCTGAAATGTTGTACTTGGAAATATAAACAGTTAATTAAAATGATTGGTGCAACGTGTGCAAAATTAAAATTGTCCGAGTAAATTGTTAAAACCAGAGGAAACGTTTATTTTTAAAAAAAATTCGATATGTCCAATATAATTTAATAACCGTTTTCGTTATATTCGTTATATTCGAAGATAACTTTCGAAGAACAATGAAAATTGACCGTGTCCAGAACACCGAGTCCAAGGAGCCGCGAGGATCGACACAAAAGATCGTGCGGGTAATTCGTCGCGGCACGTGTGACTTTGCACGGAAAACAATTTTGCGAGAAGGTCTGGGTGGGCGGCAAGGAAGCCGCGAGAAGGAAAAGCGATTAATTTGAGTGGAGCAGGCGCGGAAGGTGGTTGCTGGCGGACGTGCCACGAGTTTTCCCCGGGACAAGAGCGTTTTTTTTTTTCCAGCGGCCTTCTGCCGCGATTATTCCGCCGTGTGGCTCTCCTCGCCTCTTTCTCCGCCGGACAGAGAATTCAAGCCCTTCTTCCGTCCCCCTTTTCTCTGCCCCCTTTCGCCGCCCTTCTGCCCCCTCTCTAGCGAGGGACCACGCACTTTAATTAATTCCCTCGTCCTCGCGAGAACACGTTCCCTTCCGGCGCTTTTCGAGGGCGCCGGGACAGAACGAGCGAGTAGAAAAAAAAGAGAGAGGGAGACAGAGGCGTTGATAATTTTATTTCGAAAAGGGAGACGAATGCCAGTAAGAAAAAAAACGAACTAGATGCAGGGGGCAGATGACACGGAGGGGGGTGACGCAGAGAGAAAGCTGGCAATTAAAAAGTTTTTCAATACCGGTCGCCCGACACGCTCTCGCCTCTTGATATATTCTCGATGATATTATGTTATCCACGTTGCACGGCCACTAATTGAAGTGCCCTCGCTACGATCGACTGCCGCACGCATCCCCCGGCGTCGTCGAAAAACCACAGACTTATGGCTCCGTTACGAAATAGGAAAATATTCACGGTAATAGTGTGCCGAAACACTTTTTCACCGGGGAATGTCTGTGAGGTTGGTCGGCAGTCGTTTCGTGCGTCGCGGAGGGTTGTTTTTAGTGTCAACATAGTGGCTCGGTGAGTTATATACCGGAGAAAATAATGTTTATACTGGAGTCTCTTTAGCGACGCTCGTAGAACTTCCGTCTACCACCGAACGGACCTGAATTCGAATCCTCCAAGACGCTAGGATATTTTCATCTAGGTTTTTCTTCGTCTTTCACCATTTTCTTGGGTTCTTTCTCACGCTGGTAACATATCGTGCTGGATCTAGGGGATAAATAACCTGGTGTTTGACCGTAGGAAAAAATAATGAAGTTTCTCCCCTGGGGATTTGGATTTAGAAGTGTGTTACTTTCAGCGAGTCTCATAGGGAATATATATCCACCATTCCTAGTGACATTATGGGAAGTTTTGTGGAAAAATGGAGAGGGGTAGTTTGCCTGAAAATAAACCTATGATGTCGACAAATGGTACAGTGACAATGGAGAAATGGTTGCCAGTACATCTGGAAGAAAAGTTCCTTCGTTTATTTTCCGAGGGATATTATTACGAAATGTTAGTACTTTGCCTGAGAAAATCCTAGACACGTTCTGTAGATCGAAAAAGTGTGCACCTAAAAACTAGAAGGACGTTAATTAATTCAGCAATAACCTGGTAAGAAGAACTTGTTTAGGGGAGAAAGAGGAAACGCAACCACCACCAGAGGAGGGAAGACTCGCGTGCGTTCCTGCGAGGGTTGATCCTAATCTTCGCCCCTTAAAGGGATCTACACGTGTAAAATCCACGGTCCTCTTGTATCTGTTCCGGCAAACCACCATCGTGCCAAGGTGTGCGTCGATGGTTGGCAAGGGGAGAAATTTCTTCCGAGAAAGTACCGCTCAAAATGAGCTTTAGCCCGCGATTGTTAACTCTAGCCGCCGCCTTGTCTGACTGTGCACCGGCTGAATCTACTTACGCCGGGCTTAAGTTCAGAACCGCTTCCTTTCTACAACACTGTTGGATCGTGGTGGTTCGGCTCTTTCATCTTTGACACCCTCCGATGGCTACGCAGCCCTTTGGGGACCTCGCACGAATTGTTAGACTCCAAGTTTCTCGAGGTTTTTCACGTTTCTCGCCTGTGAATACAGACAGTCGAATAAATGTGGAACTTGGGCGAAATTTCTTCTCGGCTTCATGTTTCCTCGGCAGCAGCCTTGTCTTTGCAAGAGGCGAGGGATTTTGCTGGGAAGTTCGTCTAAACATTCGTAAGCTGTACACAGTCCTGCTGGAAAGATGCTGGAGATACTACTTTCCCAAAACTATTAACCCTAATACGTACCTCAGGGTGAGAATTCGCCCATGTACCTTTTTCACATATTGTAAAATAATAAAGGTCTGCGCACTCCGATTTTGATGAAATTTTAATATGTTGTAGATTTCGACATTTTTAACAATTTTTTCCTTTTCCAATATAAGGGGGTCGCTTTTAGTTTTCGAGATATTTGCAAAAGACTATCGCTAATACTGTATTGAATTTTTCGTATTCCTGCACGATATTAGCGATAGTTTTTTACAAATATCTCGAAAACTAAAAGCGACCCCCTATATTGGAAAAAGTTGTTCGAAATATCGAAATCTATAACATATTAAAATTTCACCAAAATCGGAGTACGCAGGCCTTTTCTATATAATTACAAAAAAAAATTGTTTGCAACATCACCACTATAATTGAAGCATAATTCGTAGATTTGAAATATAAAGCAAGAAGGGGTGAAACATTATTCTAGGATCTTTTATACGACTACGTCTGAGGAACGTACGAGGGTTAAAAAAAATTCCATAATTCAAATAAATTTATATAAATCGAAAAGTTGAAGAGCAACTGTAAATCAAATTTGCTACACTCGATACCGAAGCATAATCGAAATGACAAATGGCCTGCTCGACGATCCCAGCAGCGATTTTGTCCGGTAATAGCTAATCGACGAGGCCCATTAACCCCGGACTAGTCTGCCGGTGGTACTCCGACTAATTAGAGTAATTAGCGAGCACCGTGACAGCTATGATAATACAATAATTCGATGAACCAGCGTTGAAACGCTCGAGTTTTTCGTGGGGCTCGTTGTCCAGTGGATGAGCAAGTTCTCTGGTGGCGGTTAATTACGGATTAACTAAGCAACCGGGGGTGGAGCCAGCGACCTTGTTCCGGGTCTGGTTTCGATCGGAGATGCTCCATCCTGGGGGTTTCTGTGGGAATCAAAAGCTCTCGGATGTATCGTCGAGGATCCCGCGAAACGCGTCTCGCAGTTTACGCGGCGGCAGCTGGCTCCGAGTTAATTATAAGCTCGATCCGCCTCCGCGATCTCCACCCCCGTCAATTTATCATCTGACAAGCCGGTAGAGGCTGGGGAAAAGTAAGGATGAAGAAGGAGCGCGGGAAGGCCAGAGGTAAAACGGTCGAAGAAAGGATATCGACGTTCCATTCGTCAAGGAAAAAGTCACGAGTGCCCTCGTGGCAAATATCGTGGGCTCTTACGAATGCTCGTTTCCTGCGATTCAACGCACGGATCGCCAGAAGTCTTCCACTAGAAACCCATCTTCTTTTTTTCCCCTCTTCGAGTCGGGGAACGAACCACCCACGCAAACCCGATTATGGCGATCGTCCGACCGAACTTTATGGGAAACTTCCAGGGAAATTCGTGCGTGGACCGATTTAAAGACACCCCGCGAGGAATCGTAACACGCCCATCTCGTTCCCTGGAAACGGATGGGAGGTTAGGGTTGCCGGAGGATCACCCTGAAATCGGAAAGGGTCTGCTGATTCGATAGAACTTTGGGGCGTTTCGGGGAGTTCGGTAACTTTTCAGGATTGACTAGACGAATTTTTTGGGGATGAACGGTGAAAATAGAATTTATGAAATTCTGCAGGGTTGTTTGTATATGTTTGTACTGTATACAGTAATTGGGTTTGCTTACAAAATTGCTATAGTGTGTAGAAATTATAATTTATGTTTAAATTTAAAATTAATTATAATTTAAAAAATTAAATTATAATTAATATTGCGATCGAAATTAAAATTACTTACACACAGTAATTTTTTTGTGTAGCTACGTTCTAAAGCATGGTGGTTGTTCGCACCCTCTTCAGGGTGGGTGGAGGAAGTTCTTGTCGAGGAGCGAGCTCGATTCTGCTCGGGGGTGGCCCGCTTCTGCGGTGAACAGCCATTGCAATTTTAATGATAGAAACGTGTGGAAAATCATGAAGTTAGTTCAAATATGTATGAGCGCTTGTGCAAAGTTTACAGGGGTGTTCTTTATTTCATGAATAACAAAGGATTCTAAATTTCTTTTCACAACCAAGCTGAATAAATTCTGGAGCAAAAAGTCAGGTTGTCATTCTTGACTTTTCATAATGAATTAGGTCAGTATTAATCTTACAGGATCAATCAGAATGTCAATCTTCGACTTGAACGTCATTCTTTTTTTTCTTTAAAAATGTTTATTAGCTTATTTTTTTGTACATTATGTTATATAAAATATAACATAATGTATATTATATTGTATAATTGTTATAATGTGTATTATATTAT
>CM052327.1:7578887-7591952 GCA_028455615.1 Lasioglossum zephyrum
TTAGCGCAGTCGGCAACCGAGGATTGCACACCCCTAATCTAATCTGCACTGGCCGTCGAGAGGGTGTGTAACCGATCAGAGCACATCGCGTGTCGCGAAATCGTTAGGGTTGCTCCACCTTTTTTTTTCATCCCGTCATTATTCAATTAAGTGCGCGGGGCTCTCCCATTCGAATCCCATTAAATTTCGCGTTCACCTAAATCACTGTACACGCGCTGGTCGCATACGAATTTTCTGCGAATTGATATTCAACATAATTTCTTTTTAATCTATGTAGGACGTATTTACGATTTATTTTTTTTGACGAAGCAAGAATAAAAAAGAAAATTTTTATAGTCAAGTAAAAATTTATGTAGTGCCACAGGGGGTGAATATCCTTGAGCGTTCTCCACTCGCGGAGATGACCAAATTGAAAGAGACTGGTGATCCGTATGTGCAACACTAAAATATTTGATAACGCCGTAAGGTGCATATTATCTTCCATGTCTCTCGAATAGTCGATTAATCGTAATTACTAGTTGCACACTCTCTGAAACAGCACGTACGGGTTTAATATCTGAGAAGCCAATCGTTTAAGTGTCGTGAACTTGCTAGACATATTCAGTACACGTCTAATCACCGTGCGGGCCTGGAATTAAGTCGTTAGTTGCGAAATGATAACGTTGCGACACGGAAAACTAACAAATTATTCATGTAAAAAAAGATAAGTCACATGCTCCTACTATTGCCGTTGTAACCTCGAGGAAAATTTGAATGTGTTCTTCAAATGTTGCTTAACAAACACAGGAAATTAGAACTAAAAATACTCCACAGCTTTCTTTGAAAAAAATTCGAATTGGTAAAATAGTAAATCGTGAAGATATTAAAAGGAAAATTATATTTTTATGTATAATTCCCTTTGATTACTAGCAGCCTTAGAAATAAAATCAAAGCGGTTTACGTAATAAAAATCCAGGACAAAAGACGACGCTACAGAGGGCTCGTTGCGAGTCCTCGGGTTTCCCAGTAGTTTTTCCAGCGGCCCCGAATTAAATCCGCCGGATTCCCGAGCAAATGTGGTGGGTAGAACACATTACCTAAAAAAATTCATTTCAAAATCTGGCCAAATAATTCCGAGCCGCATTCCGTGTCGCGTTCAAAGTGTCGACAGTCGAATTCCAAAGAATGCAATTACACGGTGCACTCGAGCCGCGAGCGATTCTTCGCGGCAGCGATTGTCGAGCATCGATCAAACAGAAACGAGAGACATAATAATAATTTGCTTTATTTCAGCCTTACAGCTAAGAAATGAGACTTGGTTCACAATAACTTATTTAATTTTTATTTTTCTTCTTCATTGGTCCAGTTTTATTGTAACTCATTATTTTTTATTTAAATAATATATTATATAATAATTATTTTGCCACAACAAGTATGTGTTTTATAATGTTTTCTTTTAAAATATGTTCATACAGCTGTGTCGCAATATATTTCTTTTTTGTTTCAATATATAAACGTATTAATTTTCAGACGCAAATCATTATTTTTCATTTAAATAATTATTTTGCCGCAGCAAGTATGTGTTAAATAGTTTTTAATTCTAAGATATGTTTATACAGCTGTGTCGCAATATATTTCATTTTTGTTTTAATATATAAACGTATTAGTATTCAGACGCAAATCATTATGTTTTATTTAAATAATTATTTTGCCGCAGCAAGTATGTGTTTTATAATGTTTTCTTTTAAAATATGTTTACACAGCTGTGTCGCAATATATATCTTTTTTGTTTCAATATATAAACGTATTCATTTTCAGACGTTGAGTTCAATTAATTTGCAAACTTGCTCTTGTTACTAATGATCGAACCGTGCACCGAAATGACAAATTTATTTTATCCTACAATCCCTTTTTAAATGTTCTAGGTTTCCATACTTATCCCCACATAGATCTCACCCTCTTCCTCCAGCCATTATTAGCAAGATAGATAAATAGACATAGATAATGAAGGGTTGGAAGAGGAGTGGTCGAAAATGCGGAAAGAAATTGGTGGTGGCGGGGTAATAACCGTGCACATATGACGTCAAGGAACACACCAAGCCGGCACGCGTTCCCATTAGAGTGGCAATGCTGCACTTAGCCCCGGTGCACACGGTTGAAACAACCCTCTCCCTCTCTCGAGCAACCCTCGCTCGCCGAAGTTGTCGACTGGCGGCTGCGGCGTTCTCCGAGCATCCCAAGACGAGCCCGCGAAGGTCCCTTTGATTATTCTCGTGTAATTTACCGTGAAAACGATGTTCTGAAATATTACCGTGCTTGCCGACGCAAAATTCCGCCGCGACGACACTCCACGCGGAATTATTCCCAGCCGACACGACGTTACCCAGCGAAAACCACAGCTCTCTCTCTCTCTCTCTCTCCACTTCGCCCTTTTCCTTTTTCCCCATTTTCCACTCCTTTTTCACCCCGTGTCCTACAGCTTTTTTCATAGCGGCTCTACCCCTTGGCTTTTCTCCACCCCTTTCGCTACCCTCTTCCTTCCCTCGCGTTCTCCAGCTCTACCACCATTTCCAGCCTCACCTGCTAGCCCATTTTGTTTCACAGGCCACCCAAAATTACCTCGCTTCCAAATAAACAACCTCGGCCAAGCGCAAAGTTGGGCCAATAAGACCGTTTTATTAAAAAAAATTTTTATATCAGAGAATATAAATGTACTCTAGATATACTGTAATAATAAATAATAAATATACTCTAAACATTTCGGGAAGCACACACGTTTATTTTAGCTAATGAAATATTTATTCTATTCAACATTACTGTAGAAATTCCAATAGTTTCTTGCATTGTTAGATTGCGAGGTACACAAGTTTTACTTGAAAAAAAGACACGCTCTGTTCGATCATGAAAGATAGGTGGACTAAATATACCCTAATAATAAGTAATAAATATACTAATAATAAATATACTCTAAACATTTCGGGAAGCACACACGTTTATTTTAGCTAATGAAATATTTATTCTATTCGACATTACTGTAGAAATTCAACGAGATATGTTTCTTTCATTGTTACATTGTGAGGTGCACAAGTTTTACTTGAAAAAACGACTCGCTCTGTTCGATCATCAAAGACAGGTGGACTTCTCACCGGTTCCCAAATTGTGGACGCAAAAAGACTGTAACACAAGTGGCGGAGGAAAAAACTCGAGGTGAAATACGAAACTGGAACAAGTGTTGCGAAAAATCGGATGAAATCACGTTGCCGCTGAAAAACACGGTGTGTGGACATTGACTTCCAAAGAGAGGGGAACACAGTGGGGATGAAAATAGAAGGGAGGGCGAGAGAGAGGGAAAAATGTGTTTGTAAAGAAAAACGACGCGGAAAATCCGCGGAGAGCTTCTGGCTGTGCCGTTGCCGGTGGCATCAAAAAGCCGTAAAAATCCTTAAAAAACAAGGGAGAAAAACGTTGCCGAAACTGGGAGAGACTGGGACAAAGAAGGGGGAAAAAGGACAATTACGAGAGGACGAGAGGGTTGGAGGACTTCTGTATTTTCAGTGATCCGATCGAGAGGACCGCACAGCTCGTCAGGATTAACCGAATGGAGGACTACTTTTTCACTGTTTGCAAATCAACGGTGCTTGAACCGTTCGACACAAGTTTATCAATTTTTTAAGAAAAACGTCCCGGTACCTCGTCATTAATATTTTCCTCGGCTATTTTTCTTGCCCCGTTATCCATTTCCCGGTTTTCTTTTCGCCAAGAGAGATGGAGGTCAACGAGGACCAACCCCCCTGCGCTATTCTAATTCCGCTCATTGTGCATTCAATTTCTCTCCCTTATTTTCATTAATATTTGCCAAGTTACTTTCCGCGCCGGCCGCGTCCAATTTCTCCTCACCTTGAAACCTCCTGGATCCTTATCCCCATGTTGTCTCGAGTAACCGAGCATAAATATTTATACAATCTTTTTCCCCTAGCCTAGAAGGCACAATCACGCTCTAAAACGAATATCCTGCTCTCCCTTCACCAATTTTCCCTTTTTTTATTCGCTGGTTTCCTCCAAACTTTCTTCCCTTTGTTAGAAGCGGTACGTTCTATGTATTTCTAAACGAGATGTTCTTTCGAAACACAGGTATATTTTTTGTCCGGAAAAAATTCCTCAAATCCGCTTGTTTTTTTTTAGACTATTAACTACACATGATCCTCTCAGTTGAATCTGTTCGATGGCGTGTGGGCGAAACGTTCTAGGGGCACCGTGCCCCCATGAGCCGGTTGAAAAACGTGCTGTCTGGTTCGTTGAGCATGAATCGACCGTGTCCTCTCGCCGAAATTACGCTGGAACGATGAAAAAGCCGCTTGTTTCGACGGTCTCGCACGAATTTTACCGTAAACGGCGAAACATTTCATTAGGAGCGAACGCTTTCTATATTTAGGGTTCGTACGGGGTTGAATAATTTAAAAGACCAATAAAATCGTGTTAGTTTTTTATAAATTTATTTTACTGGTTAAACATTCGCAACGGGATATGCTTTGATCTCTTTAGACATAGAAAAAATTATTTAACGGGACTGCGGGTCTTCATAGAAAATAAAAATTATTTGCATAGATTGCAAGTAAAATTAGAATCAGAAATTAGCTTTCCTTTTTTAATCGTTTTAATAATTTTAAAATAATTTTTTTCGAATTCCACTCACTCATATTTAAAGGGACTGCGGGTCTTTATACGAAGTAAAAATTTTATACGAATCAGAAATTGCTTTTCTTGTTTAATCATTTTAATAATTGTAAAATAATTTCTTTCGAATTCCACTCACTCATATTTAACGGGACTGTGGGTCCTTGTACAAAGTAAAAATTTTATACAAATCAGAAATTGCTTTTCTTCCTTAATCGTTTTAATAATTGAAAAATAATTTCTTTCCTTATACAAATCTGAAATTGCTTTTCTTCCTTAACCGTTTTAATAATTGAAAAATAATTTCTTTCGAATTCCACTCACTCATTTTTATCCAAAATGCATTGAACCCACAATCGAATAATCGCGATACTGAAAATAATCACCGCGACCAGTCAAATATACTGTGAAATACTAAATTCAATAATTCAGAACACTCGAATTACTTTCAGCCCGATTTACCGATCGGACGATTTTTCTACGCTCGTTCCGCTCGAAACTCCACGATCTATCGCAGCTATGATTTCCCAGCGAAATGTCCCGTAGCTCGGTTTCATTTTCCGGAATCGTTGGAGTTGCCCGGAGACTGGAAATTCAGAAAAATCGCCGGGAGCGGCGTTAAAACGTCGCTCATTTCTTGCCGGCCTGTATCGTTCCTGCCCCGTATGTAAATAAAAATCAATAGCGGTTGTAATTGGTTCACGGCAGTATTTCGTCGTTGGCTGTAGAGAGAGAGAGAAAGAGTAGAGAGAGAGGAGAGCGAGAGAGATGTGGGGCACAGGTGGCAGCGGAAAGTCGCGAGGAAAAATGGCGAGAGCCGGTCGGGGACCGACGTGTCGGAATTGCGAAATTTTGAACCGGAAAACGGCAAACAGCAGGAATTACGAGCGTCGGAATTAAAGCCGTCGTCGTTCGAACGGAAAACTTCATCGGCGGACATCGACTGAGGCAAAACAAGCGCGAGGAAAAACGGGGAAATCGTCCGGGAAACGAGTGCGAGAGAGACGGAAAGACGCCGAGATGAAAAACGGAACGAGAGAAAAGATACAGGGGGAAAAAAAGGAACGAGAATTTCCTTGGAGCAATTTCGGGAAACAAATGCAATAAATTTCCATTGCAAACGATGATCGATAACGATTTCGCCTACCGTCGAATTTCCTCGACGAGGAAAATGGGGAACGCGCGTGACTGCCGCTGGGAAATTTAATCCTTCGTTAGAATGGTAACGCGAAGGGGAAAAAAGAGCCGAGGAAATCCGTGGGAATTTTAAACGCGCACCCGGGGACAATTGTTTTATTTCTTCGCGCTCGTTTCGGATAGTTATTAAGCGGCCTTTCCGCGCTGCATGGCGGTTCGAGAGAGTCGTTTTCTTCTTGTATTTTCTTGTGGATTCGTGTTAACGAAAGTTTCGTTCCTTGAAAAGCTATCAGGTGTGTTTTTAGTGGACGACCTGGAAACGTATGAACTAGACTTGTGTTGGAATTATTCGAACGTCAAGATTCGAGAAAATATTATTATTACATGTTAAACAAAGTGGGTACGTTTTTCGAATGTTGGTTAACAACTGTAGCAAGTTTGGAATATCAACATTGAATTCCTCCCTTTCAAAAAATTCTCAAAAATCATCTTACTATCAGAACAACTAGAAGACTCCTTCATCAAAATAGGAAGCTTGGAATATCTACACTGAATACCTCTCTTTCAAAAAATTCTCAAAAATCATCAGAGAAATTAAAAGTCACTTTCATCAAAATGGGAAGCTTGGAATATCTGCACTGAATTCCTCCCTTCCAAAAAATTCTCAAAAATCATCTTACCATCAGAGAAACCAAAAGACTCCTTCATCAAAATAGAAAATTGTAATGGCAAACTAGATCGACAGGATCGTTCTTCGGGTCCCCAGCAGCGAATATTGTCACTGGAAATCGGCGGGATGATATTTTCGGTTGTCGGATCGCCCCCAAAGGGGAATCCGTTTAAAAATAAAATCGAAAAATCGCAAAGGGAGAATAATTCCGCGTGAAAAGAGATCGCGCGCGCTGTTGGATGCAATAAATACAGCCGGGGGCCGGGTATAAAACATGCTTGGCGAACTTTTAAACGACGCTCGGATTACTTTCGGCTCCCAGGCGAAACAATCGACGCCCCGGGGAAAGGGAAACGGGGAGAACGCCGAGAAAATCGCCGGAGATAAGCGGCCGGTTCGAAGCCCACGTACACGACGCGGCGAATTTACGGCGGAACTTCGTCGAACACGTCGGCCTTCGATAAAATACGGCCACTGGAAGATGAATTCTTGACGACACATTCTAGCGACAGTATCTGTAGAAACTGGCAACCCCCTTTTTCCCGCGTGACGAATGAAACTTTATTGACCGGCGACGAAAATTTGTCACGTGGCGCGCTTTGCTTTCGAATCGACGCCATTCTTGACATTTTCGATGAAATCCGCATGTATTATTTGGAAATATTTTTGGGGCGGTTTGTTCATCTTCTAGGTATCTTTTTTAAAAATATTCCTTATGTTGCTTCACAAAATGCATTAAACATTTACTGGGTTTTCACATACAATAAAAACTGTATGCCATTTTGGTAATTATATAGAAAAAACGTACTCCGATTTTGATGAAATTTTAATATATTATGCAGCAACACATTCTGAACAACTTTTTCCTTTTCCAATATAAGGGGATCGCTTTTAGTTTTTGAGATATTTGCAAAAAACTATCGCTAATACTGTATTGAATTTTTCGTATTCCTGCACGTATTAGCTATAGTCTTTTGCAAATATTTCGAAAACTAAAAGCGACACCCTATATTGGAAAAGGAAAAAGTTGTTCAAAATGTCGAAATCTATAACATATTAAAATTTTATTAAAATCGGAGTACGCAGACCTTTTCTATATAATTACCAATCAATCATTGTGAATCTGCCTATTTCATAGACTATTGATTACGAGAATATCGACACGAGGGTCGTTTAAAAAATTGCAAATTGAATCAGTCTCATCAATTTTTATAAAACAACCTAGTCTTACCTTGGTTAGCGTTAAAAAAAATTGTTTCGAAGGTCGCGCGATGCGAATCGCAATCCATGAATTTTCATGGATTGTAAAGACGCGGATTCGCGGAGCCGGGGGAGACAATTTTTTCACAGCCGTTGCATCTGGGTCGAGGAAAAGGAATTCGTGTAGCTCGAGGAGAGTACGTCGGCCGATTTCCCTGGTCGATTCCGTGGTTGTTTGCCGGCGCTCGGCGTTAATTCGCGCGAAACAATTTCATCGACCGCTCGTCAAATAAAACCTGCACGGGAAAAACTAAAACAGAGAGAAAGGGTACGGGGGAGGGTGACAAACAACGGGAAGTTTCGACGCGTGTCCTTTTACGAGGCCGTTCACGCCGTTACGCCCGGAAATGGACTGGAAAATGAGGAGTAAAAATATCTCGTTCGGCCGTGTTCGAATAAACGCGGATTCTTCTCTCCTTCCCGTCTTAATCGCCCCCGTAAGTTTCCCTTTCCTCAAACGGAAACGCTAATGGTAATTCATTTGGAGAAAATTTCGAAACAGCTTCTACAGAGACTCTACGAAAGTTTCTGTTATAATTGACTCCCGTCAGAGACATCGGAAACTGATCGGGAAACAATGCAGTCTAGATAACGATTGAAAATGTTTGATCGGCCAACCTCATTGTGCTCGATTGTTTTAATCGTTCGCGCGAGTCTCGGACATACGAATTTTCCTCCGGCAATTTGCATTTTACGTGGGCCACGGTCGGTTACGCGGCTTCAAACTTTGCATGCGGGTTCTTCATAGCTGGATACCAGTTTTTAATAAAAAAAATCATGGATAGTGGATACAAAAGTTAATCCTGAACACGTCCAGAATCTCCATACTGAACTCAGATTATTATTTTTTTTAAATTGATTCAATATTGACATTTCTTAAAAATAGAGACTATTACAAATATGTTTACAATTTCCGTAAAACGAGTCCGATCGATCTGAAATTTTTCCCACAAGTGGTCGATTCTACTACCTTAATAACCCCAAATAGTCAAAGCTCTCCATCAACCCACTGCGCTGTGAAAAATCCGGAAACTCAGGCCCATTTTCCGCAGGCTCGCACCCCGCCATGGTCGAGCGTACAATTGCATTTTCGGTTGTTTATAAATATAATAAATACAATACAATATATTTTTAATTATATATAAAAATACAATAAATAATCGGCGGATAGCGTGGGTGAACACCGCCATGCGCAAGGGATAAAGAAAATGGCGGAACGACAAGTGCCGGTCGTTGATCGGTGCTCTCGTAGCCGGCGATTTAATTTCCTGGAACGGTTATCCAGTTCGAATTACGCGCTCTTTGAATGCCACCCCTATCCACGGTGCTCCACGGGTAATGCGCGCGGACATTTATCCGCGGCGGGACAACCGCAGCCGTGTGTCACCGAGAAATAGAGCCCATCGAACGTTTCCCACTAGTTTTTCCAGTTTCACACCCCCGCACACACCCTTTTCCCACACCCGATTCCATAGTTCGTTCCGCGAACGCCACTCGAGGGCCGATATAAATCGAGCCGCGATACAATTAATCCCCATCGATGCCGCGATATTCGCGAACTGTCATTTTGTTCGCCGAAAATCCACCCCCGAAGACCAGCTTCTTTGTTTCGCCACGCAAAAATCGAAACTAGACTGTTTTTTCAACCCTCTGTTTCGTCACAGGGATTTTTTTACTGACTTTACAATGTGTAGTATTTGTTTTTATTATTGATGTGCTTTTGCTATCCTGCTCGGTATGTTTTTATTTACTTGACCTTTCTATTTGATTTTATTTGACCTTTCATGCATCATATAATTTAATTGCTCGCTATCTTGCACAGTGTATTCGTGTTTATATGTTTCTTTATTTTAGTACGATTCTGTTGACCTTTTTCACGGATCCTAATATTTATTTTACTTGTGGGGTTCGATTTTTAATTGGGTCACATTCGATGATGTTTTTTAACATCGATTTTGTTGAAACTGTGCACCTTTTTAATATATAATATTTTATATTAATTTTGCGCTTGGTTATTTCGTTCGTTCTTTTTAATTATTGACTTTCCAATGTTTTCAATCCTCTAACATTTATAGAGTGTATACTATTTATATATTAGTATATTATTTGTATGGGTTGCAAAACGCGTTTCAATTTTTGCACTGTTTTTGAAATTAAGTTGTAATTCAGGTGAAATTAGTTATCGACGCTTCCAAGATAACCCGTTTCTCCAACACATTATTTATCTCGTTCGTAGAATATTTGTTAATATTTAGTTCATAAACAGTATATAATATTATTAATAAATTAATAAATTAATTAATTCTTAATTGGTTATTAAGAAATAACCAATCAGAAATTAACCAAGCGCAAAATTAATATAAAATATTATATATTCAAAAGGTGCACACTTTCAAAAAAATCGATGTTAAAAAACATCATAATATTGTGTTCGATTTTCATTTTCTATGACGTAAGAAGTGCAACTTTAATTTCGGATTTGTATTTTATCGGACAAGATCGTTGGCTGGGTTTTTGGAGAGGCTGTGACGTGTAAAATGTGTCAAGAAGGGTCCAGAGGAAAATGATTTCCATCTTGACCCAGCGGCGATGTTTCGAGGATTAAGAAAATAACCGGCATCCCTAAAATCCTCGTTCAATTCGAAACTTCCCTGACCCGGGAGAGTTTCTAGGGCCGAAGAGTTCGAAGTTCGGACAGGCCGAGAGGAAGAGGAGAGTTCAGTCTATAATCGGATTGGTTCCATCCGAATCTTCGAGTTTTTCAAATCCACCATTAGCCCGCCAGCTAGGGGCTGGAACTTTTCAAGCATATTAGTTTCCCAAAGAGACCGCATCCTGTCTATGGTACCGGGAACTATCTTCGAAACGCTCACCGCTGATTTCGAAACTGCCCTTCTCGCGCCATTGCTACCGGAAGACGACCTATATTCCAAAAATATTCGGAATCACCAATGTTCTGTATGCAATTTTACATTCCCATCAATTTTCCGGGATAAAATTCCATGTCACGAACAAGTTCGATACCAAAGCTCTGATCAAAAATATTCTTCTTTTTTTATTTTGATTAATAGGAGGTGATTGATAGGAGGTTAATTTAATTATTCAAAGATTGCTTTTTTTATTTAGATTGAGAGGACCAAACTAAAATACAAAATGTCTACCTAGAATAGCCTAAAAAATCGGAGCTTGCTTCAATTATTCAACGACTCTGCTTTTTGATTTTGATAGAGAGGACCAAACTAAAATACAAAATGACTACCTAAAATAGCCTAAAAAATCGGAGCTTGCTTTAATTATTCAAAGACTCCTTTTTTATTTTGATTGAGAGGACCAAACTAAAATACAAAATGTCTACCTCGAATAGCCCAAAAAATCGAAGCTTGTTTTAATTATTCAACGACTCTGCTTTTCGATTTTGATTGAGGACCAAAGTGAAGTACAAAATGTCTACCTAGAATATCCTAAAAAATCGGAGTTTGCGGTCGAGCGGTGATTTCGCAGCGATTTCCGTGGAAATGCGTGGAAAACCGAAGCGCAGAGAATTCGCCGGACGACGGAATAATCATGTGAGTTTTGGGTCGGTACGAAAATGCGCGGGAAAATGGTGCGTGGCGGAAGTAATGTTCTTCTAGTGGGCAGCAGCGTGATTTTTGTTCGGGGCGGGTTGCGCGAAAGCAATCATTCTTGTTTATTCGAAAACAAACCTAATCACCGGCGATTGTCGTTCGCCGATCGATCGAGCCTAATCGGCCGAAAAGCGGCATTGAAATCATCCAGGATTCCGGCGAAGCGCGGCCGCCATTGTTCGCGCGGAATACAAATCGATCGTTAACGCGATCGACGTTTCGCGACGGCGGCGGCTACGTCCTCGAAAGCCTCGCCATTCAATTTCGACTAATCGCTCCGAAACGGTGTTAGAATACCGAAGCAACAAGAAAATTGCTGACCTTGTTTACAAAAAAGAGGGAAAACCTGCAGAAAAGCAGCGACAAAAAAATGTCGGACCGATTCTTCGGACACTTCGTTTCGCTTATTTCAATTCCTTTTTCGTTGTCATCGCTTTTTCCATTTTCTGCGAAGACTGTGCACGTTCGGAGATCAATACTTGCTGAGCAATTTGCTGTTCATCTGTTAGATTTGTTAGCCCGGTACAGACTGCAATTTAAATCGTAAAAGGATTAAAAGAATTTAAGAATGTCATCAGGATTACGTGCAATTATTAAGTAATTAATAATTATAAATTGAACAATGATCATCTGTGTGTCTGAACATTTTTAGAATGCATTTCTGTCAGCACTTCTTGAATTCCTGAAGAAATAAATGTATTACACGATGTTCTAAAATGGTGTCTGATGGTTCCCAAGATGGCGGGCGAAGTAGCTGACTTTTTGCTTGAGAAGTTAAATTAAGACTTACTATATTCGAGGATGAAATAGAAAGATGGAATATAAATTAAAAAGATTTCAAATGACATTAAAGATTTTAACCTGCTTAAACCAATCAAGTCATTTAGAATGATTAAGTTTGTTAGAAATGTTCAGAGCCCGGAAATCCGGGAAATAAATTTCGATCTTATTATTAAAACTGTCTCTTGCCTGTCAATTTGAGTAATTGACTATTAATATTCAATCACGTAGGAGGATTAACGTGTTCAAAAAGATCAAGAAAAATAAATGATATGCAATAAAATCGTGAAAACTTCCAGCCAACCATCGTTAAGATAGTCTTCCAATAAAGCTTCGACGTAATAAAGAATAATAAAGTCCTCCAACAACAAAGTCTCCTCCACTTAAAATGATCTTGTTAATAAATGTTGAAGTGTTCGGAATTTGGTATGGTCGTCACGATCGAGCGATACGTTTCATTTTCAGCTCGAATCTTCGAAGTTCTCGTTGGTCGATCGTTAACGGGCTCGAGGAAAAACCAGCCCCATGAACATATAATGTAACAAGATGCATAAACTTCGGACCCATTAGCGCTCCACCTTTGTGCCGGCCGTTAAAGCGACGAATATTTAATGAATTTTCACGCGGCCTATTACGTGACGGGAAAGTCTCTCTCTCTTCGCCGTGCAACCCGTTCCCGTCAGACGTACTTGCGAATTGAGGGTGCACGGGGGTGTTAAACATCTTGGCGAGATGCTTTCCCTAACGGTGGAAGACGCTGGAAGAACCGTTCCTCCATCTTTCTTTCGAACATCTTCAGCCAGAATTAACTCCCACAGAAAATTCTAACGTAAAAGAAACGAAGAAGGGATACCATAGAAAATTCTATTGGTTCGACAAGTCTGTCAAAATTTATTTATTTATGATTTGAAAAATCATTATTAAAATTCGAATGCTTTA
>CM052327.1:7592052-7634585 GCA_028455615.1 Lasioglossum zephyrum
ACCAAGATTAAACATAAAGAATATAGATGTTTTCTTGATAATTTTTTCAGTCAATTTTGTATTGAATTTAATATCAAATTTTTAGTCGAACACCTCTGCTTTTGAACTTTTGTGAAATTCTAGGAAGAATTTAAAAGTTGTACTACTTGGGAGAGATCCTCGAGGAAATAAATTAGGTAGCTACTATCAAGATTAAACACAAAGAATATAGATGTTTTCCTGATAATTTTGTATTGGTTTTAATATAAAATTTTGTGTCGAACACCTCTGCTTTTGAACTTTTGTGAAGTTAAGGGAAGAAGAATTTTAAACCTGTACTACTTGGGAGGAATCCTCGAGGAAATAAATTAAGTAGCTACTATCAAGATTAAACATAGATAATATAGACATTTTCCTGATAAATTTGTATTGGTTTTTATATAAAATTTTGTGCCGAACACCTCTGCTTTTGAACTTTTATGAAATTCTAGGCATAATTTAAAAGTTGTACTACTTACGAGCGATTCTCCAAAAAATAAATTAATTAGATACTATCCTCATCCAGTTTAGAAACTCTTCTACTTTCTTGATAAGTTTTAAATTAATTAGTGAATCGTTCCGGTGAGAAACATTGATTAGAGCAGACCCTTATACTTTCTATTTCAAAATGGCAACGTTACAGGCACTGCGTTACCGAAGAAAGAACGCTTAAGGGATGGAATAAAATGGCCTCTTAATGAAATTATACGGGGCACTATTTTACACACTCGTTTCAATAAAGTTCTAGCAACGCACAGAGTTTAAAGTATCCCGTTATTTTACAGTAATCCTCGTGGAGATAAAATGGTAGCCTGGTAATATCTCCCAATGGTCAGATCGTTTTGTAACGGTTACTGCTACTTTAATGTCGGCCGTGCAGTTTTAACGAATGATTAACAATGCACGTTTTGTTTCAGGTCGATTTGAAGCCACTACGAGAGGCAACGATCGCCGTTCCGGCGCCGAAGATCTCCGAGAAACGGAAAGCCGAAGAAGCGGACGCCAGCAAGGATTTGAAGAAGGTGAGTTCTTAACAGAAACAGCACAACACTAATTTCCTCTCTCAAAGTATTATTGCTAAACAAATTCTTGTGCAAAATTAAAATCAGCATTAACTGCAAGACACAGGACCAAAATTAATTTATTTATTTATGTATTTATTTTCGATTTTTAGATTCTTGAAATTTTTGCACAGTTTCGTCATAAATGCATCAAATTTCCAGTCCAATTATTATATCACTAGATTTACCAAGATATTAAAACTTCTATAGGAAGAAATAAAAATTTGGTTCTTTATTTGGTTCTTGGCTATTTATTTTCGATTTTTAGAATCTTGAAATTTTTTTCACAGTTTCAATTATGATATCATTAGATTTACCAAGTTATTAAAACTTCTATAGAAAGAAAGAAAAATTTGGTTCTCCAGTGCCTTGCAAACGATAAAGAACGATTTTATTTTGCATAAATATGACCAAACATGGGTAAGAAATATTTCAACTAAGAAATCCAAATATTTGCAAATATTTTCATTTGTATTTTTATTTCTTACAACTGTGTTACAAACGTTTCATTTGAAACAGTAATTTAGCTTCAAACGAAACATTTGTAACAGTGTGAGAAAATAGTACTTGCAAATATTTATATTTCTCAGTTGAAATATATTTTACCCAGGTCTGTGAGAAACAGTTGAAACGCGATACAGTAAAGTTCCTTTTAAATCGAGGTCAAATTTTATTTCCCGGTGGCTAGAAAAACTGCAGACGTTTAATAGAACTTTTTCTTTCTCGAGTAGGGAATTATTGACAATTACTGTCAGAAGTTCCGTTCGGCACGACGTTGAATGATCGTTCTGCCTTTGGGCGGGGTGGAGAGACAATTAGGCGAATAAATAAGCATTATAGTGGGGACAGGTAGAAATCAATGGAGGATCGAGTTTAGTATTCGGGTGACGGTGACCCGGAGCAGATCGGGAAAACTTCTCGCTGCTTTCTTATCTTCTGTTCACTCTCGTGCTGGTAAAATGTGTGTGTGTCGGTGAATACGATTGTCTGTGGTAGTGTTCGGAGTTTCTGAAAGCAGCATAACACGCGGATAAAGTAAGTACTCGTTCAATAGTCCTCTCCGCTGGAAAAATTTGCGAAGGACATTTTCACATCAATTTTAATAATCCAATTTTTTTTCAACAACGATTGTTCCGGTCAATATCTCCAATGTATACTTTGTCGAACGTTCTCGTTTCAATTTTAATAATCGCATTGCGCTACGCTCACTTTCGTGAAATTTTAACTAACTTTCTTGTTTTGTTCATTCATGGTCAATTTTTTACTATCTTTATGTGTGTTGAAAACAAGCTTTTGGTTCAAATTAAAATTTACACTTTGCAAAATGTAAGAAAATCTTAATACCATTTTATTTAAAAAATTATATTGCAGCTTTTATATATATTGCATTGTTATATATTTGCATATATTTATATATATTGCATAGATATATTGCATTATCTCTAGCTTATCGAGAAGTTAGTTTAAAATCAATTGCAATATTTTAATAGACAGACAAGAAAGCGAGTTAGTAAAAACATGGTAAAAATTGAAAATAATACAGTATACGATATAATCAACGACCGTGGTCCCATTGAAAGCACCGGAAGTGACCCCGGGTTGCTTCTTTTTTTCCATTATTTTTTTATGAAACTTCCATGGCCATATTTGTGACATTTTTCTAATAAAAATCGTACCAAATATGATACAATTCCGAGGATATTTACTTGTGTAATAGACAATTAAAGTTTCGGGCTGAAGAAAAAAAAGTTTCCTCGCGCCCGAAACTTTAATTGTCTATTACACAAGTAAATATCATCTGAATTATATCGTATTTGGTATGATTTTAATCAGAAAAATGCCAGAAATATGATCATCGAAGTCCTATAAAAAAATAATGAAAAATAAAGAAGTTGGAAATTTGAATTAGCTATCACGTTCGGCAAAAGTCAAAGGATATTGTTCCTGGCGCATAAATGTCCCTCGGCAGACCCGTTTTGGGGACTTGTATGGATAAATAAAATACTGTATTTCCTCGAGACAAACATGTTCTTTTAATGGCATATCTGAGTGATCCGGGGTGTCAATATTTTTATAAAAATACCTCGTAAGTCGAACCGAGAGAAGTCGAATGTACGTGGAAGAGAAAAAAGCAGGGATCTCAATGAGGCTCTCGAGAATCTATTTCGAAAGCATGGAGGCAGCCGATGCCAGCTCCTTAGCCATCGAAATCAGTGGAACGGGTCCGAAACGGTGCGCGTATTTCATCCACTTGTCGCGTATCTCGGTCGTTCTCGTCGATATCCGACGTCGGAGAGAGCGTCCCGGCGCCGTCACGGGGCCACGTTCTCATTAATCCAAGACCGGCCAGTCGTCATTAACGAAATAAACGGCAGCCGCCATCCGCGCACCTTCGGCAAAATTCGACGCCCGTTACCTCGTTCCCCCACGTCACCGTTAACGACGATTTTTACACGTTTGCCAGCGCTGCTCCGTTCGACGTTCTTCTGCTTGTTTCCAATCCTACTCCGGCAAAACCGTTCTCGTTTAAAAAAAGGAAAACTTTAGATAATCGTTCTCTGAGAATTTTAAGAGAGAAATTTAACGAGACAGCTCTGGAAATCAATTATTATTCGTCCTGGCGATTTTTATTCTGAACGATGTTTGAGACATACGTTTTCAAACGCTCAAATAATTAATAAATAGTCCGTTTTGTCGATCGTACGAATTAATAGAAATTAGTTTATGTTATCGGCGCACAGGTTCGATCGAAGAAACAACAAAGCAATTTTGCAATTTATTAAATTTTTCTCAACGTTTCGATCCTTTTCAAACGGATCCTCTTCAAAATAATTTTGCGTCTGAATAATACTGAATGTTGTACTAAATGTTTCAAAAGATCAGAAATTTGCTATGTGTAAATTATCAATGCTCAAATAATTTTTCAAAATTACACGTACTGTTCAAGTGAAAAAATTTATCCTAGCAATTATTTTTTACTGGTATTGGAAAGAAGCAACTTTGATTTGAAGTTTTATTTAAAGAATGTAAGTTGATGTTTTTTATATTTAAAGAATATATATTCTTTATATTGAAAGAATATATATTATTTTTTATATTTAAAGAATGTAATTCGATGTTTTTTTCGTCTCAGAAAAATTCGAACGTAGCATTACTCGGTCCACGATAAAAGAGAGAAATAGAGGAACGAAAAGGTTTTAGGGGATAGAAGGACGCTCGGCGTCGAAAACCCTCGTCAGTCTGCAGAGAAACTCTGCGCGCAGTTTGTTGCCGCCTGTTGCTGAACAACTCCGAGCGTCGCCGTGAGAAAAATACTTTCTCCGTTGAAGGAGGACGAAATCAGATAATCTAGAGAACAAAAACTGGCTTTTAGGGAAAGCGAAAGCCGTATCGCGCGGGCTCGAAGCCATTTCTCAAACGAGTACAACGATTTTCCTCACTTGTATCACTTCAGTTTCTCAACTGCGACTTACAGACAGAACTTACATTTTATTGTATCGTTAATTCGCTTAAAAATCCTCAACAAATCATCAAGTGCAAGATCGAACGAAAATAGAGCTATTATTATATTTCTACCCTATCGAAAGTCTCGAGAAGATAAACAATTTAATTCCAAAATTTTTAATGTTTGTCCAACAAAAGTTAATTCGATGTATACTTAAAAATTCTCAAAAAATTATGAAGTACAAGATCGAACGAATTATTATTATATTTCTAGCCTACCGAATCTCTCAAAAACGTAAACAATCTGATTCCAAAATTTTTAAGATTTGTCCAACAAAAGCGATTAATCTGCCGATAGAATTCAATGAACATCAAATTTCTTTTCATGACAATTCACATAGTTTTATTATTATTATCGTTAATTCGATGTACACTTAAAAATCCTCAAGAAATTATGAAATGCAACATCAAACGATTTATTATTATATTTCTAGCCTATCGAATCTCTCAAAAAGATAAACAATCTGATTCCAAAATTTTTAATGTTTGTCCCACAAAAGCGATTAATCTGCAGATAGAATTCAATGAACACGAAATTCGTTTTCACGAGAATTCAATTTGCAATAACGGTTCTTAATCAGGTTGATAAAAGGCTATCAGGTTGGAATTTGTTTCGAATTCGCGCTCGCGTTCTCGCAGATTAATGGCGGATTAACAAAGCAGCGGAACGTTCCCGAGGGTTAAGACTTTAAGCGCTGCCTTGAGCAATTAATTTCGAGTGGACCGGTAAAGTTCCAGCGATAGGGGTGGCCGGGAACCTTGGCCTGACACTTGGAAAAAACAAACAACAGACGATAAATTGTCCCATTCGCTTTGTGCCCCATCTACAATTACTCGTACACCGGCGAAACACCGCGATCAAAAGAAACAGCGGCTTCTTTTGTTCCGAATTTGCCGCCATTGCCTTTTGCTCGTAACGACGTTCTTCCGGTCCCTTAATTGCGAACAAAGACAACATTTTCGCACTCTGGTTCGAAAGCAATGTCGTTATTTTAACGAGTCCAGCCCGCAAACATTACCAAACACTCGATAAAAGATTTGTTGTTTAATCGTTTCGAATTTCTCGAGCGACAAAGAGAGAAACGGGGTGCCAAAATGGCGGCCGCGTATTCCCGCGAAAATTCAATTTCGTTGGACCTCCGGCGAGCATAGCAGTTTCAATTTTATCGAATTCGCGATCAATTATCACACCGATACAAATATTTGATCAAACGTTGCGATTGGTTTCGTTTAATTTAAACAATATTCGCGGATTGTCGGAGTTGATGCGCGCGGACCGGCTCTCCGGCCGCGAGTAAATAAATATGGAGATTGATAATTTTTGGGAAACGCCGACGGTATTCCGAATTAATAAAATCCTTCGAAAAGCATCGGCTGGTCCCGTTTGTCACCCATTATAACGATTTCTGAATCAATTCGTGTTCGAATATTTGATAAATATAATATATACGTATATATATACATAAATAAATGTGATTTCGGCGAGGAGGAGAGCGTATTTATCCTCCATCGAGACGAGTGCCTGTCAGTCGATATTAACTGCCCCACGACCACCGCCTCTTTCGTTAATGTAAATTTAATTACCGTTTAAACGTCATTAGCGCGATCGCGAAGCTAACGTTCTGCTAAATTGGATGAACGACGTTGATTTACGGTCGCTCGAATACGTTAAATCGAATTTGCCGCGGGTCAAGTAGCCGTCGTCATCGTCGGCTACGCTCCACCCCTGGCTACGGCCCTGGATCTTCATTGAAAATAGTAAATATCGTCTTTATACTGGACCTGCTACCTAATGGAATTTATTTTAACATTTCATCCTGTTGAAACAACCCCTGTAAGAATTTGAAACCAATTAAATTAAAATGGGGACATTTTTTCAGCCCCAAAATATAGATAAAAGATTTACATAAAAAAGTATGCCAAAAAAATCAACCCCTAGCAGAGGGATGATCGACAAGAAAAATTCTTGAAGCCATTCTTCGAAACCAGGAAAAAGCAGAACAGTTCTTGGCGGAAGGGTTGAAGTCGGCAACTTCATTAATATTTCCCGTCGGAGGGAGTGTTTAAGACGTCGAAAGGGTGGTTGGGGGATGTTCGATCGTGTGAAATAAAGTGTTCCTCGGCCGAGACACGAAGAATAAACGGCGGATAAAAAAAGGATAGAAGGGGAAGAAAGGAGCGAAAAGCAACCCTCGGGCGAAGGGGTGGGTTCCCGGCCAACTGACTTATGTTTCCATCCGCAGGAATTTTCGCGCCACGCTCGCCCCGTTCTGGACTTTCGGCTGTATCGACCGGCCCTGAGCATTCCCTTCATCCCCCTTGACAACCCCCAACAACCCCCGGCACCCCTCCAAGGTTCCCGCTTCGAGGAGTCAATGTCTCCTTTCTGCCATCAACCGTGGCCTTCTTCTCGTCCCCGTTTAGGCAACGCGATGAGATTTTCCTCCTGTTCGACATCGAATGAATCCTCCAACTCGTTTTTCGCTACGTAAGCTCCTTCTGGAGGACGGAGGAAGAGGGTGTTGTGATATTTTTGGGGGTCGCTCATCCCTCTCGGGACCTGGATTCCAGTTTTTGGATTGCTGGGGATGTGTGCTCGATTTAAGGGGGTTAGGGGAGATAAGTTCGATTGGGAATTTGGAGTTCTGTAAGGGTAGTCTCGAAAATGGGGTGGGAATGTTGTAATAAATTTGGTCGTTAACAGGCTCCTCCACTTCAACGTTTTCTCAATAAGTGGAACGTGTTCTACGACCAAATAAATTTTAGGGGTATAAAAATTGGGGTAGGAATTCATCATACATCCTTGTGAAAATCTTTAAGGTCCTGCCTTCAATTTTAATTTAGGCATCGAATTCCATTTTTAAGTAACGTTTATTTCAATGTCAATCAATCGGATTTCTTCGTGTATTCTTCCCGGCGCAAGAATTATTTTTAATGCTCCCTTTTTCCCTCCCGTGAAAAGGGGGATGCGCACGTTTCAAAGGTTTCTTCGTGGCCCCAGAGCCTTTAGTCTGGCGTCCTGGCATTTAGGCTCGTGTCCTCGAGGGTCCTTTCTTCGAAACTTCCTTTCAACCATGAAAGGACAAAGTTCCCGGGCCTAACAAGCTCGAATACCAACCTGGTATTAATATAATAGCTGGCTGGTGTCAATATTTCTTGCGCGGTCTGCCCCGTACGTTCCCATTTCACTGAAACTGTTTCCAATACTTTCTTTAATTGTGTAACATTAACAAAGCGTTATTGAGAAACGTTTTTACCGAGCACTCGACTGAGATCGCTCCACTTACCCGTTCCGTATCTAATTGTTTAATTTCTGCTTTCGCAACGAACTTTATCTCTGGCCCAGATTTATTCAAATACTCCTCTCCCGTTTGGAATGTTTGTAACGTCTGCGAGTAACGTAAACATTTTTCTTACAAACGCATGAAATCAATAGTCTATACGAACGAGTCATTCCTGTTATGTTACAAATATTTACGATCTGGAATAAATTCGATAAACGATTCTGCTTATTAACATTTTCATAAATGTTTACGGAAAATCGAACAACAGTCGACAAAGTACACTGCAAATATATTTTCTCGTACCGACTCGGGCTGATCAAAGTGTCCTCGTTCCACTGAAACAGCTCGTTGCTATCGGAATGAAATGAATGGTAAGTATATGGAAAAGGTTCTGCGTACTGCGATTTTGATGAAATTTTAATATGTTATAGATTTCGACATTTTTTGAACAACTTTTTCCTTTGGAAATATAGGGGGCAAGCTTTTAGTTTTCGAGATATTTGCAAAAGACTATTGCTAATACAGGTTTACGTTGCGTGCAGGAATACGAAAAATTCAATACAGTATTAGCGGTAGTTTCTTGCAAATATCTCAAAAACTAAAAGCGACTCCCCTATAATGGAAAAGGAAAAAGTTGTTCAGAATGTGTTGCTGCATAACATATTAAAATTTCATCAAAATCGGAGTACGTCTTTTCTATATAATTTACCAAACGAATACAGCAAACATTTCGACGCTGCGACTCGATCGAAATTTTCTGAGAATCCGCTTAGCTTTTCTTGCGGTGTAGCCGCGATTTTCTGTCGGAGTTAACGAGAGGTATTAATTATGTCTGGTCCGGTCTGATCAAGATATGCTCGATTCACTGGAATACCTAGGGCGGCCGTCGTTTCCGTTGCTCCGTGGAACGAGATCGATCGATTTGACAGGAATTGTTTGCACGTCGCGAATTCGTGTTACGCGTCCGGTTTAATCGGATTTCCATGGGGCTTGGTGTTTCGGCTGATTATTGTCTTAATTAAAACGCGCGGCGCGAACGAGCCGCCGTTACCGGAATATTAGGATCCATTAATGTAATGCGCCAGTCGGTTCTACGAGAGAAGAGAAAATAAGAGAGAGAGGGGGAAATTGAGAGGCGGAGAGAATCGACGAAAATCCGAGCATCCGGCTGTCGTTTCGCGCCTTTAATTACTGCGACGATTAACAGGAATTAATGCGACTCCGGTGACTCCCTTTCTACCCCTAATGGTCGCGCGATGATCGACGGTTTTCAATGAAATCGATGACAGTTACATTCCATCGTCGTATTCGTTAATGTCGAGACAAATTTAATCGGCCGCCATTTCTTCCGCGTGAAATTTATATTTCTGCGCGCTCCCTAAACGAATTTAGCGAGAAGATTTGAACGAGCTGCTCGCTGAATAAAATATTCAAAGTTCAGATTTTAGTTGCAGATTTTCACCGGATATGCAGATTTTTTTAATGGAAAATGCCACGGTTTTTTTCCGCGAGTACGTTAAGGCGCGCCGCCCGCTTAAATTAGAATCGCAGGAACGTTAATTAATTGTGTTTGTCACGCGAACTGCCGCGAATTAAGAGGATTGTGCACCCCTCCCCTCCCCAGTGTCGTCATCTCCAGAGGAAATCCTAAATTAATTCGTCTGCCATTTAATGGCTTCTTTGGGGAGCAATTGCGCTTTCGGAGTGCTTTATTAGGAGCTCGTCTAATTGTAATGATTCCCTGAGAAAGCTCCTGGAACCAATTAATAATTGACAGTGATGGAAAGCAATTCTTGCGAAAATGGTACTGTGTTATCCTACAGCTTTAAAGTTTATCTTAACGTGTTTCGAAATGGAACAAATAAGAGAATGGCCACATATATTCGAGGCCAAAAAATTCCAGAAAATAAAGATGATATAACGACGAAATTTATTTATAAAGCTGGAGAAATAATTCGGTAGACGTGGCATTGAATGTGTTAATTAATAATCTAAAAAAATCGAGTTCTGCGAGAGAATAGTACCATTTTATTTATAAAAATTACTTTATATTTCGAACTCTGAAAGGTTAAATACTATTGAAGTCAGAATACTTGGATAATTGAAATTAGTTTATAATATCGGCGCACAGGTTCGATCAAAAAATCAAAAGAAAACAATTTTGCAATTTATAAAATTTCTCTCAACTTTTCGATCCGATTCTGGATCATCTTAAAAAGAATTTTGCGTCTTTAAAATACTTGGATAATTGAAATTAGTTTATAATATCGGCGCACAGGTTCGATCAAAAAATCAAAAGAAAGCAATTTTACAATTTATAAAATTTTTAACGTATCAATCCGATTCTGGATCATCTTAAAGAGAATTTTGCGTCTGAATAAAACTTGGATAAATCTGTACAAATAAATCTGGTGGTCGATGCAATTTCACCCGACCAGCAAAAAAGCGGCGGGGTGTTTCGGTGCGAAAACCAGCCAATAACGTTCAAAGTCGGAATCTATTTGGGCAAATTGTAGTTTAGTGGATCGTTGGTCGGAGCTGGCTCGGCAATTTTCGCGAAAGTCGCCTATCGCTTCGCTCGCGACAATGAAAGAATTATTGGCACGGGATCGAAGAGAGAGAATCAGTGTCAGAGCCGTGGGTAAATTTATTTCGGCCTGCAGAGCGACGCAGCAGCTGCTATAATTGAAGGCTGGCCGGGCGCGGATCTCTGGAACAACCATGCTCTCGCTTGGTTCACGGAAAACAAAGGGTAGCTTGTGTTCCGTTCACAGCGAGGATTTGTGTTCCTTCGGACCGGAAATGGCACCGGCGCGTCGCCATCCATCCGCTGCCTTTACAACGACTTTTCCCAGCTCGTCGGAACTTCACTTTTCCACGATTCAATTGGCCCACTAATCTTTCTTCCACCGTTTCAGTCTCTCTATTTTGCCTTTCTACCAGTCATTACAGTACAACACGATTTTCGATTTATTCGCAATTTTTTAAATTATTTTTATATCATTCCAGTTTGTTACAATTCATGTCAAAAAAATTTATATTGTATAAAGAGGCTGTCTTTATGCATTTATTAAAAAATGAGTAAAAGCATCAGAAAAATTAAAAAATATTTTTATATCATTCCAGTTTGTTACAGTTCATGTCTTAAAATTTTATATTGTACAAAGAGGCTGTCTTCATGCATTTATTAAAAAATGAGTAAAAGCATTAGAAGAATTTCAAAATATTTTTATTTCATTCCACTTTGTTACAGTTCATGTCTCAATATTTTGTATTATATAATTTTAATAAAATTTTAATAGAAATGTATAATGGAAAGCTGTCTTTATGCATTTATTGTATTTAAATTTTATATTGTATAATTTTAATAGAAATGTATAATAGAAAGCTGTCTTTATGCATTTATTAAAAAATGAGTAAAAGCATTAGAAAAATTTCAAAATGTCATAAATAATAAAATGTCACTGTTTCCAACTCTATGTACAATAAAATTAATACAATTTTTACTCGACACGAAAATTCGCTGTCTAGTAACACAATCAGTCTGCTCGTTCACGTAATCCAATAAAAATCGCATTACCACGAAAAAACATTATCGTGTAAGTCACAGGATTGTCGCGCCGGTTCCCGGAACAGCAATAAATTCGTGCCAGCTCCATTTTCCTAATCTCACAAACAGCGAGTGTCTCCTCGGGCTAACAGCATGCAAATTAAAACAGTTGTCGTCGTTCCCGTCGAGGCAGAAGATCTAGAGTGAGAGAGATAGAGAGAACTTATCCCGTTGGTTCGAAAGAAACTCCTCTTGTTTTTTCAGCGAAAGCAATCGAAGTTGTCACCTGGTAGTGGCTCGCAAAAAGGGAAACTTGGCTCCGCGCGTAGTTCGCGGAAACTTTTCCCTTTTATCGCGAGACTCGATACCGATAGTTGTTTTTTCTTGCGATATCGACCACACACCGACGCGGCGCCGCAATCGAACACTGAGATCGTGGCTGACCACATCGGTCACTATCTACTGGATGAGCAACCGTGGATGACAAATGCCGTTCCAAATTACATATAACGTGGCCTTATCGCCAGCCCGTTCCCCGTACTTTTATTTTATTCCGTTCCGTGTCTGCGGTCATTCTTTTTCAACCGAAAACTCATTCTCTTCGTTCTTATTTCCTTGATGGACTGCACTTATTGTCCACTACAACAGTTTTTGCATAAATGTCCATTGGGTTTGTCTACCGATGTTAAAAGTCAAAAGGGTGTTAAAATGTCCAACTTATTTCGTTTCCTTCTCTGTCCCGCCCAAGACTCCGCCCTCTTTGCCTTTACTCCGCCCATTTCAGTTTAGCTCCGCCTCCAAAAGATTCAGACAATTAACAGTATATATTATAGACTTAGAAACTTTGTCTTATACATTGCAACACGATGAGAACCCTCTTAGAGCCTCGCTGCTAATGGATTAGAAATCCAAAAAAATTCAAGAACATTGTTTGAGTGGCAACAACTAGTGTCTACTGGTTCCTCGTCCATGTGTCAGTCGAGCAACCAGCAATCCAGTCAGCCGGGTAGACTATACGGTTCACTTATCTATTGCGCCCTTTGTTCCAGGCGAAATTGGAAACGAAAGCCCTGAAAGCGAAAAGGCCAGGATTCACGGATGAGCGGTACAACGAGACCAGCTATTACGTGGAGAACGGTGAGTACAGACTCCGCCCCCTTGACCCCACCTCCGGCTTCCTGAAAACGGTCACCACACACCTACGCGCGGCAGATTGTTTTATGTTTAATCCAGGAGCCCCAGCTGTAGGGGAGGGGGACACTCGATATTATCCGATAAATTGTCCCGCGGTAAATGTCAGCGAGCACCGGCCCCTCCGAGAGCCGTTCCGGAGAGACCTGTGTTTCCCCTCACGACCCGCCCCCCTTTGCGTTTTGACGTGCACGCGCAATTAACGGTTAACGGCCGGATTTATGATCGTTGATCGATCATCGGCCCGGCAGGGCAGGCTTCATTCGCGGCCAATTAGCCTGTTTTCGGCCGGGGAATTGAGAAATCTGCCCCTGAGTGCCCGGGACTGTTACCTAATTCGCTGTTAAACACGTTCCAGCGCTCGCACGTGTTATGCAACCACCAATTTCCACGTAGGAATGTTCACGAGGATTTTACTGTTGCTTTCCTTGCTTCACTTGCTATTTTTTCTATGGATTCAATATTCCTCGGTCTTCTTCGGGGCTTGGAGACCACGCCTCGTATGATTGACCAGCCCTTTGCTCCGCCCCTTGGCCCTTTACTCCTTCCTATGATTAGAGACTTTGATCATTCACTTGAAAATCACTATTCCCCTCATATTAGTATTATTCGATATTAAAACTCGACGTACTCATTCGCTAATCGACTCTAGCCAATCAGCCTGGTGCTTTTTACGCTCTTCCCGCCCAGTTTTTCAGAACTAAAAGTACAATCTTTCCTTCGCACATATTTGTAAATATAATAGTATTTAAAATTTAATGCTGATAGTCAATGGCACTGTTAACGACCGCCCACTCGCAAACTCCGCCTCCAAGCGCGAAGGACCGCCCATTTCCGCTAAATACTTTGGGGAAACGGTTGGCTAGACCGGTTTTAAAGCAGGGACACAGGATTGGCAACGAAATCACCGCGGTTCGGTGTCTCGACTTCCAGCGAGCTGGAAAGTGTTTAGCAATAGTAACGGGGCGGGGGGAAGTGGGGGCGGTGACGAGCGACACCATTGATCGCTTCATCCCCGTTCCCGTCAACCTTACACCGGTAACTGCAGGTTTGCCGGCACTGTTCCCAGGTAATCGCGGATAATCCCGTGAATGGGCGCGATCCGAGCGGTAATCCGACGAGGATTCTCGCCCCCTCCGGCGGGCTTGTCGGCGTAGTTAACGTGCGTGCTGACGGAATCGAACCTGGGAAGACCAAGGCCTCGAGAAAAAGCTTGTCGAATTCCTCGCGATCCTCTCGCTTTCGTTCGATCACGTCAAATTGTCATCTTTCCTTGTCCTCCTCTTTACCACCTCAATTTACACGTTGTCGAATTTTTTGAATATGTTCGCAGTGTCGTATTTATTTTTCGATACCCACAATTCGGATTCTCTGGAAGATATTAATGTCGGTCGACTGTGTTCAAACACTTTGTCAATTAATATACACATTTTCCGTACCTCGGCAGATTAAAAATACATCTAAAATAAATGCATTAAATCCGCACTCCAGCAATTTAAAGCATTAAATCCGCCAGTCTAGCAATTTCATGCATTAAATCCGCAGTCTAGCAATTTGATGCATTAAATCCACAGTCCGGTAATGAATGCATTACACTCGCAGTCTAGCGATTTAATACATTAAATCCTGTGGCGTTTTAAAAACAGAAACGCAAGAAAAAGTGCGAACTAGTAGGAAGTACGATCGATTTTGCGAATACGAATTCTTTGATGATGAATATCAGTTTATAAGTATTTAATTCTATCAGAGAATCGTGCATTTATCTTGTACGGCAAGAAACAAACAATTTAACAAAAATGGGTGTAATTTTTATTATAATAATATATAAAAAATATATTTAATAATATATTTAAATAATAACATATATATATAAAAACTTTTATTTCATCTGACTGTTTGAGATTTCAACAATTCTTTACCTTGTTTAATATATTTCAACAATTCTTCACCCTGTTTAAGACTTCAACAATTCTTCACCCTGTTTAATATTTCAACAATTCTTCACCCTATTTAATATTTCAACAATTCTTCACCCTATTTAATATTTCAACAATTCTTCACCTTGTTTCTGATTTTTTTAAAAAATATTAAAAATCGTCGGGACCTCAGGGTCAGTTTTCACCTGAGCCTCTCGATGGGAGTCTGGTTAATGGAATGTGTTCGCGAAGAAGGAGCCAGCGGGGGCGTGTGTCTTTCGAGTGGCATTAATAGGTCTTTGTTTCGCCGGAGGAGAGGATGGCCCGGCATCACGTCGCGCGGCCGTGCGAGTCTATTATTCGAATGTGGAGCAGATATCGGTTGTCGATAGGACGACCGGGGGTCTAAATATTCGATCGATTTCTTCCCCTTTCCCGTGGTACCACCCCCAGGCACTCCGTTCTTCGGCATCGAAGGCTTGTTTCCCTTCGAAGACTCGCTCCGGTCCTTACTTACGTGCTCCCAAGAGCAAACGCACAGGGCAAACCGCTTTTCCTTTTGACTCTCCGCGAACCGGTCCCTGTTATCGTCGAACGCGACTCCAACTCGCTATAATGAACTTTCGAGCCATCGATACTATATCGAACCTCTCGCGAAACTTGCTTTAAGTGCGCGAGACCCATAAGATCCTTTAGACATCGATCACATTCCGCGTTTATCGCTTTTGTGCTGGCTAATTGTTTATTTAGTTGTATTGTTATTTAATTGTAATTGTTTATTCCAATTATTAGGTTTTTCCGTGGTTTTAGTTCGTTTGCTTTGGTCTAAAGATTACGTTGACCGCAGTACGTTTCCAACCAGTGTGTCACACGATTCAAATTAAATTAGTACAATGTTCGAATTCAATTAGTAAATTTAATAACACGTATGTATTAATATTTTCTTCTTTTTCAATGCATTCACATTACATACTTTTCAAAATATATTTTTTCTTTGGTTTTTTAGACGCTATTTACCTTCGATAACTGTTGAAATTAGTACTTGCAAATTACTATTTAATTTCCTGAATGATAATTTCTATATTTGATCAAGTAGAAATTTGTTTCTGTTTTAAATAATTTCGTAACTCTATTATAATAATTAAGTAAGATTTAATTCTTCTAATCTGACTAGGGTTTCAAATTTCTCTTTCCCATTTTTGTCAAAGATGCAGAAAATCCTCATTCTAATTTATCAAAAGGAATAGAAAGAAATTTTTTGAGATTGTAAATTCTTGGTGCTTCCACGTAAATTTCGGTTGAATTTGCGTCTTGATGCAAGATGACTTAATACAAGGTTTCCCGAACAGTTTGCTTTGCAGTTTAGCGGAATAATTATTGTTGTGAGAGCCGCGGTAGTGGAGGGACACCCTGTACATCCTGGAAGGGTCGAAAGGGTTAAAAGCCAACAGTATCGCAGGGTTGTTCGCGATGGCGTCGCGTCGAATCGATCTGGTTGTTTAAGCAAACGCGGCCACGCTCGACGGCTATGGAAACGCAGAACGGCGTCGGCTGGTGGATATTACAGAAATCCAGCCGGCTTAAATTAATATCCCGATGGAGACGGCCCGTTCCGAGTCGATTTATCGAGTGTCAATACTACGTCCTGTAATTAAAGTACAACCTCGCGGCTCTGCGTTTTTCGAGAGCCGGTCGTCGTCGCTAGGCTTTATCGACATTCCGAACTGGTGGTTCGCTTCGATTGCTTCCATTTTGCTCCTCGATAATTATACGGAAAAATTACTGATCCTCTCGATCAACATCCCCGGAAATCTGTGTCGCTCTATTCGGACGTAATACTGTCCCCTGCTCGTCGTTAATTAATTTATTCACAGTGGACAGCCGTTTCCACCCTCGAAAATGGGGTTGAATTTGATGGCAGAGAATTTTTATTTTGTACACACGTTAAAATCACCGACACGGTTTTCACCGACTCCAGATTTGACCGACATCTACTTTGACCGACAACGATTTTGAGAGACACGAATTTGATCCACACGAAATTGAACCCACAGGAAATTTAATCCACAGGAAATTTAACCCACAGGAAATTTAACCCACAGGAAATTTAACCCACAGGAAATTGAACCCCTGGGAAATGGAACCCCTGGGAAATTGAACCCATAGGAAATTGAACCCCTGGAAAATTAAACCCCTGGAAAATTAAACCCTTGGGAAATTAAACCCTTGGGAAATTAAACCCTTGGGAAATTAAACCCCTGGGAAATTAAACCCCTGGGAAATGGAACCCCTCGGAAATGGAACCCCTCGGAAATGGAACCCCTGGGAAATTGAACGCATAGGAAATTGAACCCACACGAAATTGACCGACGTAAAATTGAACACGAAATTGATCGACAACGTTCTTAGATTCGTTGTCGGTTAAAGGCATTGACGGTCAAAGTAGTCGTCGGTCAAATCTGGTGTCGGTGAAATTTGTATCAGCAATTTCCATAAAACCCAGCTACTGCACATCAAGTGTGTTTCCAATGTCAATAAACTCTCTTTTAAAAAGTTCTAATCATACCTGTAAAAGTCCTTCAATTTTATTTGTTGATTTCAAAAAAAAATCGTGCATTTAACATTATGTAACATTTGTAAAAATCCACGCGCGATTATAATTTCCCTGTCTGCGAAACGTTGCGCGAGAAATCGGTTCCGGAGCGTTGAAGATGGAACGCGTGATTGGATCGCACGGGATCCACGGTACAATTCGATCGATCGTCCGTCGGATCGGTTGGTGGAAGTTGGAACCTGAGACCTGGAACCGGTAGCATTGAACCGGCCCGTTATCTGAGCCACGTCGGAGGCTTCATACCGAGTACCGATCAGCCCGACATTGCTGATACACGTGTATACAACGGGGACGGTGTGGGTGGAGCTTGTACGTGATTCAAATCTAGATCCGATCCTATCTCGTCTGTAGGAGCTCAAGAGTATGCTATTGGCCGGAGGTATCCTTGGCTCACGATACTTCGAGCCCTCCTTCTCCCTCTTGCTCTTCTCCTCTTCATCGGCCTACCCCTCTCCACAGCCCCTATTCTTGGCTCCACTTTTAAAACCGGCTTCTATAGTGCTTCGACAAAACACTACAGACGCTATTACGATGATAATTTATCGCCTTGATCTCAATGCTGCCACGAATTCATCTTTTTGTGATTTACACCAGCCTGAAAAATTTAAGCATAATTAAATTTTTTCTATTAAATTCTATTAAATTTTAATAGAATTAAATTTTAATAGAATTTAAATTAAGTTCTATTAAATTTTTTCGTTCTAGTCCTAACTAAGAATGTGTTTTCTTACAATGTTTATTTTTCTGAAACTGCTGTTTTAATTTTGTTCAATATTTTACCCTTATCTAAAACACAAAGACTCAGCTTTTTTCCAATTTTTTCATTCCAATTAAAAAAACAAATCTGGTATATAGTAGACTAGTAATGTGTTTTCTTACTATGTTTATTTTTCTAAAGCTGTTGCTTTAATTTTGTTCAATATTTTACTCTTATCTAAAACACAAAACCTGAGCTTCTTTCAATTTGTTTCATTCCAAATAAAAAAATTATGCAGTGAAGGATTAGGTTTAGTGAAGTTATTAAATTGACTGTCAAGAGTCTCGCAGGACATAAGAACGATTTTCTTAAACATGTGAAATGTTTTAATAAAAATTTAGTGATCCTGAAATTTTTGTTTCAATAATGTTGTAGTCAAACATTCAGTGAAATATCCAATGAACTACATTTTCAATCATCGCTGCACCTCTCCGTCGAGAAATAATTAAAATCCTACCAGGCAAATGACGAAGATCGAATGGTACGGGCGGTCAGAGGATTTCTTTTGTTTATTTATCCGTGTCTTTCAGACTTTGATGAAGGCTGTCCATCGACCGAGAGAAGCTTCTCTCTCTCCTCGATCTTCCTAATATTGTTCCGCCCTCGTTCGTGGTCTGTTATCTCTGTCCCGGTTAATTCCAGCACTTAATCTCGCCGGGGAAACCGTGTCGTTAATGTATCTTTTTATCTGGCTCCCGGGAAGGATTCCCGAGCATTATTACCTTCTCTGTAACCGAGGTACAATGATGCAGAGAAGGCTCTTTCTTTCTTCCGACCATTTCTTGTTATTAAAGTAGAACCAGTCGGCGAACCGGACGACGGGACGTCACGCGGTCGTAAAAACTGACGAGCTTGTTCCCAACTGTACCGGGTGTCCGTTCAATTTGTCAAAAACTTCCCCAAGATCCCCTTTCGACACAGTTAATTAATTTTCGTTCTTTCCCCTTCAACGAATTCATATTTCCACAATAATATTGTTTGGTTCGAGTCACAGAAGCGAAATCAGCATTTATTTCTTCTTTGCATTATTATTATTATTTTTCAGACGCAAAAGTGTCTCTCTTGAAAATTATTCAATGTTTAAATAATTGCAAATATATTGTTTTTTATAATTGATCGAACTGTGCGCCAACACCACAAAATTTATTATTTATTTCTTCTTTTAATTATATTAAAATTTAAATTCAATATAAATTTCAAATAATATTAAATTTTACATTAAAAATCAATATATAATTTTTTATATGAAAATTCAATATAAATTTCAAATAATATTAAATTTTCTATAAATTTCAAATAATATTAAATTTTCTATAAATTTCAAATAATAATATTTTTTAAATAACATATGATAAAATTTTTATAATTTAATTTAAATTTCTTTTATTAAGCTGAAACTAATGCGGTTAAATTAAATCTGTTTAATATACCTACTGCTTGAAATTAAAACAATTTTCGCTCTGTTGAAAAACTGAATAATTTTGATATTATATTGCAGTTTTAAGGGCTGCTGGTGCACCAGGTGGCCCCGGAAAATTACTAGATTGTAAACCAAGTCTTCCCCATTTTCCCCACTACTTTTTCAGACCATGAAAATGGCGATTCCACGATGATCATTTTTTCCCAGTTTCGTTCCAGAGTTCCGCTAACTTTCCCACATTTTTTCCAGAAAAAATGTTACATTAATTTAGGGAAATTCCTGTTGCAGGAATTTTTATTTCATTCTAATTTCGATGTAGCGGTTTCGTTGTTCAGGAAGAACTGAAACAGGTATTCACAGGGTGGTTTCATCCCCTAAACTCCGGACTACAATCGCGAACAAAAGTCGACTGTGTAACTTGTCCAAAGTAAAATTAAAATGAATCTAGCTTCGCAGTTATTTCCTCTGTACATTTTCCGCATGAACGTGAATCAAAGTTATGGTTCATTCTCATTTACCAACCCCCTGAAACTACGTCGTCCGAGGAGCAGTTTGAAGATTCACGATCGCGAAGAAAAAAGAACTTCGATCCGATTAACTGGAGGCATAAAAGCGATTGCACGGGGATAAAAAATGTACGGGATTTTCTGAGGGATGCGAAAGTAAAATCAGCCTCGAATTCAGTCTCGGAGGGTACGTGTTCTTCCGTGGGTAGTGAAGTTTTACGGCGAGTCGAACTTATTACAGGGTTCGATATCAACGCTGGTGCTAGCAGTTCTCCAAACTTTGTTTTAGAAGACACCACCCCTATCGTGGGGGTGCAGCCGTTCCGATAGAGGGTTGGAACTCCGTGAGCCCTTCCTCGCAAATATGCGGTTGTTTACGGCGCCGTGCGCGATTATAAAATGCAGTATTAAGTCGATGCAGAAGGGTAACGGGTTAATAATATGCAACCGGGGAAAATAATGGAACCGGGTGAGGGTAAATGAAATTCTTGTCGAAATGGTACGGCTTCGCGGAAAATTGTTACAATAATTGACCGGTTTTATTTGCAGTTCCTCGTCGGCTGTAAACACGGAAAGCAAAACTTTCTGAAGGGTTTTGTCGTTTGGAACTCTGCAGGGGGGTGGAAGATCGATTTTTGTTAATGATCCAGACGTGATTCGATTATTAGGGGTTGTAGGTGGTATAAATAGTGTGTTAAATTATAGTAAGCTATTTTGTATCATCGGCGAAGACTTCCATTTAGCATTAAATAAATCCTCTTTGCAACCCTTAAATTCCCAAATATTCGAGGGTACACAAAATTTTGATTTTGTTAAAAATTCTCGCAGGATTAAAAAATATTAAAGCCGTTCCAGGTTTTACGTAATATCGTGCAATATTTTTCCAAGGTGTGTTTCATTAATTTTTTTGGAAAATACCACGGGTATTTGGGGCACCGTTCCTATTAATAAATGTTAGTTTCCAATTACCATAAATACCGGCAGTATCCCTTATATCAGGGATGGCACGGAAAAAATTGGCGCAAAAACCGCGAAAATGCAAATTGCCCGGGGGGTTTTTATCTCTCCCTCAGAAAAGGGAAAGAGAGAGAGTATCTCGCGAAAGGGGTTGGGGGAAATGAGATATACGAAATTCCCGGGGCCGGAGAAAGTGCCAGCGCGTTCACGGGCATCTCGATAACACCCGGCACAAATATTTAACGATATCTCGCGGCTGTTCGTGAATTTCGCAGACGCAGACGATTATTCTCGTTCGGCGGGGTGCCGAGCCGAGGGGCCGAGATCTCGAAGAGAGCTGAACACGCGGCCACTTCGATCGCAACCCCCTTTCCCACGTGTCCTTGCGCACTTAATTCGAGTGGTCTTCTTCTTATTTTCTCCCCAAAATGCGTCAATAACACGCATCATTCACAGGCTTCTTATAATTATCATTATTTTCTCGGCGGGGGATGATTGAACAAAATTATTCTTGTTTCTCTTACATTTTTTTATTCAATTTTTTTGCTGAATATTTTGGTTAGAGTTTTTAATAATGGTTTCAGTTGCGCTTTAGGGTTGTATTTTCATTTTGCATTTTAGAGATTTTGTTTTAGGGTTGAATAATTTAGTAAGGTTGCAAGGTTGCATTTTGGGGTTACGATGTGGGGCTGAAATTTTGTAATATTCGAAGGTCGCGTTTTAGGGTTGCATTTTTGAGTTACGCTTTGGGGTTGCGTTTTAGGGCTGAAGTTTTTAGTAACATTCGAAGATTGCGCTTTAGGGATGTATTTTCAGGTAGAATTTTAAAGTTTTTGTTTTAGGGTTGAACGATTTAGTAAACTTCTAAGGTTTCGTTTTGGGGTTATGTTTTAGGGCTGCAATTTTCAGTAAAATTCGAAGATTGCTTTTTAGGGTTACGTTTTAGGGTTGAAATTTTAAGTAACATTCGAAGATTGCTTTTTAGGGTTACGTTTTTGGGTTACCATTTAGGGTAGCGTTTTTGGGTTACCATTTAGGGTTGAATTTTCCATTAACGTTCTAAAATTACATTTTACAATCGAGCACAGTAGGGTTAAATTGGCCCCCAGCTTTATCGTGTTACGTTCCCGAGGTACGTTTCAAGGTCATCTTTTTAGGTTAAGAATCAAGGTTGAATTATTCGGTTGAATTCGTCGAAAACAACGAACAAGGGGCGTGATCTCCTAATCTGGCTAACCACATAATGGCGCGAAGGGGTTGCCGAGGGTTTCTAGCCGTTCTGAAACTTTAGGACCGCCACGTCCTGACAGTCAAAGTGTTCGCCGCGACAGCGGTTCTTGACAGCGAGAGGACAGTGTCACGCGGCTCGTCGGCACACGCGAGTCTCGCATAATCTCGACGTGGCCTGGGCGTAAGCGTCGGTAAATTCGTGGCTTCTGTCTGCCGCGTTATAATTCACGGTCAGATAAGATTAGGGTCGGCGGGAGGGCGTGCAAGAAGCCGCCAGCCAGATAGACCCCGAGCGATTTAGACCTCTAATGATACGCTGCGAGAGAGAACGTTCGCTCGAGTATTGTTTTCCTCGTCAAAATCATCTTAACACAGGTTGAGTAGTAGATCGGTATTTTTATAGGCATGTTTGATCTTGCCAATATTTTTTCCTGATTTTTTCGGGTATTGTTTGTTTTTATTGTTTCAAAATAATGATGAAGAAATGTTTTGTATGCTTTTTTGGACGTCGATAGTCGATGGGGTAAAAATTACACAAAACATTTATTTATCAGTAGTTCCAAACAATCTTCTCCGTGTACCCAGCCAACTTCATCCCCTATTGTCCATAATTTACGAAAGTTCTCACAGAAGAGCTACAACACGACCAGACCTGTGCTTCCATCTTCAACCCCTGCTAGTATAGTTTAACTAAGAGACTCTGGAACAATTAATTCTTGCTACTTCCAGCGAACAATGATGTTGGACGCAATCTCCTCGACTGGACCAGCTAATTTTTCCCCCAACTTCACCCTTAATTCTCTATGTTTCGCGAAACTTCAAATAGAACGACTAAAATGACTAGATCAATGCTTCTACCTTCAACCCTTGAAATTATAATTTTTGTTAAGAGCTCCAGAAGGACTTCTTGCTATTTTTTATTGAATAATGATGTTGGACGCAATATCCTCGACTGGTCCAGCTAATTTTTCTCCCAACTTCACCCTTAATTCTCTATGTTTCGCGAAACTTCTAATAGAATGACTAAAATGACTAGATCAGTGCTTCTACCTTCAACCCTTAAAATTATAATTTTTGTAAAGAGCTCCAGAAAGAGTTCTTGCTATTTTTTAGTGAACAATGATGTTCAGCACAGTCTCCTCGATCCATTCAGCTAATTATTTCCCCTAACTCGGCCCCCAATTATCTCCTTTTAACAAAATGAATTCGTGACCTCTAAAAATGCAAAGAAAACCGAGCGACAGTCGTGTGAAGGTTCCCGAAAGTCAGTCGCCTTTCCGCGTATCAATTAGATATAGAGCCAGTGTTCCAGGTACCGGTTATCAGCGATCTATTCGGGCTAGCAGTCGGATCGAAAGGGGCGAATGGGGTGCGTGAGATCGACGCGCGATTCCTTACCAGGCTCTCTAACCCAGACATGCTTTACGACCGGTAACGAACCTCATTGGTCGTGCCGACCGGCTGCTTTGAATTTTATTTCCTATCGATCCCCTATACACACCCCCGCTGTCCCATAAAGAGGGAAAATATCGCGCTCGCCGCGGAAAAAAATTGCTCGACTTTCCCTATCCATCGACGAGGGATAGTGCCGGCGAGTCCATCCACCCCCTGAAAAATTCATTTTTATCGCGCGTGTATGTGTGGCCCCTGGTGTCGTCGCTGCTGGTAAAGGCAAAAGAAGCCGCGGGATTTATCCTGCAAATATTTCGCGGAGACGCCGACTTTAATCCTGCGAGAGCGAAACCGAGCGCTCACCCTCGGAATTTTTAATAATCCCCCGGAGCTCTCTTCAATTTTTAATCCTTCGGGACGGTTTATCGAGTATCGAAATTGTTCTGATAGCTGCTTCGTTCTCACTTGGGTCTCTCACAACCAGGACAACCAGGAAATACATATATTCCCACCCCTAAAAAAATCAGAAAACGTTCTGTGCTAATTGTAAGCAAATAAAATTTTTTTTTAATCGTTTTGGCAAGGTGACAAATAATACATGTTCCTAGATCATTTTAACCCTTCACTTAGCAAATCTGGTATATAGTAAACTAGGAATGTGTTTTCTTACCCTGTACATTTATTTTTCTGAAAATATTAATTGCAATTTTGTTTTAAATATTTTCCCTTAAATACAACACAAAAACTGACCTCCTTTCAATTTTTTCACCCCAATTAAAAAACTAATGCAGTGAAGGGTTAATTGTATTACCATTTCAAATTGTTCTAATTTGTTGCCAAAATTCCATAAAATTTCGCAGTCTAATCTTTTGAATTTTTCGTATCGCGAATTCTGAGTGAGAAAACGATTTTGCATTTGTCGCAACTGTGCCATCACTTCAGGCGCTCCATATTCGTAACAGAAAAAGTGCGTTGTTCGCCATCGATTGATACCGAACACGAAGAAACATTACAATCGCTCAACTCGAGCTAATTAGGTCAGTCGTCACGTTTTGCTTTGTAACCGCACGTATCAGCTCTGTTTTCTCTTCGGAAAAAGTCATTCAAGGTGGATTATCCGCGACAACAGACCTCGGATGTTCATGCAAAACATCCACCTTTTTATAGAGTGCTTTTCAACACTGTGACAAGAAACGACGCGTCATCGGCGCGAGAAGGCCCGAGATAAAAATTTACTAGCAATTAACTGAATGTTTACCGACGTGTTTACCGGTTCTTCAAGTTCACTGTCAAGTGTAAAACATTTACAGTATGTTTCATTTATATTATAAATGAAAAATACTCGACAAAATAACATAACCTTCATACGCTTCTCAAAAATAACTATACAAAAGAGAATAGGATAACAATTTACCCATTTTTATTTTACACGTTAATTCAACCACATTATATTTTATTTATAGATGAATAATAAATTAATTATAGATGAATTTTACAGAATAATATTACAATAAAATTGTAATATTACAAATAAATTTAATTTAAATAATATTACAAATAAATTACATATTTTTAATGAATAATTTTACAGTATGTAAAAACATTGAATGGATGAATTTTTCACCCTGAGGAACGTGTGAGGGTTAATAATTTTGTAAACCTTACGTTTAGGGAGGCAAAAGTTAAATTTCTCAAAAGCTGGAATTGAAAATCGGGAATTTATAAAATTTTGAGCGAACATGTGGTTACATTTCGCAAGTAAGGAGCATTTCATAAAACATTTCAACAATGAAAGCTACGAAACAAATGCTGGTACGCGTTGTTAATCCCGCAGCGAATTTTCTAGCAAGTTGAACGTCGCAGACAGGGCCAACAAAAATTGCCGAGCAAGCTGATAAAATGTCCGGACGTATCAGAGAAAAATTGCGCGGATAATAAACACGTATAGATGGTCGTAGCAGGAATCCGACAGGAAATCGATGGTGTCTCGTGTGAATTTTCCCGGTGACAATGGAAAATTCATGGTGGTCGTGGGGCCGGACGGTGAAATTATTGGCCGATAATGTTGTCGCACGCCGTAAGGGACGACAAAGACTGCGGGTATCTCGGATATATACTGGAATGCACTCCACCCGTTACCGGGTATGCAATTAACACCCTTCCAGCGAGACATTGTTAACACGCCCATCTAGACCGTGTGTTTCACCGTGATAAATGGCCGGGTGTCTAAGTCGACGGACGCTAAACTATTTCAATTTGTCCGCGGATCCTACTTGCGAAATTCTCGGATCCGTTCCGACAACGTTTCACATCTGAAAGAAATTGCTAAAAACCCTTTAATCACAACTTCGCGACACCCTTCGGAAACTTTCCTTTTCTTATCAAACGCGATCCATTATAAAATCTTCGAGCTAGCAGCAATAATTATTTCGCTGGTCATCTTCTCTATTGAAATGTTTTATCTTCAATGCTTTTATTGAAAAAAGAGATAATTGTCTAGCTCCCATTTTTTGCAATTAATATAATGTTTAAATAAATAATTTTTTTTTACTCTTTTTGCAAAAGTCGTGTTTGATGAATTAATTTATAAAGATTGTGGGCGGAAAATATATTATGTTTTCTAGCTCTCATTTTTTGCAATTATAATACAATTTTTAAATAACTAAATTGATGTTTTTTTGTTCTTTTTTCAAAAGTCGTGTTTGATGGATTAATTTACAAAGATTGGGGGCGGAAAAAATATTGTGTCTTCTAGCTCTCATTTTTTGCAATTAATACAATTTTTAAATAACTAAATTAATGTTTTCAGCGCGAAGAGTCGATCTTATGCTACTAACTAAGCAATTTTGCAAATAACGATAACTTTTTTCAATGTATCAATCTAGTTTAAGACCATTATCAAGAAAAACTTTTTATATAAAATTGCATCTGTAAAAATTAAACCACTGTTTATTATATAGTTCCAGTTAACTTCCGTGTTAAAAAACAAAAAGGTTGTAAAAAAATTTATAGGTTATAAAATTAAATTAAGTTAAGTTAAATTTTTTTAATTTGCAGGTTGTCGATAAAAATAAAGGAAACAGTTAATATAATTTTAATTTCGTATAAAAATCATCGGTCTATACATAAGTGCTTTTCAGTCTCCTTTTGCAAAAATAGTCTCTGATGGATTAATTTAGAAAAATTGAGGGCAGAAAAAATATTGTGTTTTCCATTAATGGTAGCATAAAAGTAGTGAGAGTCTAAAAACGGTGTCAAATATTCTGAAACGCTTGGCAATCCAGAGATTTTCGCCTAGGCTGGCGTAAACGCGCGTGAAGTCCGCAGTCAGCGTTCCATTCGGCCTGATTCGTCGAACGAAACCTAACCGGAGCGAATTCATGCATCTCCCCGATCCATCATCAGCCCCTGACGCCCACGGTAGTCGGCTCAGCAAGACAGTGTACACGCGATGCAAGCGAATGCAAGGGGATGCAGTCGTTGCGAGCGACAACTTGGTCGGTTTCGTAACGAACGCGAATGAAAATTCACCGGGGCTCAAAACATCTGTGCAAACATTAATTGCCGAGCATCCATCGATTACTGCCTCGGTAATTGTCCCTCTCTACCTTCTCCCTTTTCTGCGACCCTCTTTAACCCTCTGCGATCCCCGCAAAACAGTTTCTCGACAAAAGCAGCGGAAACTTTCGCGGGAAAATTCCTCCGCGAAATTCCACGACGGCCTGTTGCGGATCGCTTATGCGAGTGCTCCCCAGGATCGCAAATCGCCGATGCATAATTCAGCGAGAGCGCGGATAACCGACGCGACAGTCAGACAGTCGGTTTTCAGGGGCCCCGGCGAAACAATGCAGTTCCGCGGGCATATTTCGACGACGAGTCCACTGAATTCGTAACGAGTCTGGAAATTTAATCGGTGAACGTGCGTTCCGGGGCCGGTTTTAATCGCACGCGGTTCTATCTGCACGCGAATCAGCTGGCGAGCCCGGTTGCGCGAACTTTTGTGTTAGCTTGTTTTTTTTTGTCCGTCCCGCCACCGCCTCTCGTAATCCGATGCTTTTGAATTTGATTTTTGTTTCGACCGGTTGTTCCAATATTTTGTTTGTTTGTTGTTTTCGTCGTTTCGTTTCGAGTGATGAAATTCGTTCGACAGGATCTTCTGGAGCGTTCGGGGAATTAAAAATATTTCGAACATGAATCACTGCGCTTCTTTATGCAACCTATAAAATTGTCTGCATAAATATAAAAAGAATATGGAGTAACGAAAAAAATAATTCCTTGAAGGATTTAATAATTTTTCCACCTGGTGAAATCGTTCTAAAAAAAATCTGAAAATGTAATCACTGCGCATCTTCATGCAACCTATAAAATTGTTTGCATAAATATAAAGAGAATATGGAGTAACGAAAAAAATAATTCCTTGAAGGATTTAATAATCTTTCCACCTGGTGAAATCGCTCTAAAAAAAATCTGGAAATGTAATCACCTATAAAATTATCTGCATAAATACAAAGAGAATATGGAGTAACGAAAAAAATAATTCCTTGAAGGATTTAATAATTTTTCCACCTGGTGAAATCATTCTAAAAAAAAATCTGAAAATGTTATCACTGTGCATCTTTATGCAACCTATAAAATTGTCGGCATAAATATAAAGAGAATATGGAGTAACGAAAAGAATAATTCCTTGAAGGATTTAATAATTTTTCCAGTTCGTGAAATCGTTCTAAAAAAAATCTGAAAAATATTTCCCCGAAGCAAAAGAGGTTTGCTAGCATCGGGGGTGCATCGCTGGAAAAATAAGATCTCGTCGATCGCACCCTCGAGGATCGACGAGAAGGTGTGCACCTCCACCGGGCGCTTGGTCTAATGAATTTCGCGGATGCAGGGCGACTCGAGCACACGAGGTAAATCGTCGGAGGCCTCCTTTTGCGAAAAGCGTTTCCTCATACACCCCCGCCCCCTCATCGAGGAAACTGACAAAGTTTCCGGAGGAGGCTTAAACTCGCGTCACAGAGGACGACGACGCATTGTCTCCTCGACGATCTCCCTCCCTCTCTCTTTCTCTTCGTTCCTCTCTCCCCCCTTGTTTAGGGAGTCGTGGACGAACGGGGTTGAAAGGGGGTGGGTTCGGGAGATCACTGAAGAACCTTCGGAATCCCCTTTCGCCACCTCTGTCGTCGGTTTTGCGCCTCTTGGCACGTTTCACGCTCGCCGCGTAATCCAGATCCACGGTCCTCGAGCTTTCTGCCCCCCTCTAAAATCCGCCTTTCTTCTCGCCAAACCGCCCCCCGCCCACCCCCAGGTTGCCCCTTTATTTCGCGGAGAGAAGCCGCGCGCGGCTTCTTAACCGGAATCGGCCGCGATTTTCGCGGTCCTTTCTACTGTTTGAACCGTTCTCCACGCCGATCATCCCCCTTTGTTCTCGCACCCTACGGCTGAGGCGCTGTTTGCTCGGTCGCCGAGGGATTTTCGGGTGCTGCTGCACTGGAAACGGACTGGGAATTCTTGTCTCTATTTGGCCACTTTCCTGGCTATTTATATATTTTTTTATTTCCCCAATTTATTTACAAAACTTATTGTTGCGCCGCATTGCAGGGGTAGCATGATGAAAATTGAACGAGGTGACTTAAGGGTGCTAAATTATTTTTAGAGGGAGTTTTTCTGGTCCTGATGCATTGGGAATAAACTGGGAACTGTTCCTACCTCTATTTGGCCACTTTTTTAGCCATTTATATATTTTTTTATTTGCTCAATTTATTTACAAAACTTATTGTTGCATCCCAGTGTAGGGGTAGCACGATGAAAATGAACGAGGTGACTTAAGGGTGCTAAATTACTTTTAGAGGGAGTTTTTCTGGTCCCTTATGCATTGGGAATGGACTGGAAACTGTTCCTCGATCTGTCGGCCAATTTCCTGGCTGTTTATTTATTTCTAGATTCCTATTTTTTATTCACAAGACTTTAGAATTAAATTTGAACTTTTATTTACCTTTCTATTTTCTTATTTATGGAGATATAAAGTAAAATGATCGTTCTGATAAAAATGTAAGAATCAAAGGTTAAGATCCAACGAAAAAACAGAAAACGATAGTTACTATAAAACTGGATTGTTGCAACAACGTGTAACATATTTATTTTGCAGTTTCTTTGGAAGCAAATAAAAAGATCCTTCCAGCAAGTACGTAGGTTAGCGAGATGAATTCTAAAAACGGTTGAAAACCGTGAAACTGTGCTGCTCAGTTATTTATTTATTTATTCCTTGGGAAATTGCATTCGTGCAATGGGAAACGCACTGCACTTTCACCAGAAGGAAAGTGAACGGGAGGTACGAAAGTTACAGGGTGTAAAATAAATTTAAATATAGAAACAATAACGGGACATTGTGCCATGTGACTGTTCGTAGAGCAAACAGGAAAATTCGTCCGACATAGTTGACTATTCCAGGAAAACGAAGACAACAATGATGCCGTTGGTTCGCCCTGCCATGCGTGTATTTATTTATTTGTGCTGCTTGCTTCCGCGTTATAATGCAAACGGTGTACCCGTAGAGTAAACAAGAAAATTCGTTTGGCTTATATTACTGGCTAGAGAGAGAGAGAGAGAGGAGAGATTTAAGAGAAGAGAAAACAATAATGGTGCCCGGGTCGTTCCTGTATCGCGCTCGTGCTCTGTTTATTTATTTCTGCTGTACCGTTAGTGTATAATAACACGGGCTACACGCACACACACGTACGCGGAGCAAAAGCGAGCGAGAGACGACTGTTTTGGCGACGCCATAAAGTTAGGGCAGGCTAGATAGATTTAGGAGAAGGCGAAAACAATAATGTACTGATGAAGATGGCCAATGGTCGCGAACATGACACCGAACAAGCGTTTTCCGTGCCAAATGGTGCTGTAGAAAAAGGTGCGAGCCTCGCCGAGTAATGGAACTTTACATAACGTTTTCGGATAGCATTATCTTTGAAGGTGAATGCATACCGGATGGCCCATTTAAATTAGATCACGCACGTATCCTCCGAGCTTTTATGACTAGCTCTATTTTTACTTGAAACCCTGCCCGCCCGTCGAGTTTATTTTTCTTTAATCTTCATCTTATCAACCACTCCGCGTATATTTCTCCTCGCAATTTCCCCTTATCGCGGCTAGCCTATTTTCTAACCCTAACACCGCCAGCTTTTCTTTTTTTTCTGTTCGTTGATACCATCAGCCGGCACACTCTCATAATGGAAAATCTAAAGACGAAAATGTTATTCCGAGCGAGAAGGGTTGGAAATCGTTCTGCAGCTATTTTTCTTTCGCACTTCCGCGGCTCGTTTGATTTATTTCGGTGCAAGGGAAAAATTGTTTTTGCCCGCTGAGAGGAGTTTGCTAGTTGCAAAACTTTACTGGTTCTTCTGGAAAAATTATGATTTATTAAATAATATGTCCGCGGGTTCACTTGTTCATTTGAATTTTGAAGTGTTTACTAGATTTTATGGAGAGGTTGTAGAATTTGTTGGTAGTCTCCATTTTCCAAGTCGTATTTTTTACCTCTAGAATCTCGGTTGTAATGGTGACCGGTGTAATATTCTTGTAATAAATACTGAGATTATTTTTAAAACAAAATTTACTAAAAACAGATCCTAATATTCGTTTAAGAAATTCGTTTTAGGGATTCTTTCATTCCCCCAAAATCCCAGACGTTGCAACGTCCTAGTATCAAATCTAGCACATCACCCCAAGCTCTCAGAAGGAAGCAGCAGTGATTCTAAATCAAGAAGCGCTGTTTTAAAAATCTCCAAGGCAATCTCCGTAACACAACGCCAGCTCCACTCGAAAGTTTTGCTGCAGAAATCCCTCCTGCAGATTCGACAGGAAACATTCGCTCGGTTAGGTTTCTCTGGCGTTACACAATAGGGTTAATCGAGGAAGCTGAAAAATGTAGCTATTCCTTATTTTAGATCTTGATGAATTTCTTTCTGAAAATCAGTGCACTTCCAACAAATATTCTTTGGACATTTTTTCACAATTTTTTCGCTGAAAAAGGGTTCGTCGAGGAAGCTGAAAAATGTAGCTATTCCTTATTTTAGATCCTGATGAATTTCTTTCTGAAAATCAGTGTCCTTTTAACAAATATTCTTTGGACATTGTCTTGCAATTTTTTCGCTGAAAAAGAATTCGTCGAGGAAGTTGAAAAATGTAGCTATTACTTATTTTATATCCTGATGAATTTCTTTCTGAAAATAAGTGTCCTTTTAACAAATATTCTTTGGACATTTTTTCACAATTTTTTCGCTGAAAGAGACTTTGTCGAGGAAGTTGAAAAATGTAGCTATTCCTTATTTTAGATCCTGATGAATATCTTTCTGAAAATCAGTGCCCCTTTAAAAAATATCCTTTGGAGATTGTCTTGCAATTTTTTTGCTAAAAAATATTTTTACCAGTTTCAAACTTATGAACAATCTCTCGGAATAAAGAGCCTCGGAAAGAATGTCCTGAAACAGGATCACGGATGGAATCGGAACGCTTTTATCGCGAGTCCAGTGGCGAATGAAGTTACAAAGGGGTTGAATCAGAGGCCGAGGAGTCGACCGACTCCATTCTCGCAATTAAAATCATTTTAATTAAACATCTGGATAGGTTCGATCGACTCGGCGAGCCGGAAGCGCTCGAAAAGACCGCCGATAAAAGGTGACAGCGGGGGTGGTGGCAAGGGGCGTGCGGGGCTAAAGGGTGGAGGCGCTTTCTCCTTTTCATCGAAGAAAAAGATTACCCTGCAATTTATGGAGCGAGCTTCGAGAGGGTGTGTCATCGAATCGAGAGCGTCCGCGTGATCTTTAAAGCGTGAAGGGGACTGGGGGTTGCGGGGGGTGGATGCGATTTTTCTTCGCCGGCGGAGAAACTCTTGATCGACGCTCTAATTAATTGAAACGCGACGACGAATCACATCCCCGACGATTTCCTTCGATGGCCCTGGTATTTTGGATCTGTTCGCCACTTGATATCGAAGCCTTTCAACCCCCACTCGATATCATAATGGAAAATTACATTCAGCGGGGAACACGTTGAAATATTAACACCCCGCCCCGGTGTTATGCTAATTAATATTTGCTGCGCTAATGTTTGCCCCCGTTAAAACTGCACACGGATTTCCACGCTTGTAAGCCGGTCCACATTAATTTATTTATTTCACGGATAATGTTGTCCGGAATGACGGCGAGTTTTTGATTCCAGTTAATATTCAGTGGTATTGTGTGAAAGTTGGGAAAATGCATTTTTTAATAGATGCTTTTTCAGGCGATTGTTAGCGACCGTGTTAATTTGTTCATTTTTTAGACCATGTTAATGGTGAATTTTTCAACGGTGTACACTGCCAGCGATATTCGACCGCTTTCAAAACGACGATAACTTGATTAAGCTTTGGATATTTTTTAGTACAATCAATTCCATATATAACGTGAAAGTGAAATGAAAATAAAAATTATTTAAATAATTGTCAAAATAATTCGTCGAAGAAAAAACCCAAGTCGATAATAAATATACGTTTTAGGTATTCTTTCGTTCAAACTGATGTAATAATTCGTAAGACTTGTATATTTTTTAGAACAATTAATTTACTACATAACGTGAAAATGAAGTTTGAGAAAATTGTCAGTATTACAAACAAAATGCTAAAAATTATTTAAACAATTCTGAAAATAATTAGTCGAAGAAAAAACCCAGCTCGATAATAAATATACGTTTGAGATATTCTTTTGTTCAAACTGTTGTAATAATTCGTGGAATGGGCAGACAAAAGCGAGGAAAGCGGGGGATGATTCGGGGGATGATCGGCCCCCGACCCGTTTTTTTGGCCCGATTCCTTCTGTTGCAGCTTTCACGGTGCTCGATGCAGCTTTTCACGTTTCGCCGGATCCTCTCCACGCCCGTCCAAATTCGCAGTTAGGATTTCCCTTTAATTCGGCAAGAATCCTCGACTCGGCCGATCGAACGGCCGGCTAAAAGGGACCCGATTGGTTTCCGCGAGTAATTCCTGGTTGCACAGATCGCTGCAATTCCGTGGACGATTGCCCCGGAATGCCGAGGAATCTCCAGGCTTCTTTCCCTTCGATTTTTCTCTCTTACTCTCTGTATATACCGGATCTCTCGTAGCCCCCCTTTTCGACAACCCTCCGGAGCCTCACCGATGTCGATTTTCTCTATTTTTCTCCCCCGCGTTCGTCTTGTTTCGTATCCCATCCGGTATCGATTGAAACCAATCAATTAGAGATTGTTCAACCAACGCAGAATTCGTCTATGTATATTGTTACATAATAGAGGGCCTATTCTATTTTTCGAGATCGGTTTTGCACAAATCTTTAGGAATTTTTTTTTTTTTAAATTCTGGAACTTTGGCATTGAGATTTTTTATCTATATTTGTTAGTGTTTGAAGTAGACGCATGATTTTTAATATTTTGAAATTTATATTTCTTAAGGGTTTTCAAACACTCAAAGCGAAATCTACTTATGGATTAATTAATCTAATGAATCGAATTATTGCAACAATCATGCACTATTTATAACAGTATTGATTTTTTCATTGAATCTTTGCAAAATTTTCTAATGCAACTACACAGGATTATATGATAATACCTATCGATTCCACCAGTATTATTTTTTTTTATTGTTATTAGATAAGTAGTCTTGTATCTTTCTCTTTTTTTCTTTTCTTTACAAGTACTTATATTGAAAGGGCTTCTACCCGTCTATAATTAATAATAATAATAAAAAAAAATAATTTCTCTGTGGAATATCTTTCGAAAAACATGTTTCGAAATTATATATTAATCAGTATAAGTACAGACATGGTCCAAACCAAAATAAATGAATAATGAATAATAGAAATACTCGCGAAATCTTTGACTATTATTACGTGTCGAGATGATCTCGATTCCTGCAAGAAAATCTGTATTGTCAAAAGCGTCCATAGGAATTCGAACTCCGAGCAAAGTTTTCAGCTACAATGAATCGTGAGTCCAACAATTTCTAGGCCAGTCTAGCGCCTACGGCGTCGTCGCGATCGTTTCGACTTGTTTAAACGTGTTATCGCGGGGCGCGCGTGTCACGCGGCGTATTAATAAACAAATGAATTTATTGACCGATATATAACCGCGTCCACGGAATGACAGACGCATTCGTCGCGTCTCCAGCGCGAACAACAGGTGCAACGCGCGCGATAATAAATCGCATTCGCGAATAGGAGAGCCCGCGTTTTCCTCGTTTACGTAAGCTTTCGGCGAGACCACGAAAAGAGAGAGAGAGAGAGAAGGGGAAACGGAGATAAAGGTCACAGAGAGAGAAAAAAAGGAAGAGTAATAAAACTACCCCGTGGTAGCCTTCCAAGTCCCAAATTCCAGTAATCCCGTTATTATAATCTTTAAATAGTGTCGCGCGTTCGCGCACGATTGTTTCGTAATTAATTACGGATTGGCACGGAATCTGCTCGTCCGAAAATAAGCTCCACGGGGCGGGCCAATCGCGAGTACTCGCGATAAATCCAGTCTCTGCCGGGCCGATTAAACCTCGACGGATTTTTCTGAGCCGACGTTCTTGGCCGTCGACCAACCCCAGAGACCCGTATTCTGGACTTTCAAGGACGATTTATTGCCATTATTTATTTACCCGCCGGCGATGCGATACACCGAACCACCGTGTATAATTATCACGCGAGCGCCTTGCACTAGACCGGTTGCGTAATCGATGCACTTTGAATCACGCGGCAATTTTTCGGCGCGAAACTCTGTTTATTTGAACGCGGTACATTTACGTCGGATGTGAGTAATCGCGAAGTAGAAATTTTGGAACGGAGACATGTAAATATTCATAAAAATCAATCGAAATTTGCTGGATTGTTTAGGAGCTTTTTCAAATTAATTTTTGAATTTGTTTCTGTGGGAATGTTTGAATATTCGACGGCTTAAGGATGGTTCTGGAGGTACAATGGGAGCTGAGGAATGGGCTTTCGATAATTGTTTTCGACACACGGTATACCACCATCGTATCAGTTTCTACTAGGTTGGAAACTACCATATTCGCGACCTGCTGTGTTTTGTATCTAATTTTCTTTAAAAATAGTAAAAAATTAATTTTCTTAAGTGGAACGAGTCAGCCAGTGGTCAGACAAGGGCGATTTCCCTGGTGCTCGAGAAATGAAGGAGTGTACAGTATTTTATCGATAATTGTCCCTAATACGGGTCTGCCCAGGAACAATTATCCGATAGGGATACTGTTTTTTGCTACAAATGCCACGAATATGTCAGCGAAAAAAGGTTTCATATGAATTTTCAGTGAATTTCATGTTACATTTATTTTTTCATCAAATTGTCTTCATATTATAAAAAATTGTAAATTTTATTGAACCCTAACTTTGGTAATTGCATTAACTTAGTAAGAATTATATCTTGTGACATTTTCAAAAATTTTCTTGCGTTTTTATATACCTCCAGGACATTCTTAAGTCCAACCTGGAGAATTGTCCTTCGCGATAGTGCCACGGATAATAACGTTCAACAATAATCTAATTTTGCTATAAGGCTGCTGAGAGAAATTGCATGGATTCGCGAAGAAATTCAAAAGAAATTAAAAACGGATTCTGCTGCTGGAAACTTGGAGCCATAAATCGCGACAAAGTTGATTTCTCGGAATCATGCCAGCGGGAAGCGTGTCCCGGAACGATTTAGGCGCTCGCAAACGAGAAGTCTGTGGTGGAACATGCCCGAAAGTCGAACCACCGAAGGATGTATTTTTAATTGGAACGATTTCGCGTTCGCAACAAGATTGAACAGCACGGAACGACAGGATACATTTAAGTTCGCCCCGGTCAGATTGCATTATTCGTGATTTAATTTGTTTGGTAAATGCGAGCCGGGGAAACGGGAAACGATTCTAACCGCGAATCAAAATGCGCGCTGAAATTTAACACCGTCCGATGATATTCATAGCGAATTTTCATACGAAATTTGATTATATCGCGCGTTAATTCGCGTTCATTAGCCCGACTCTTAATAGAATCCGGCTGGTTCTGATACCAGGGGTGGCGAACGGGGAGAGCGGTACCCTCGCTCATTTCATTACAACGATATTTCATGAAAAGCTTGTCAACGTTTTCGCGATATCGTTGCGCAACGATTTCATAAATTGCGCGCGGCCGATAGAGTTTCCGAATAAAGAACGACACCGGCGGAATTATGTTACTTATATCGCTGTTATCGATCAGCCGTCGATATCGACGCCGTCAGTTTCAGAACGCGTCGACCTGTCAGCTTTTTTAGCCGTGGGTGGGGCAACATTATTTCCCGAAAAATTCCAGGCTCGATTTTAAACGTCAAATTTCACGTTACCGCTTTTTATCTGACCACTTCCACATTAAATATCGAAATTCGAACAGGCTCGTCACGAATCTGTTTCGAAGATTCAATGTACATTTTATTCATTTCGATAATGTTAATATTGAAATGGTAGGTTGCAGAAGGAAAATTCAATGAAACGTCCTGTAGATGGACGAAGTATATGAAACAACCTGTACAGTAAACGGTTAATAGGTCCTTGATAGACGCGTAACATTACATTTTATTCATTTCGATAATGTGAATATTGAAATGGTAGGTTGCAGAAGGAAAATTCAATGAAACGTCCTGTAGATGGACGAAGTATATGAAACAACCTGTACAGTGAACGGTTACTAGGTCCTTGAGAAATACGTAACGATTATTAATATAATATGCAATATTTTATTAACTAACCTATTCTTAAAAGTAACTGGTACACATGTTCCCTTATAAAAAAATCCTTTTTGTTATTTCAATAATTGCAAAATTATAAATCTGACCATTTTGACTAGTGGTGGTAGGTTTCCTTGGTTTTTATTATCACGAAGGTCTGCTTCTATGTACATAAATTATCTTTTCTTTCCTTCTCCCTTTCACGCCCATTTCAATACCAGCGGGGTGTGTACCTGCGGCAAATAGTTTTTTTTATGTTACCGAGAGGGTCGGTAAATACGCGGCGAATTCCTGGTCTACGACTACCAGTTTCAGTGTGTCACTCGACAAGTAAAGGCGCGCCTTCCTTGAGCTAATAATACGTTATAAAGTGAAATGATATTAATCATTTGTGATGTGAGTGTTTAAATAAAAATTTCCGAAACAGTTCGCGAATTTTCATGTTGTGTAAATTGTAAAGTCGGGCCACGAAAAATGGAACGTCCAGTAGAATGATGAAACACCTCGTACACGTGGGTCTTCTGTATTTTCCCGTGTGAGGTGAGTGTTTAAATAAAAATTTCCGAAATAGTTCGCGAATTTTCATGTTTCTTCACATATCGTAAAATCGGACCACGAAAAATGGAACGTCCAGTAGAACGATGAAACACCTCGTACACGTAGATCTTCTACACTTTTTTAGTGTGAGGTGAGAATTTAAATAATTTCTAAAACAGTTCGCGAATTTTCATGTTTCATAATTGTGAAGTCGGGCCACGGAAAATGGAACGTCCAGTATAATGACGAAACACCTTGTACACGTGGTTCTTCAACATTTTCTATTTTCTCGAGTGAAACAAAATTGTTTTGCGACGTTCGTATGACCGTTTTGCAAAAGATACAGCTCGGCCGCGGATAATTGAGCGTCCGATAGAAGAGACATCGTGCCCAGCCAACAAAACGGGAGCTGTCGATCGTTTAAACGCCCCAGTTGGTCGAATGTGGTGCGGGTCGCCGCGGAAAAACTGGGGAAACGCGTCCGCGCGACTGCATGCTCGCTTGCGTCCGGAAAACGAAGAAAGAAGACGAGAGGGGTGGAAGAAAAAGCGAAGCCACCCCCGCGTCCGAAAACCGTCCTCTCGCTAACGATTTGTGCACCGTTGCCGCCGCTCCGAATCCCTTTCGGCCGCCTCGGGGCTTGAAAATTAATCTGACTTTTCGGAAGATCATCCCTCCGACGTCTAGATCCCTCCGACACGCTTCAACTCCCCCGAGTCGGCTTCCGTGCAAGATCACACGCCTCCGCATGACATTTACCAGGTCCTGCGGTTTTTTTCTGCGCAGAGAATGTCAAGTGTCACGTTGACAATATATTCATTGAAAAATAATTAAAAACAAACGTACTGTTCGTATAATAGAAGTTTCACTATATCTTGGATTTAAACGAGTGAACACGATCAGAACGGTGTCGTGTTTGGTATCATTTCAATCAGAAAAGTGTGACAAACGTGTCGACAATATCTGCATTGAAAAATAATTAAAAACAAATGTACTGATCAGTTCGTATAATAGAAGTTCCACTATATCTTGGATTAAACGAGTAAACGCGATCAGAACCGTGTCGTGTTTGGTATCGTTCCAATCAGAAAAGTGTCACGAATGTGTCGACGATATGTCGATGGAAAAATATTTAAAAACAAAGGTAGTTTCATCAATGAATCGAGATAGCAATTTATCTACGAATTATCGTAATCCTCTGACGGTTTCGAATCTCGGCCCCGAATTACAAATTTATTTAATGCGTAACAATATGAAATATTTTCTTTTTTGTTAATAAGTTTAAGAGAGTTTGGTAATTATATAGAAAAGGTCTGCATACTCAGATATTGATGAAATTTTAATATGTTATAGATTTCGATATTTTGAACAACTTTTTCCTGTTCCAATATAGGGGGTCGCTTTTAGTTTTCGAGATATTTGCAAAAGACTATCGCTAATATAGGCTTACGTTGCCTGCAGGAATACGAAAAATTCAATACAGTGTTAGCGATAATCTTTTGCAAATATCTCAGAAACTAAAAGCGATCCCCTTATATTTCCAAAGGAAAAAGTTGTTCAAAATGTCGAAATCTATAACATATTAAAATTTCATCAAAATCGAAGTACGCAAACCTATATAATTACCGAGTTTTCTTTCAACTTTTATTTCCAACTCGAGTTCGAGGGTCCCAACATTTTTATCGCTCAGGGTCCTCCACTTGACTTTAGCCGCCACTGTGTCAGCGTCGTGTAAAACCCGTAGTCCAGCAATGAAATAAGAGTCGGAGATTGAAACACTTTTGGTCGTAAGTGGCTGTTTATCGTTCGCAATAAAACGGGGAGGGATCCTCGCGATGGAAGATTGCGAGCGAGGACGGGCAGTGATAAAAGAAGTGGAATCGATTCTAAGAACGGGGTGGTAGGATCATAACGTAATCGATTGTGTTCGGTTCGCAGGTCTGCGGAAGGTGTACCCGTACTACTTCACGTTCACCACTTTCACGAAAGGAAGATGGGTCGGCGAGAAGATACTCGAGGTATTCGCGAGGGAATTTCGCGCGCATCCCGCGGAGGAATACGAGCGGTGCATCCGGGCTGGGACATTGACGGTCAACTACCAGAAGGTGGACGTCGATTACAGATTACGGCACAATGATCTGCTGGCGAACGTCGTGCACAGGTAAGAGAAATCACCACGTACACCACCTACGCCGAGAAGCGTGCACTCTCGCCGCGAAAGTGATCGCCGAGAGATTTTTCTCAGAATCCGTTCATCGCGATCTCATCGACGGCATTTATTCCACAGTTTCAATATTCTATGGGGTTGGCAAATCACGATCCTCCACCAGTTTTGTTGAATGACTAAGGTTAATATTGTTCTTTACATGGAAAAATTGACCCTTCACTTTTTTTACGTATTTTTTTTACGTATTTTTTAACGTATTTTTACGATCTTTTTAAATTGGGATGACAAAATTGAAAGAAGGTCAGCTTTTGTGTTTTATTATTAAATTAATATTATTATTAAATAAAACACACAAAACCTCTGACCTTCTTTCAATTGTGTCATCCCAATTTTAAAAATATCATGCAGTGAAGGGTTAATTTTTCCATGTAAAGAACAATATTAACCTCGCGGATTAAAAACAGTATTAAAATCCATTAGGGAAGATATTTGAAAAAATTAAAACAACATTTTGAAAATAATTTAGAATAGTAAGAAAAAATACATTCTTCTTAGTTTACTATATAACTGATTTGTTAACTGTATCGGATATGATACACTAAGTAGCGAAGGGTTGAATATAAATCAAATAAAAAATTTGGAACCCCCAACGGGCCTATAAAAAATTTACAATGTGTCCCTTTCCAAAAAAAAGTTTGCCGATCCCTATTCTATTAAATGCTGCATGCCCTTTTTAAAATAAGAAAGAAAATATTGTCACTGGAAAAATTAGAAGTTCTCGAAAATGATCAATAAGATCATTGACGATCGCTTTCGCGGTTCAGATCACCGGCAATCCACGTGCCACGTGGCCCCACGACTTCGTGTTCTTGTGTTTGGTACGTGTCCTGTGGTCCCTGATGTGTGTGTGTCTCTTCCCGGTTGATTTTGCTCGAGTACGGGAAAGAGTAATCGAATTATTCACCGGCGATTAAACGCCTAATGAGCCGATCGTGAAGATCGATCGTGTGGTCCTTCTCTCTAATCGAGCATCAGCAAAAGCAACGAACGAACGCGTCTTCTTCTTCTCCGGCAGAAGCCAGAGTCTGTTTTCTTCTTTGTGATCGCGGATCAGGACGAGAGGAGCTTGAAAGCTCGATCAACAAAAGAAACGGCGAATGAAACGCTCCGAGGGAACAGAGAGCTCTTCTCGTTCGAGTTTGCCGAACGCTCTTGCCGCTAGCGGTTATATTATTCCTCGGGACAAATAAAGGGAAAGCCGTTCCTCGAGCACCGTGTAATTATTTCGCGGCGAGCTACGGAATTCTCTCTGCCCGTGAATCGTGACGCTTCTTCGGAAGCTCGTCGGTTCTCGTCAATCTGTCGTGCTGTGTTTATTCGTGTTCTCGAATAGTTTTCGACGAATTTCCTCGTCGCGAATCGCGATTGGCGTGGAATCTTTATATTTTCGTTTATATGGTCACTGACCACTGGTATGAAATCATATTTTCATTTATTTGGTCACCGACCACTGGTATAAAATTATATTTTAATTTATTTGGTCACTGACCACTGGTACGAAATTATATTTATATTTATGTGGTCACTGACCACTGGTATAAAATGTATTTTCATTTCTATGATCACTGAGTACTTGTATCGAATTATGTTTTCATTTATTTGGTCACTGATGACTGGTATGAAATTATATTTTCATTTCTGTGGTCACTGTCCACTGGTATAAAATTATATTTTCGTTTCGTTGGTCACTGATTACTGGTACAGAGTCATACTTTCATTACTTTGATCATTGACCGTCTTTCAATACAATGCTTAGACAGCATCTTTATGCAAAGCTTCAATTTTATACTAACACAGTAGAATGTTCGATAGAGTTGCAGTTTTCGGATACGTCGCGATGCAATTGCTGGTTAAATGGGTTCGAAATATTTTTTTTACGTTTCAATCGGTTTCTTCCGGCACAGAATGGGCCATCTGCGGCGAGAGTCGATTGTTTATTGTGTTTCGGCGCGTAGCTTTTGTTTCTCTCGGTATGTATATTTGTTTTTCATCGGTGAATGAGAACCACTGCGCCGCACGTGACATCCAATATTTTCAGTTGTAATATTTATACGTCGCGAATGCGGGATACGTAAACCGAAAGCGGGACAGGGTTGATTTTTTGTGTCATCGCCGCGAACTGGAAATTACCATTTGTACACTCTGATATATTTTTTTTCCTGTCCCTGTCGTGCTTTCGAAAATACTCGCGAGAGATCGGTGTTCCGCGAGTATACCGTGCCAACAATGTTGCACGTTTCGCTGTTCTTCTTTCTTCGAACACCTACAAAAATATATTCATGTTTATTAAGCATTGAGATCACCAGAGAAAAATAACCACCGAAAATAATTGCAGCAATGCATCATACTGTTTTGTAAGTCCACAATTTTGTTTCCGCTTGTGAGGAGGAACGTAGCCTTTGAACGAGCCTGTATATCATCGCGGAGAGAATATTAACAATGCATGAGCATGAAGCTCTTTTTACAGAGATTTTTATGAACAAGTTTTTAGGGGTCGCAATCGAAAGAAAATTTATGTACGGTCTCCAGAATAAATGAACACATTACTTGCGTTTAGGTTTTTAGTCTATACTCGATTGAAAAGTTTGTCACCCTTTACTTTTGATATAGTTCTTCGAAAATTTTTTGA
>CM052327.1:7634685-7647212 GCA_028455615.1 Lasioglossum zephyrum
GAGCTAATAAAACCGTGATAAAAAATAGTTTGACCCGGAAGAATAGTGTGCCGGCAACGGTGAGATACGTCCCCGCGAGCATGTCACTGATTAGGTCAAGCATGCATAGAAGAGGAAACGGGGCGTTCGAGTGGACGTAGACAGGATTATCCAGGGAATCGAGTGGCCCTCGGTGTCGGTCGGCTGTCAACGGGTCTTTACGGGCCGCTTCTTCCTGTTTATTATCCCCGTTTATTCGCCATTCACGCCTTAAATAGTTCCCCGGCACCGACAGACCATCGACGTTGGCCCAAGGACCTTCGAGATGTTCGAACAAGTCCTCCGGTCGCTTTATTGCGAGCCCGAGGATCTCGACGATCCTAGAACAGCCACGAGCATACTCATATCCGACGACGAGGGCTCTACTCCTTTTTTATGGGCCGATTAAACCCGGAACGGAAGTTCGACCTAGCTGATACTCGCGTTCTAGGTATCCAAAGTGTCTGATTCATGGAATTTTGTAGGATGGAGATGAATTGTGAGGATGGGTAAGGGTTGGAATCATATTGAAAAGTAGTAATGAGCTGTTGGTTAAGGTCCTTCGGTATTGAGTATCCTTCTTTTTCTAATTTGGGAAATTCCTTATGGATAACCATCCCTATCGCCGAAGATAATGATGGCCAATGTCTATCGCCAAACCAACCCCCACAGATCAGGGCCTTTGGTAAAAGGACCTTTACCTCCTCCTTTCAACGAGACTTATCAACCCCCCTGGCCCGGGTACTGTTGGTTGAGGTCCTTTGATATTGGGTATCCTTTTTTTTTAATTTTGGAAATTCCTTATGGAAAACCTATTTTTAAGGGTGTGGAGGAACCGGACTTTTCCGTAAACCAAGGATCACCCAAGGACCCCAAAATTTTCTGGGTCCTTCGTGCCCCACTAGTTTGCTGTTCCCAGAAAAGCTGTAAAGACCATATTAAGGATGTTCTGGATGCAATTAAAAACGCAACAAAATTTTTGAAAATGTGACAAGATATAATTCTTCCCTTGAGGGGCTATAAAGCTCAAGAGGCCTCGGTCACCGAGAAGTGTAAACATAACTAATCCAATTACAAAACGTCTTTATTTTTCATTATTTTTTTTGGCAAAGAACAGTATCCCTGGCGGATAATTGTCCCTGAGCAGACCCGTATTACGGACAATTATCGATAAAATACTGTACATTCCTTCGTTTCTCGAGCACTAGGAAAATCGCCCCTGTCTGACCACTGGCTGACTCTATCTACTTAAGAAAATTAATTTATTAGTACTTTTAAAGAAAATTAGATACAAAACACAGGTCGCGAATATGGTAGTTTCCAACCTAATAGAAACTGATACGATGGTGGTATACCGTGCGTCGAAACAACGCGTTAAATTTCCTGTGACAGTGTCGGCCGGCGAAAACAATTATCGAAAGCCCATTCCTCGGCTACCCAGCGGGAGGGATATAGGGGTTGGCCGTCGTATTTTTCTGGGGGCGACTGTTCCGGATCAGCCGGTCGCTGTGTCCACAGGACAGCAGGGGATGCAGGGCACAGCTTGGATGCGCAAACACCGGTCCCGCAAACGGTTGCGGCCGCTCCGAATCGTTTCCTCCTTTGTCGAGCCGATATCACCTGTTTTTATTTCCCTCGGTGGCACACCCCCGCAAACGTACCGAATCGCATCACCACCATCGGCTAGAAATGGATCCAGATAGTCTGGTTTCTCTCTCTCGGCGTCGTGTTTGCACGTGACGCGTTTTGCACGTGTGTGCACGTTGTGTACACGTGTTCCTCGTCACGCGGTTCCCCGTGGAAGCTTTTTGAACGCGATGCAATGCGATCCAAACGGGCACCAACGCGTGCCAGCTAATATTCTAATGGCCCCGATGGAAACTGCCCCCGGGGCACCTGCAACCGAGAAAACGACCGTCCACGTGCCTTTTAATTTAAAAAGCCGCCCCTCGGCGAGAACGGCCGATCGAACGCTTGCTGCACCGGAGAGCTTTTATCGCGGCTTTTAACGGCGCTCATCCATCGGGATATCGTTTCCATTGATGCCTCCACTTCCGATTCTTCGGGGTTAATGCGCAACATTGGCACGCACGTGTGTTTCTGGCGAAATTCAATTTTTCAAGTTTTATATTTGAAATTGAAACAGATACAGTAAAACTGTAAATACTGTCCTGGGTAGTCTACGTAAAAGTTGTCTAGTGTTACTCCCATCACTGTAGGGCAATGCTGTGCCGGGGGCAGCAACACTTTTCGGTCACGCGATCCGTATTTCATTTTGTCCTTGTCTATGTTCGACTTCCTATCGGAGTCTCGCTCGATGCGGTCGACGCGGTAGACGCAGTCATAAATCAATTATATAGGGTTGTCTTCTAATCGCATACGTACACACGTTCAACCCCTTTTATATAGTTAAAAACTTATAAAAATAGAAAATAACAACAGAATTGTAAAATTACGATCGCCAAAGAAATTGAAAAAGAAGACAGATCGAAACGACATCCCGTAACGAACACGTCTGTCAACTCTTAATTATAATAAACACGGCTTTTCCTTACAATTTTTTTGTTTTAGTAATTGCATTGTTGCAGTTCTGAGCTATGTGGAAAGTTTCAAGTCTCTAGCTCATCGGGAAGTTAGTTTAAAATCAATTGCAAGGATTTGTACCGAACAGCCAGACAGACCAGACAGACCAGACAGACCAGACAGACCAGACAGACCAGACAGACCAGGCAGACCAGGCAGACCAGACAGACCAGACAGATAGACCAGGCAGACAGACAGATGAACAAACAGACAGACAGATGAACAGACAGATAAACAGACAGGCAAGAAAACGTGGTAAAAAAGCCATCCTTGCAAACGCTGTCTGCCCAGAACACGCCCGTTGGACAGTATTTAAGGATTCACTGTACTTCCTCTGTTTAGTTAACGATCGTCATTGTGGAATTGCATTGAATGATTTTTATTTTTGAAATTCCAGGTGCACCCGTGCGGACGGTATCGACACAACACCGTGGTCTTCATCCTGGCGAAGGAGTACAACCTGAAGAACCTGAGGACGATCCACAGGTTGGACAGACTGACCAGCGGAATTCTCCTATTCGGTAGAACGCCGAAGAAGGCGAGACAGATGGAGCAACAAATAAGAAATCGACAGGTGTGTGTCGTTGCGTAAATCTTGTTACGCTCATCTATGGAAACCCGTTCGCTGAGTTTCCCGATATATAACGCTAAATCCTTGATCGACATTCCAGGTGCACAAGCAGTACGTGTGTCGAGTGGAGGGCGAGTTCCCGGAGGAAGAGGTGGTGTGCTCGGAGCCGATCGAGGTGGTCTCGTACAAGATCGGCGTTTGCAAGGTATCCGAGAAGGGGAAGGACTGCATCACTCGTTTCAAGCGTCTGAGCTACAACGGGAAGTCGTCGGTGGTGTTGTGCAAGCCTCAGACTGGTCGGATGCACCAGATCCGCGTGCACCTGCAGTACCTGGGCTATCCGGTGGTGAACGATCCTTTGTACAACCACGTGGTGTTCGGTCCTCAAAAAGGCAAGGGTGGTAACATCGAGAAGACGGACGAGGAGCTTGTCCGAGATCTGATCAGCATCCACAACGCTGAGAACTGGCTGGGGATGGACGGTGACTCGGAGATGAGTCTGTTCAAGCCGAAGTTGGACATGGAGGATCGAGTGCTGGGGAATGAGAAGGATGGATCTCCTTCTTCCACACCTGGACTCGGTGAAGAGGAACAGCAACAGCAACAGGAACAGTCTTTGAAGGTGACGGTTGGCACACAGACTGGCTCCGAGCCGCCAGACTCCAGCTTCGCGAACGACAAGATGACCGTGGACCCGCACTGCTACGAGTGCAAAGTAAAGTACAGGGATCCGAAACCCTCCGACCTGGTGATGTATCTGCACGCGTGGCGCTACTGCGGACCTGGCTGGGAGTACGAGACACCTTTGCCTGCCTGGGCAGCCAGCGACTGGGCCGAGGAGGACCGATAGTCGCAGAAGTCTCGGGGAACACCACCGTCGAGCGAACGAGCTGTTGTCATCACCCTTCGTACCCCTTTTTGATATCCTTACCCCGTGCCTTCCATCCGCCAGCGAGCGATCTCGACCATCGTACACGTTACCCACAAAACCTCCGCGACCGGGTCGCTGGACTCGCGATTTTACCTGGACGCTGGCCACGGACGAGCCGGGTGTCCACGAGAGAGACTCGACTGCGTTCTTGATTAGCTGTCGCCTGCTGCACACGCTCGCTTTTTAACGAGCTTCGTCGCGATCGTTATAGACTTAGGTGATTCCTGATGAGATGCCCGTGGATTCAAAGAGTATCGTTCGTTTCACGCTCTCACTATTTTCTAAATGCCTGGGATTTACTGAACGCGATTTTCTCGCCAGTTGTACTCCGGTCGTCGAACCAAACTGATCGCTAGACGCCGGATCTTCTAATTTTAAATACCGTGTGCTGATGGTGTTATTGTTAGCGATGGTATGATTGTTGAAACAGAGAAAGTATCAATGATTTCGGTGCAACGGTTTTATTATATGAACACTATAAAGCAATTTTATAAATTAATTTAAACTTTCAATGTTTTGATTCTTATGTGAGTCATTTTCAAGAAAACTAAGTCTGATATTCTAACAGAGAAAGATGTTATGATAAAATCTAGCTAATTTTAAATACCGTGTGCTGATGTTATTGTTAGCGATGGTATGATTGTTGAAACAGAATAAGTATCAATGATTTCGGTGCAACGGTTTGATTATATACACACTATAAAGCAATTTTATAAATTAATGTAAACTTTCAACTTTTGGATCTTTATGTGAGTCATTTTCAAGAAAACTAAGTCTGAAATTCTAACAGAGAAAGATGTTATAAAATCAGATTGTACTACATTGTCAAGGTTCAATTTCTATGTTAAGATTTTCATAAAGCAAGTGAGTAATAAAATACAGAAATATACTTCCGAGATTACCAGTATATCTTAGTAGATATACAGCTAAAATGTTGGTTGGTTGATGTTTTCACTGTTTGGAGTAACCTCTAAATATCGATTGGTTACGTTGATTTATTGATCTCGCATTGGTTCTGTTCTCTGTAGGCCTCGTGTTTGTAGCTCAGTAACTTGTGTGACGACGAAGCAACAACATGGTTTACAAAGGTCAATTTCTATCTCAAGATTTTCATAAAGCAAGTGAGTAATAAAATACAGAACCTTGACAATGGAGTACAGAGTCTGATTTTATTATAACGTCTTTCTCTGTTAGAAGTTCAGACGCAGTTTTGAAACGTTGAAAGTTTAAATTAATTTGTAAAATAATAAAATCATTAATACTTTTACCGTGTGCTGGATGTTACGAAAACCAGGATCAGGATAAAGTTGAATTTATCAAATGTATCTTGTGACAAGCATGAGCTAGAGACTTTGTGTCTATACATGTTTCTTGTATTTTAACAATGTGTGCATACTATGTAATATGCATGAATCATCGGCATTCGATTAATATTGATCGTAAGCTACAAATTTTTTGACTCTGTCTAGAGATTTTAATTGCATGTACTCGTTTCTGCCATGAATATATAAGATCCAAAGTCTAGCGATCATCTTGGACTCATGGTGAACATTGATATTGTAAAAAACAAGATGAATTTTGAAGAACCAAAGTTCAAGGTGGAACGTACACCTCGTTGCCGCGCGACACCTAATTAGGACACACGGTCAGGTTGGCGAAATAACCGTGATATCGATCCGAATCGGAGTGATTCGCTGATAGATCGCTTCATCGATCGTGATGGAACGATCTCACGGGTTCTACGGAGGCGGGTCGGCCCAGAAGTCACTGCCATCGAGAGAAGATTGATGTTACTGTGTCCCGAATGGATGTCCGTGTCGTTCGGTTTCTTGATTTATGACGGGGCCAGGGGGTCCCGCGTTAGTATTCGAGGATCGCGATCATGGGAGTGGGTTCTAATCTACAGGAACAGCCTGTAGTACAGGATCGTCGATTAGGTTCATTGATTAGGATCAATGTCTATACGATTTCTTGGTACATCGACTGGAATTGATGTTCTTCAACACTTTCGCATCTCGAGAGCAAATTTTTACCCATTCCATTCTTTTGGTGTCTTGGATTCGCTTTGTTCGCGGATGCGAAAAATTGGTAATATTGTTTTTATTAGATGCAGTATTTTTAGTCTGATTTTTTTTTGATCGTGAGTAGAAATTCAGGCTGACAATTAATGGTCAAGGTTTTGATTGAGTTTGTAATTATTAGGTTGGCCACGATGACTTGCTTTTTTCTGGGTTTTTGATATAGCGACGATTAGACTGACGTTATGCACTGAGAATAAAAAGACGACGGAATATTTTGGAAAAATAAATGGACAACAATTGGAATTCCTCACAGTTTGATTCGTCGAAGTAATATGTTTCTTCGGATCTTTTGACCAACCCAATAATTTCCTAGATTCTTGTGTACGCGTCGAGTCAGTCGGCTTTGTGATTTTAATATCGGCGGAAGTGTTAACAGTACAAGAAGAGATTGTTGGATGTTTACAGAAACTAATAAACTTCGCAGATTGACTCGATGTGGAATCAGGTGCCGCCCGCTTTTCCACCGATTCGACCGATACCAAAATGGCGCAGGTGCTCGCCATTTCGAGTTCATCTGAACAGCTGCGTAGACCGGGCACAAACACGATGTACAATTAACGCATTATCTACCGGAGATTATCCAGTATTCTTTCGAAATTGATGATCCAGAGTCACGGATTTATTTCAGCAAATTCGATACACAAATTACCCATTAAATTTATTTTAATTTTTCGAAAGCTTGCTAGATAAGTCTGCGATAGGTGAAGTGATTAATAGACTGCAGATTTTGCGCATTTCATACAAAAACGAGTAAGGGAAACACGAAACGATGTAAACCAGAAGATGTTATTGTTATCGATCGTATGATTGTTAAAATAGGAAAAATATTAATGATTTCGGAGCAACGGTTCGATCAAATAAACACTATAAAGTAATTTTACAAATTAATTTGAACTTCCAACGTTTCGATCCTTGTGTGGATCACTTTCAAGAAAGGAGAAAAACTGCGTCTGAAATTATAACAGTGAAAGATGTTATAATAATTATTATAAAAATATATAATAAATATATCTTAATAAAATATATATCTTGAAAATGGCCCACACAAGGATCGAAACGTTGGAAGTTCAATTTAATTTGTCTTTGTCCGAGTTTATCCAAATCCGAAATCATTAATATTTTTCCTGTTTAAACCAGAAGAATTGTAAAATTTTATGTTCCAAGTATCGAGAACATTTCTCCATTTAATTTCGAATAATTGATATTTAGATAAACCATATGTATTTTGCACAAGGGTCCGCAGTCTAGCGACAGAAGTACAAGAACATAAATCAAACAAGCAGGAGTGAAAGCGCATAAATCGAGTGTGTAGATTGAGAAAGAGCGATGGCGTCTGTCCCGGTCTGTCCTCGAAGGACCTCGCGACTCACGCGAGCGGAGAATGATTTAAAAAAGCGATTAGAAAAAATCGTCAATGACTGGCGTTCAGCGATCATCCTCGAGAGCCGCGCAGGCAAAGGGGGCTGACGTAGTAAACTGCAATAGAATCGCGTCTATTTTTATGGCTGATTATACGTACATATACATATATAATAATTATGTATATATATGTATCTATATACATATACAGGATACTCTAAATAGTGGCGCAGGTCCAGCGGCATGGGTCTCCGAAATAAATAAAAACACGATTGCGAGCGTGATCTTTCCAGAGGATAGCCAACCAGATCATGCCAAAGAACGCGAGCGCCCGACGAGAGAGAGCGAGAGAGAGAAAGAGAGAGAGAGAGAGAGAAAGAGAGAGTGAGAATGTGAGAGAGTGAGAGCTTCATTTCAATCATATCGTGTATCTTGTTACATCGCGTCCGATCGGGGACTTGCGACAAGTACAATCGAACCATGTGAGATAACGAGATTTAACGTCGGTACATTATTTTGCTACGAGACACGCGCGTCTGCTCTAGCAGGGCAACACGGAGTTAGGGATCCGCGAGAGGCGACGAGGATCTTCAAGAGGCTCATCAAGGCCAACAGAATAGCCTACAATTCACAGCGATGTGATCTTCAACCTGTGCTCCACAAAACCCTAAGGTTCAGAGACATATTTCAAAAAGATTTTAAAAGGGAGAAGCTGGAAGAGGCTACGCATTACTGGACCTAGCATTGATTGTAATCTGGCCCCTGATCGTTTGTGTCCCAGCGTCCCCCTCCGACAACCGTTTCTTAACACGTTCACTGCCAGTTCTGCTGCTTATTGGCTTTGTTGAAATGTTTTCAAAATTGAATAAAATAATTTCGCAGCGTAGAGTGAATGAATATTGAATAAATAATAAATTGAATATCAAAATATACCAAATTAATGTGGCCAGTGAACGTGTTAGTTTCAGTAACGAATAAGTAGACTACGGATCTTAATGCATTTATGGAAAAATTGGGAAAAATAATAGGAAGTGAAGAATATTATTGCAGGAAGAAAAACATTTGGTTCCAGCATCTTGGGATTGCTATTTATAATTTTGCACAACGATCCGCAGTCTACAAGCGAGAATATAGCAGTTGAGAGCTATAGAGAACTGTGGCGGCGTGAAGGGAACAACAAACCTATCGTTTTATAAAGAAAGAGCTTTATATACCTATTCAACGAACCTTTGGACTAGTACGAAATAAAATAGAATAATTCCTAGACCCGAGAGAGAAGTCAATGAACATTGCCAGACACCGGTGGAGCATTGTCAATTTGACAATCTCTCGCCGCCACTCGCGGTCCTTCGAGAGCGAGACGCGACCACAGGCAGGTGGACAGAGATTTTTAGGTAGATAGAGGTAGACAGAGAACGTGGGAGATAACGTAACAATGGACCTATCATAAAAGACAGTGTGTGCGCTTACTAACTCACCCGGGATAATCTTCGTCGAGAGTTATTCCGAATGTAATGGCTAGCTTAATTTTATTTAAGTAACGTAACTTGACATTGACAAAAAAAGAACGGCGAGAAAGCGTGCGTGTGAGAGAGAAAAAATGAGGAAAGAGAGAGTAAGAGACAAAACAAAGATATATATACAATGTAAACAGAGAGACAAAAAAACACAGAAAAAAATATAGGAAAGGAACGATATCCTTTAAAAAAGACAGTCCCGATTAGAACGAGAGTGCGAGAGAGAGAGAGAGAGCGAGAAAATTCGTCGGTCTGTAAATCGAGCGAGCGCTTTTGTATGTATATACATATATATATTTGTATTGTATACGATATATATATATTGTATACGCACATTGTACTGTATCCGAGCGACATTATTATCTGTACTGTAGTCAGCGGAACGTTAGAGCTAGAGAATTTTTTCTTGTATAATGGACGAATAAACACAAAGTATCGTTCGGTACCCCCCTCGCTCCAAATTTTCATTCTCTCAACACGTGACAGGATTTTAAAAAATGGCACCTGTGGTCCCAGAGCCCAAGTTGAACGCAAAGGATCACTGCAAAAAAAAGAACGACGGTGTTTTTCTATGTGTTTTATTCACCGAACCGCCGAGATTTAACCAGGGTCCGGCGTAAATACATAGGAAACGTGACTACACCGCGCGTGGATTCGCTATGTACACTGAAAATAAATACAAAATCTTACAACGGGTTTTTTATACAGTCCGCAACATTCTTCCTTTCGTCTGGCTCGATCGCGTAATAAAACCGTGGAAAATTCGGCTTTGTCTAGTCACTACCTTTGTATTCAGTTAGCGGCGGCGCCCTGATTGCGCTCCCTAATTCTCGCCTCGATTTCCGGCCGGAAATGCCTGATCAAACCCTGCACCGGCCACGCGGCACCGTCGGCTAACGCGCAGATCGTGTGCAGCTCGATCTGCTTGGTCAACTCCCACAACATGTCTATCTCGTGCTCTTCAGCTTTTCCTTCGACGAATCTGAAAATTAGTTGAAGCGTTACCGCTGCTCGGGAAGGTTCGAAACAAGGTCGGAAGGTACCTCTGCAGGATCTTGAACATCCAGGTGATACCCTCGCGGCACGGAGTGCACTGCCCACAGGACTCGTGCTTGTAGAAGCTGAGGAGCCGCGTGATTGCCTTGATCATGTCAGTCTGTTTGTTCATCACGATCACAGCTGCTGTGCCGAACGAGCTCTGCGCTCTCACAAGATCGTCGAAGTCCAGTAATACTGTGTCGCAAACACTGCAACATCGTTTCGATGGCTTAGTTAGCACTTTAGCCGGGTGAAGGAAAATTACAAGAGAATCCAGGTGAGACATTCAGCTACCCGAGTACTCTGTTATCTTATGAAAAACTCGGGTACTTTTTGCTCTACCCGGGTGTCTCACTTTTAGATTCTAAGGAAACAGACGAGAGTGTAACACCTTTTGGGAATGACAGGGGTGGACGAGCCTCCGGGAATCACTCCCATCAGGTTGTCCCATCCGCCGATCACTCCGCCGGCATGCCTCTCGATCAGTTCTTTCAAAGGAATGGACATTTCTTCTTCTACCGTGCACGGGTTGTTCACGTGGCCGGATATGTTGAACAATTTCGTGCCGTGGTTACGCACTCGGCCGAATGACGCAAACCAGGCTCCCCCTCGTCGGCAAATAGTCTATAAAAAGATATATTAATTTTAGAGATGTCTCTCTATACGCGATTGTTTCACAACAATGCAGAATACCTACAGGAGCCACAGCTACAGTCTCGACATTGGTGACGGTCGTAGGACAGCCGAACAAGCCAACGTCTGCTGGGAATGGTGGTTTTAGCCTGGGCTTTCCTTGTTTTCCTTCGATAGATTCTATCAGAGCTGTTTCTTCTCCGCAGATGTAAGCACCAGCTCCACGTTGGACGTAAATGTCGAAGTTGTAGCCAGAGCCACAGGCATCCTTCCCGATGAGCCCAGCTTGGTAGGCTTCCGCAATGGCCACTTGCATGTTGGAGGCCTCGTTGTAGAATTCTCCACGGATGTAAATGTAGGCTGCGCAAGCTCCCATTGCACGACCGGCGATCAGACAGCCTTCTACTAGTTTGTGTGGATCGTGGCGGAGGATCTCGCGATCCTTGCAGGTGCCAGGCTCTCCTTCGTCTCCGTTAACTACCAGATACTTTGGCCTTCCATCCGATGGCTTGTTCATGAAGGACCATTTCATGCCAGATGGGAAACCGGCACCTCCGCGACCTCTCAATCCAGAGACCTTGATCTCGTTGATGATCCAGTCTGCACCCTTGTTCAAGATCTCTTTTGTTTTGTACCAATCTCCTCTTTTCATGGCACCCTTCAACCTCCATTCGTGCCTGCCGTATAAATTTGTGAAAATACGGTCCTGGTCGGCCAGGGGACCACCTTTCTTCTACAAATGGAAGAATATGGTATATATATATACGAAACTATGTCAAGACATTGTGCAATATCAAAATTAAACGTGCAAATGATAGAAAAACCTTACCTTCCCTTCCGGTGCAGCATCAGCAAGCGTTCTCTGCTGCTGCTGGGCCAAAGATGATCCAAGGAGACCTGGAACGTTAACGAAATCCCTTTAATTACATAACCTTGTTGAAAACGAAGACATAAAAGGTTGAAAACTATATAGATTGGTAAGAAATAGTGGTCAGTTAATGAACAATCGGTTGCTAATTGTTTCCTTCAGTTCGAACAGCTGTTTTATTTAGAAAAAACAAAACGGTAACGTCAATACTCACCCAATTGTCTCCTCGGGACCTGAAAACAACGCACTATGGCACCAGCCATCTTGCCGTTTGCGGTCTTCTGCAAGTCGCTGCAACCCCACGGTACTTAGCTTTATATGAAAGTAAATTCTCTATATCGCTTTATTATGTCATTTTTAAATCCTCTGCAACGAGTTTATACGGTAGCTGCTATTAATAGCAACGATTTATGTTCATATTCGATTCTATACGTTCGGAAAAGTGTAAATGAGCAAACAGACTCGTTGCGCCATCAGTGCCAACATGCTCAAGTTTGAACTCAATTAAACTGTATCTCATCGGTACGGAAGAACACTGACATAATATTTTACAATGCCACGTTCCCTTAGAACAAAATATGTTATTCAATATTGTTCATTTGATTTTTGTCTATGTAATCATCATGTGCTAAATGAGTTCTTTTCTGTTTTCAGCACTTCAGTACGCAGTAATTCAAACTAACATGGATATTCGTACCTACGCATACATAATGTAATAATAATAATAATAATAATAATATTGTAATATTTTAGTGAAAAATAAAAATATTTGTTACAACAATTAATGTGTTATTTCATCCCTACCCTGTACATGATAGTAGAATTTGTTTAACGTCTTAGAAAATTTTATTGGCGACAAAATTTTTAAAATTCGACGAAATTTAAGTATTGTAATAAGAGCTATCATTTTCAAAAAATTTTCGGCCGT
>CM052327.1:7647312-7663648 GCA_028455615.1 Lasioglossum zephyrum
ACATACAATGTTGATATTGTACATGTACGTAACTTATATTCTAACGCATATACATAATACATAAACATAAAAGAAATTATCTACACTTTTATACTATTTAAATAAATGAATAGTATTATACTATTTAAACACATTCTCTTCGGTGGTTGCGGTACTAAATCTATTTACCTACATTACTGACGCTGTCTTACGTAGTTCGCGAACAAATCTTCTATCTAGGTAGAGCGCGCTGCACCACCAACTGTATCTCGATCACTGATCATTCCTCTCGTTTTGTCCGTGACAAAACCCCACGGAAAACTATGTCACTGCCACCTAACGGCGAGGAACCGAGACAATCCTCAGATTGAATACGTGTTCATCGCTGTTTTGTCGTCTGTTTCGCCAGAGTATCGTGTGACGAGGTCGGTTGAACGTGCCCGAATGCACATTGAACGTTGAACAATGTTCGATGTGAACAGATTTCTCGTTACGTGATGGAGCAACTGGACGACATCCGGATTTTCTAGCTGGTCACGATCCTCGGCTATCGTCGGACACCTGTCTGTGCGACAGCGATCAAAAATAGAGAAGGTTTGCGGCTCGGCAGACGTTTACTTGACACCATGCCACCCAGGAGGAACAACTGTGGCCTGCTGGCCAGGGTAAACTTCCCCTTGTACACTCTGCAGATGCTGACCAGCAGGCACATCCTCGTAGGTGGCGGTGGAGGATCCTCGAAGACCGGTGTGGCCAATGGATTCGTAAGTACCTCCTGTACACTCAAAAATCACATCTGCCAATCCGTACCATATTCTATCGCACCGTCCTGTTGCAGGAGATATTTGAGTTATCGCACAATGGGACTCAGTTCATAGCCGAAGAAGTAACTCGGCACGAGACAGGTCCCAGCGTAGTGATGAACTGCACAGCTCACAATGACGGCAAGAGAACCTGGATCACAGCTGGCCAGGAAAGCCACTGTCAATTGTACAATGTAAACACCAAGGTTGTCACTGTGGAGAATGGAGAAGTCGTGAAAGAGTCGGATAACGCGAAACAGGGTCTTAGGCACAGGAAGAACATGGAGAAAGGAGAAGAGAGCAATCCTTCGAAAGAGAGGATAGAGGAGATCAAGGACGATAACTCTAATATCAAGACCAAGAAGCTGCAGTTGATCGTGAAGCCTTCCGACAGTGTACAGACTGATTTTAGGTAGCTATTAATGCTCCAAATGCAAAGCATTTACTTCAGGGAATTCTTTATCTTCCATGTTTTACGTTTACAGCGAGGAGGAGCCCCTGCAGAGGATCGTCAGAATAAGCCTAAACGGAAAGTACATGGCCACCGGTGGCACGGATGGACACGTAAGACTATGGAAGTTCCCACAGCTGCATAAACTGCACGATCTAGACGCGCATACTAAAGAAATCGATGATATAGACTTCAGTCCTGACGGTGCACTGATTGCCAGCATCGCGAAAGATGGTAAAGCTTTCCTGTGGAATGTGTCCAGTGGCAGCAAGGATAAGGAACTGACATGGTCGCCTCCGAATAACCTCAAGTATATGTACAAAAGATGTCGGTTCCGGAAATTCGAGGAAGACAAGTCCAAGACACAGCTGTTCATGCTGTCCAACGCTGTGGTTGGGAAGAATATTAGTTTCCTGCAGATGTGGGACATCGATTCTGGGAACATAGTGAAGGCAGCGTCCTATAAAGAAACGCTTTCCGCACTGGCAGTATCCGACGATGGGAAATTCGTTGCTGTGGGGACAATGTTCTCAGGCAGCGTGGACATTTACGTGGCCTTTAGCTTGAGGAGAGCTCTACACGTTCCCGGTGCGCATAGCATGTTCGTAACTGGTTTAGAGTTTTTGCCTACTAAACTGGATGGCCCAGCGATCACCAGTAACACTGAAACTGCTGTCGTCAGCATCTCGGTGGACAACAAGATTTGTATACACAGTATTCCATTTAGACGTGAGTGTCCACTCGATCTAATCTTAGAGAAAATAAAGGAGGAGTTGCTGATGTATCTTCTTTCAGACACACTGCCATTCTGGTTCGTCATCATCGTCATCATCCTGAGCATCTGCGGCGCGTTCATCTTCTGCAGCTACCTCGGGATATGACCCAAGACGTACGTTCTCGATGCGATCACGAGGAGCAGCACTTTCTCTAGGATTGTCTGATACCAGACCAAATATCCAAGTTTTTCACACGCCTCTCCCGGCTCGTAAAACTTAATCGAAGTAGAGAGGAGGAAGTAGGCCTTATACAAACGCGTGTGTGCACGGTTCCAGTGATGCACCGAATTATTTGCAATTTCCTAAAAGGGGCCATTGGGCATCCTCGGTTATTTAAACAACGTTGAATCTGACGCTGCTGTGATAAAACAGTTAACATTGCACCGTTCTCGGCAAGAATTATTGTACATAGACATTCTTTTATTGATTTCCCGCGTTCCCTAGATACACCGATGTCTAGAAGCTCAATGGTTTATCACACGTGTTATAGAGACACTAATCTTTGATAAAGATAAACGTATTACGGCCGCAGTTTCTTCGTTCACGTAACACTTGGCCAGACTTCTTTTGGCTGCTGCATTTATTTATAAATTAATTAATTTACTCTGTATAATATTTCCATGTATAGTTAGCAAAGAGCTAGTACACGGTGACACGTTTGTGTATATTCTTCGGCGTCCGCTGCGATTTTTATTCCATTATCCTTTTCTCTTCTCGCGTGATCCGTGTCCCTTACGAATGGTCGACGAATTTCGTTCTGTTTTTTTTAAAAGACAGATCAAGGTGAACTGGTCGCGTATAAATAGCACACACACGGTACACAGCGTTCTGTCGTTTCGAGAGTTTCCCGTAAGGAACATGAATGCCATAGAGGAAGAGAGTTCATACCTGGGGGATGTTTCACCGATTCATAAATCAAAGTTGTGCGACGAGTTGTGTATAGGGACATAAATATGTACATTTTGTTAATGCAATAAACTGTAACGTATGGAAGAAATGATTTTCCTTTTCCTGTATAAGTCTTTGGAATTGTTAGCGACATTTTCATAAAATTACTGTATGCTAAAGAGTAGGTTTTACAGTTAATTATTCATTAATTTTGCAAATCCAACAAATGGTAGATGATGAATTCTTGTTTCTCGAATATTGTAAAATCTTCAAGTAACGCTTGTCAGTTTATTTTCGAAACGGCAGGTGATAAGATATCGGAACGGAAAAAGATAAGATATCGAAACAAATTACGTGTTAACAAGCAACTTGTCATATTAATTATACACTCGTATTTTAAAGATAATATCCTGCATAGAGGTAATGCATATTCATCATAAATAAACGCTACCGTCTTACTTACAATTACCAGTTCGAAACGAATGGAGTTGCCGCAACGAAGTGAAATGTCAGTGCTGAAATATTATCGGTGAACATATTTCTAGAAGCAACAAAAATCTTTCGATACTCGCCAAGAGAAATTATTCGCGAATTATTCCGATGAAAGTGCAAGGAATGGTCCCCGCCGTTTCGATTACTGAATCAGGACTCGTGGCCGAGAAGGAATGTTGTCCGAAATCGAAAGGAGCCCCCGGGCTATGTGATCAAACCAGGGACGAGCCTCAAGTGACATTTTACGATCCGCAGGCTGGCGCCTATCGATTAGTCTCAAGGCTACTGGGAGCGTATCCTCGATTGGAATAATAAAATGCTTCGATCCTGGCGCAGGACACAACAATTTATCACTGGGAAGCTTTCTAGTACCAATATGTCGCCGAGAAGCCTCGAAACTTAAATAGTTTAAATTTAAATCAATTTAATCCCCTCAAATTTTATATGAATTTAATATTTTATTATAAAATTTATTTAAATTTTATATTTTATTATAAAATTCATTTAAATATATAAAATGTTTAAATTTAAATGTTTTCATTTTATTTAACTCCTTTCGCAAGTTAACTGCAACTTTAAACAGTCAGTATGATCGTTCAAACAATAACATTACGTTTTAGCAATTTATACAAGTTAAAGAAACAAATCGTACATTTTATATTTAATTATCTGACGCGATTTGAATAATCGATACTTCATTAAAATACAAGTCTTCTCGTCTAAAGTATTATTTGTTAACCAAAAGTGAAGAGTAATTGACCCATATTTAGGTTAATCGAATCTGTTTATCGAGGGAAACATTTTTTCTTTTTTTAGGGAGGGGAGGTTTTGTTGTGAGCCGAAGAGGGTGGGGTGTAAGTTTTCGTAAAACGTTTATTCAGAAATACTTTAAGGAATATTCTAAAAATCACGTTAACCTCTCGCGCGCCTCTTAACCGCTAAAAAAAACGTGTAACCAAGGGACAATCCGGCGTCGAGTCCTTCGAGCGACGATCCTTCCGGACGATAATCGATCCTCAGCAAGGACCGACGAGCCGGTGAGATTCTAGGGAGCTGACGGTACTCAGGGAGGGCAAGGTAATACGGTGGTTATGTACAAGTCGAGTGTCCTCTCGGAGGACTCGCTCCTTCCGCTCAAGAGGCGAATCCTTTCGTTCGCAATCGGCGATCGAAACGTTTCGCGAACGCTTGCTGTAAAATCCTGACGCGAAAGACAATTCTCCGAATAATTAATTCACAAATTACAAATTATGTCCTTGGAAAACTACTTTTTACAAAGGTCCTTCGAGCTGCGATATTCTGAAGGAAATTGGAAATTCTCTAGAATTAAATTTTCGTCTAGAATCATTTATAGTTTATGAAATTTTGTATGAATTTCGTGTCAGTATTCGACTCAAAGGATGTTCTAATTCTCAGGAGACATCGTGCGTCGCGAAACGTTTTCCCCGCTTTTCTTTCCAATGGAAAATCCCGCTCGGTCTTTGGGATCGATTCCGCGTGATCCTCGATCCGACGCGATCTCGATCGACCGATTTCTTGTTTGCAACCGCTCATTTGTTCGCGGTGAAACCGTCACCGGTCGGGTCCAACAGCCATGGATAATAGTTCGGGCACTCCATGCAAGTGAACAGGCGAAGGGTTTCACCTGGCAGCTCCCTGGTTGTCAAGGGACACGCGTTTGGAAGGGAACAGTACGGCTGACCCTTTTCGTCGCACGTCTCTTTCCAGTCCTGGAAGTCCCGCAGGGCTGACAACTCCGTCGGAGTTTGCATCCATTTGATCACCTGCAAGTAGAATCAGACGTCCGTGGTCAGACAACGCTCGAAGTAAGTCTACAAGTTCGTATTGCAATTCATAGTTTTGAATTCTTAGTTTTATTCGCTGTGGAGGAGTAACAGATACTATGAACTGTGGTATTGAATTATTATTTTTCAAGATTTAATTCAATGTTTAGTTTATAACACTTGATCAGCTGTAAGTAGAATCACACGTTCGTGGTCAGACAACGCTCGAAGTAAGTCTACCAGTTCGTATTATATCATAATATTAAAATATATTTAATATTTAATGTAAAATTATCTGTAATAATAATAATAAATACATTTTCATCTTGCACGAAGATCAGCCAGTCTAGTGATCAGATATTATTAAATATTAAATATATTTTTATATATTATATAATTTAATAATATAGTTTTGAATTCTTAGTTTTATTCGCTGTGGAATAGCAACAGATACTATGAACTGTAGAATTGAATTATTATTTTTCAAGATTTAATTCAATGTTTAGTTTATAACACTTGATCACCTGCAAGTAGAATCAGACGTTCGTGGTCAGACAACATTCGAAGTAAGTCTACAAGTTAGTATTGCAATTTATAGGTTTGAATTCTTAGTTTTATTCGCTGTGGAGGAGTAATAGATACTATGAACTGTGGTATTGAATTATTATTATTCTAGATTTAATTCAATATTTAATTTATAAAAAAGTTTTAACTGAATCTCAAGTTTTAATTTCATTTTTTATTGGCTGATATCGATAGTTGAGAAGATGATTCAGATTAATAATTTATTTAATTCAATGGTTAGTTTATTACAAAGTTCTAACTAAATCTTTCAAATTTTAATTTCATTTTTTGTTGACTGATATCGATAATTAACAAATTGATTCAGATTAATAATTTATTTAATTTAATCTTTAGTTTATTACAAAGTTCTAACTGAATCTTTCAAGTTTTAATTTCATTTTTTATTGGCTGATATCGATAATTGAGAAAATGATTCAGATTAATAATTTATTTAATTCAATCGTTAATTTATTACAAAGTTCTCACTGAATCTCTCAAGAGTGATTCCTGTTTCATGAAATTTTTGTGCAAAACAGATTAATAATTTTTAATAATTTAAAACATTTCTTTACCCGAATCAAACCGACCCGTTGAACTTTTCATCTTCACGTTCTTTAGTAAACGTTTTTACAACGATTTCCACAATCGTGAATAATTTAGTAGTTCAGTGATTGCAACCGTATCGCAGAAAATGGAAACAAATAAATACGTTCGGAAGTAAAAGCTTTGTAGAAGAAATTTTAATGGATTACAGCCCGGCCGAGAGGGCTTACAAGCAAATCGAATCTGTCAGAATGAGACGGAGAGAAAACGAGAGAGAGAGAGTGAGACGGGAGAAAAATAGAGAATAAGCGGTCAGATTGAAAGCGGAAAATAAATGGACGCGAAGCGAAATAAAACCACGACGCGGGGCTTGATGGATCAGGAATGAGAAACTCGGTGATGCAGCAGGATTGAACGACGGAGATTAATTGAAATAATCTGAGGCGGTCGTAATAACAGTTTTAGCGACGCGTTGGTTCGATCGGAAACCGATTTCGAGCGTATCTTGTCGATCTAGCCACTTCTCCGCATCTCCATCAAACTGAAATTCTAAAAAGTATCCTTTCTCCATCGTCTGTCTAACTTACAGCATCCCCATCGATCATTTTTCGTCGATAACGTTGAAATACTTCATTTCACGACGAAATTGATCACTAGACTAGCAGATCTTCGTGCAAGATGAAAATCTATTTATTTATTATTATTATTACAGATAATTTTATATTAAATATTAAATATATTTTAATATATTATATAATTTAAATAGAATATTCAACAAATTTAATTTATGCATTTATTATATATAATAATTTAATTATATTTATTATATTATGCATTTATTATTATTATTATTATCACAGATTTATGCCAAATGTAGTTGAAAGAACTAACTGTTAGAATTTTATTAATTGAGTTAATAAAATCAATTAAAGAATTAGTTAAATTTATAACATTAAATCGTCATTTTTAAATTATTTTAATTAAATACTCTTTCATTAGATGTCTGAAATAAAGAAATAGTCTCTTCAACCAAAAAATAGTAGATAATCGCCTACTTCTAATGATTTATTCTTTTATTCCCCAAAGAAAAGATTATTTAAGTATGTATTTTTATATATTAATTTTTAAATTTTTATTTTTTAATATGTTATTATTATAATATTAAATTTTATTTAGGTTGGATATTATAATATTTGGACATTAAAATGTTGGATATTATAAAATCAAAGAAAATAATTATTAATAAAAAAAGAAATTAAGCACAACATAATTAAGACATGTCGGCCAACGTGTTAATAAAACAAGAAGACAAACACTCACCTGGACCATGGTAACGAAGTAAACATCGCTCCTAGCCAGCATCTCTTCGATGAACTTGATCAACTCCTCCCTGTACTCCTTCTTGCTCTTCAGCCAAGAAGCGTGGAAGTGAAGTCCCAGGGGAGCACGGTTGCTGTTGAAGTGCCTGTTGAAGTTATGCCTGAGGAGCCTGGCGAACTGTTCCCCACTCTGAATGTTGGAGCAAGAGTCTACCATATGACAACCAGGCAGAGATTCGTCGAAAGTTGGATCGTCTCTCCTGTCAAGCTCGTTCATCACCATCTCCCAAATGGGGTGCGACCTTGACGGGCAGTTTCCGCCGTTGCCATTGCACTTGTGCGGCATTCTGAAGTAGAGGGTGTAAGGCCAGATGGGGACACGTCCCAGAGAAGCGGTGATAGAAGCGTCGTAGACAAAGTACTGATCGGACATCATCTCGAATTGTTTGTTGCCACCAACGCGAAGGTAGGGAGCCCTCATTCCGATGATGGAGCCGTCGGTGATGTTAGCGAAACGTTCGATGATCAATCTGGCGCCCGCCATTTCGGCCAACCAGTCGTCGTAAGTGCCCTGGGTCCAGTATTGAGGATCGTCCTTGTGCGTTAACGAGAACACAGAGATCTCGTGGCCTTTACGATGAAGATCTTGCACAGCGGAGTAGTTGGTGTATTTGTGAGAGACGAAGAAGGTGCCTCTGATCTGGCAGCCATTGGGGTTTTGACGTTGCCCGTTGAAGATGTCCTCGTATAAGTCGATGTTGTCCACATTCACAGCGCCGTTGAACGTGATAGTGATCATCTGAGGCACCTGCGAGGGCTCGATGTTCCCAGGAATTCGAGTACCGTCCGCGGAACAATAGCAGTCCGGAAGGACGCACTGGGTTGGGTCGCAATCCGGAGCGCGGTTGGGGTCGGTCTCCACGGCTGTAATGGGGAATTATGTGGTTAGTCTGGAATTTGGGGCTCGGCTTTTGGGGATTGCAAAGATTCTTCGGAGTTTATGGGGGTTTGGGATTGCCGAGGGATTGTTTGATTTCAGAGTTCTTGGAATTTTGGATTATAGAATTTTTAGACAATTGAAACTCTGGAGTATAGGACTTTTAGGTACTTGGACCTATGGTTTATAGGGACCTTGGGTCCTTGGTCCTTTGGATTATAGAATTTTTTAGACAATTGAATCTCTGGATTATAGGACTTTTGGGTTCTTGGACCTATGGGTTATAGGGAACTTGGGTCTTTGGTCCTTTGGATTATAGAATTTTTAGACAATTAGACCTCTGGATTATAGGACTTCTGGGTTCTTAGACCTATGGATTATAGGGAGCTTGGGTCCTTGGTCCTTTGGATTATAGAATTTTCTAGACAATTGAATCTCTGGAATATAGAACTTTTGGGTTCTTGGACCTATGGGTTATAGGGAACTTGGGTCCTTGGTCCTTTGGATTATAGAATTTTCTAGACAATTGAATCTCTGGAATATAGAACTTTTGGGTTCTTGGACCTATGGGTTATAGGGAGCTTGGGTCTTTGGTCCTTTGGATTATTGAATTTTTAGACAATTGAATCTCTGGAGTATAGGACTTTTGGGTTCTTGGACCTATGGATTATAGGGAGCTTGGGTCCTTGGTCCTTTGGATTATAGAATTTTCTAGACAATTGAATCTCTGGAATATAGAACTTTTGGGTTCTTGGACCTATGGATTATAGGGATCTTGGGTCCTTGCCCCTTTGGATTATACAATTTTTAGACATTTAGATCATTGGATTATAGGACTTTTGGATCATTGGACCTATAAATTATAGGGAGTTTGGGTCCTTGGTCCTTTGGATCTCTGGACCGTACTTTTTAAGCCTAGGTTCTCTGAATTATAAGATGGATCTTTAAATCCTCAGTTTAAAGGATTTTGAGTCCTAGAAATTCTCGTAGCATTTGGATCTTTGAGTTTTTATATCATAAAATACAGATCAGATCTCAGACCTCTTTGGAACCCCAGGACTCCTAAATTTCTGAATGAAGAATTCTTTGGAATCTCGTATTGGGAAATGTTCTGAATGATGGCCGTGGGATCAGAAAAGGCATCGATCGTCAGCGGTACTCACTGCAGGCATTCTCGTCGGATTCGTCCTTGCAGTCCGGTTTACCGTTGCAGAAGAGCTCCTTCTCGACGCACTCGCCGTTACCGCACGACAATTTCCCCTCGCTGCAGAGCGGTATGTCGGTCCTCAGGATGGGCAAGACCTTACGTGGCTCTGCAAACGTAATACTCGTTAGCGGGGCCGGTTCCCGCGACCTCGATATACACCAACCACATCGTTACTACTGCTCTCCGTTTGACGTTTACCGCAGGGTGTCGTAGGTCTACTTTCATTTCTCCCCCAATTTATATACAGAGATTACACAGCGGCGCAGGAACCACAATCTACTTGGATCGAAGGACGAGTCACGCGACTGGCGCACAGTAAATTAACACAGAAACACCGGACAAATCAATCGCGAATTATTCCTCGATTTTCTGTGTGATGTTTCAAAAAAATATTTTAGAAGTATTATATCTTCGGAACAAAGTTCACCCTTTGCACTCGGAGTTATTTTTTCATGTTGACGCAAAAATCAAAGTAGTAATTGCAATCAAAATTACTCTGTTCAAACTTAATTATAAATTAAGTGATAATTATATAGAAAGAGTCTGCGTACTCCGATTTTGATGAAATTTTAATATGTTATAGATTTCGACATTTTGAACAATTTTTTCCTTTTCCAATATAGCGGGTCGCTTTTAGTTTTCGAGATATTTGCAAAAGACTATCGCTAATATTGTGCAGGAATACAAAAAATTCAATACAGTACTAGCGATAGTTTTATTCAAATATCTCAAAAACTAAAACCGACCCCCATATATCGGAAAAGGTAAAAGTTGTTCAGAATGTGTTGCTGCATAACATATTAAAATTTCATCAAAATCGGAGTACGCAGACCTTTTCTATATCATTACAAATTAAATTTCCAATCGCCAAGGTGGTCTCGGATTTAAAATTCAACGAAATTAATTAAAAAATGACTACAACAAATACATTTATTACGATAATAATCAGTCGGAGTACTTTCAAAATCGGAGTACCTCCTTTTCTATATAATTAACCTAGAATATTTTCATTCGTTATTACCGTTCGAGTGCGAAGGGCTAAGAAATATATTTTTAGGAAATCATGCTGAATCGACACGCGGTTCGAGATGAAGGAATTGATACCAATTACGAGGCTCGTCTGGAAACGCAACGCAATTAACCCTCCGCGGCGTTCCCACGGAACGCGCGACCCAAGAAAATCGATCGCAATGATCCATGTCGGAGCCCGTCGTTTCTGGGACGATCCGCAAAGGGTTAATCGTCACGTGCTGAATTAATGTTTACCCAAGTCCAAAGCTATACGGCACCTCTCGCCATCTCTCAAGTATTAATCGTCGAACTAATTACCTCTTCTACGGAGAAACACGATTTCAACGTTGTTGCCTCGGCTGTGTCTTCTAATATGTACACGCAAACATTATTATATACACGTGTGACTTGAGCTCGACGCTTTCGTGACTGTCCGACCATGATCAAGATTCCCTAGACCTCGATCCTGAACTCGCTGACGGAATCCATGGCAATCTCTGTCACGAAAGCGTCGATGAGTTGTCGAGAAAGTTCTTCCCCAAAATAATTAAACAACGAGTCGAACCCCCTTCCCTTAAATCAGCAAAATAAATATACAGCTTAACACTCTGAGTGAAAATTAATTGTCACGCTGATTTATTCAGTGTACCAAATTTTTTAATTTTGATGAAACTTATGTAAGATATAGTTTTTCAAAAAATATTTGACACGTGTTGATTTTTTTTATTGACAACCATCCACTTTCAAGGGGTAAAACACCCTCAAAGTTAGGAAACCACTGGTCGAAAAAATTCAATTTTTTAAAAATTATGTGTTCTTTAACAAAAAATGTAGTCGTGCAAGAAAATTTTAGCAAACAATTTTTTGTTTAAATAATATATTAAAAATTTGATGTTTATTTGCAGTTATTCGTATTTATTGTTTTGACCCATAACTTTGAGAGTTGTTTTCACCCCTTCAGAGTGAATGGTTGCTGATAAAAAAAACACGTGTCAAATATTTCTCGAAGAACTATATATCCTACATAAGTTTCATTAAAATCGGTTTGTATTAACTGAATATCTTGACTTCCCTTGTAAATAAATTATTTTTCGGAAATTTTGCAACCCTCGTTTCGCTAATTAAATTGCCTCGATTTTATGGAATCTTCGAGTGTTCTCAGAGTTCCTACAAAAATAGCTATTTGATTGAGTGGCGCCGAGAATAAAATTCATAATATCCGAAAGATAAATTACGATCGATAAACTAATTAATTAATAATGTTCTCAGGGCGTTGTAAAATTGTGAGATTAAGGGAAACGAGGTTTCCGTGCGTGAAAAGAACTTTCCGTTGCTGGTATCTGTCGTTTTGTATATTTCGAGTGATCGAGTCGTTCCTACGCCACTGGCTGTGTTTCCACGGCCGATTATTCGCCGATTCAGTTTTTCTTTCTGTTCGGGGTACGGATCTGGTTTTGCTGGCTGTCAGCTTGCGACGGGAAGATGCAAAACGATCCACCGAAATGGCTCGAGAAACGAAAGTTTCTCTTTCGATCGAAAGTATATTTTCCGCGCGCCTGCGCGAGAGAGGCTTCGATTTCTCCTCGGATTCCTCGAGGAAACCATCGAGAGGATCGAATTCGAGCCTCGAACAGACAACTATTTTTCGGAGGAACCATCGCGAGGAACAACTATATTCGACGTCGAGATGCGTGTGATTCGGCTGTTTTTTATTTGTGGACTCGCAGCGATTCGCACGCAAAGAAAACGTGAAAGACAAACATTTAGAGGCGATTTTTCTGGAAATGATGGCCGCGGACCAAGGCGAGAACACAGATAGCAGAAGATTTGAGGAGAGACGGATTCTTTTCCGTTTTCATTTTTCTTTTTTTGAACGAAGACGCTTTTGCAATGGGACTCAACTGCTCCGATATATTCAGACTCTCGGAAAAATGTTTTTCTGGTGACTCTCGAGGCTTTTCGTAAAGTTATCTTCTGTTCGAAAGGTCGATCGTTTAGGCAACTGTTGTTTTAGAGACGATAATTAATTTTTTAGAGTGATGGAATATTTTCAATTCGATATTGACTTTGTTGTTCTGATAAAAATAATATATACTGTGAGTTTGTATAAGATTCATACAAGAATAATCAATTCACACAAGATAACCAATTTTTTATAATGATGGAATATTTTCAATTCGATTTTGACATTGTTGTTTCAATAAAATTAATATACTGTGAGTTTGTATAAGACTCACACAAGATAATTAATTTTTTAGAGTGATGGAATATTTTCAATTGAATTTTGACTTTGTTGTTCCAATAAAATTAATATACTGTGAGTTCATATAAGATTCGCACAAGAATTCATTACAATTTCATTTATATTTTGCCGAATCATATAACCAAGTATATAGTATATATCGACCCATTCGCTGAAGCAATTAGCGTATATTAAATTCCTGTTTCAACAAATTCGTGATGTAATTTGCTCGGAGTGGAACATTTGTGGCTTTGCAGTGTGCACAATTGCGTCAAACAGAACAATATACAATTCTTAATGAAGGTATAATAAAACAAATGAATTTCAATTCACCAATTGCCTCAATTTAACAGTAAAAACCATCCTGAGAACCGTTAAAGTCACCAGAGTAAACCTTCCGCTTCAACATCCTCAAAAATCATACAAAACAAAATTACTCTCCCAGACGAAAGAGCCCCAGCAAGAAGTACAGCTCTCGATCCCGAGAAAAAAAAAAGCGAACGATTTCGAGAGTCACGAATTTACAAAAGACCAAGGCAGAACTGCAACAATTACACGAGTTTCCCTGTAATTGCGATTCCCTCTCTTGTTGCATCTTTCAAAGGCAGGTCGCCGCTCAGCGAATCGGAGCAATTAAATCTGCTGGGAGGACGAGTCTGCGACTGACGAGTGTGTTCGTTTGTTCGACCATGAAAGAACAGATATAGAGACAGACAGAGAAAGAAAGAAATAGAGAAATTACAGAGACATAGAGAAAGAGAGAAATTATGTGGAAAAGCCTCGCGCAGGACTCAGCTGGATGACGGCTGCGAGGACGAGATGAAAATTGGAGTGAGAGACAGAAGTAGAGAGAAATGAAGATAAAGGGGCGGGGGAGGAGGGGTTGATAGAATGGAGAGAGAAATGATCGATAGCCGTGGTACTCGCGGCTGAAACGAGTCTCGAGTCTGAATAACGAGGAGCTCTGGTGTAAGGAGGCCAGATCGTCGAAGCGAAACCGATCTAGATGCAGAAAGAGAGAGAGTGTGTGTGTGTGATCGGTGAAGAAACAGACAGAGAGAAAGAGATGACTAGAAGGGGAGAAGAAGAAGAGAGAAAAAATAGAGATCAGCGATCGAGAACGTGCTACCTCGTACCTGGAGCGAGGAGAAAAGAATTTTATACGTTTGCTCGCGCATGTATGAACTTGTTTGTGTCTGTGTGTGTACGTGGCCGTGTTCAATAATATGTACAGGTGTGAAGCCGGATTTTATTGTAAAGCTAAAAAGCGGTTGCGTGCCAGCGTCGATTACGAGACCGTGGGGCAATATTTTTTAACAACAACTTTTCCTTTTGTTCGCCGACGCCCGTGCAAAATGGCCGAACGGTTACGGCAAGAGGTTTGCTAGCCGCACAAAAACAGTTTCGGATAAAAGGCGGATTCGATAGCCTGGCGTGTTGCGACAGGAGCCTGTTCGAAAGATCGGTCGAGGTTTCCTTGCGGTTTTTTCGCGATCGGTTCTGAGACTGGCTGGGAATCGAGTTATCTTATTGAAAATTTACCTGGACATTTAGTTTGGAGCTTTGAATGTTTTTTTTGACAGTAACTTGGAGAAATTGATCAATTTTCATATTCATAATTCAATAAAATTAATATTAGACTGAGAATTATTCTAAAAAATATAAATTTTCTACGGTTAAGAGCAATTTAAAAATGACTTTCTTTCTTGAATATAATTATTAGGAATAATAATTATTAATCGACCTATATACTATAACTGTGTCTACTATAATCATGAATGTTAAAATTCATGAACCAACGACAGCGATAATAAAATTATTATTAGACTGAGGATTATTCTACAAAATAAAAATTTTTTACGGCTACGAATAATTTAAGAATTTCTTTCCTTCTTGAATATAATTATTATTCGACCTACTATAATCATGAATGTTAAAATTCATGAACCAACGACAGCGATAATAAAATCAATATTAGACTGAGAATTATTCTACAAAATAAAAATTTTCTACGGTTACGAGCAATTCAAGCATCTCTTTCCTTCTTGAATATAATTATTAGGAATAATAATTATTATTCGACCTACTATAATTATGTGTACTACAATCATGAATGTGAAAATTCACGAACCAACGACAGCAATAATAAAATCAATATTAGACTGAGGATTATTCTACAAAATAAAAATTTTCTACGGGTCTGAGTAATTTAAGAATCTCTTTCTATAATTATGTAGTAGGTTTAGAAATTTTTATTTTTCATAAAGATGCTTGTCAAATAATTGTTTAATATTGCCCGAATAAATTAGAGGCTCGAGTCTATTCTTTAAAATTGAGAAGGTTTGCCAGAGACCGATTTTTAGGGACGAAAAATTGCATGGCCCACACGGCGAGGTCTGAAAAAGAGGCCGGCACGCGAAGCAACAAATCTCGCAAGCGTTTTCCAGCGGATAGTAGGCGGTGAGTATAGTGCGTGTTCACATTTTCACGGTTGTTAGTCGAGCAAGGTGAGTCGACGGGACACCGAGCTAGCAGGGGAGCAGGAAGAAGGTGGGTGAGCGAATATGTATATCGGTGAGAATATGGGCTTGAAACTGGGTTAGAATAATTCGAGAGCGACCGCTCGAGAGCTTCTCGTCTCCGCGCCCCGTCTCGCGCCCGAGCCCGCGAGCACACTTTCGCTCAAAATCGAAACCAGTCTTGAAACCGGCGAATCGAAAGTGGCCGGACCGGAGATTACAGCGTCTCTCGAAAGTCACTTACGTGCACGGTGCCGTTCGCAATTATTCGAACGTGCCAGCACCGAATTACCACTTCTAAGCTTCCGTTTTCCCTCATTTTTATAATGAACAATCAATTTTTTTAATGAACACTCAATTTTTTTAATGAACACCGAATTTTTCTAATGAACACTAAATTTTTTTAATGAACACCGAATTTTTCTAATGAACACTCAATTTTTATAGTGAACACAAAATTTTTATAATGAACACTCAATTTTTATAATGAATACTACATTTTTCTAATGAAGACTCAATTTTTTTATAATGAACACTAAATGTTTTATAATGAACACTCAATTTTTCTAACGAACACCGAATTTTTCTATTAAATGGATATTTCGAGCTGTCACTCTTAAACAATTTACGAGATCAAAACTGGTTGTCATTGATCAAGTGCATTTCAGAATGGCACACTGCAATTTTCATGCAATTCATTACTATTTAAATTACATGGCTGTCACGACATCACAATAATTGATGAAAACCTTTCAAATTTGACACACATGTGAAGTAGACATCCCTTCATCTTTCAAACTAGAATGACGTAGAAAAAAAAA
>CM052327.1:7663748-7683827 GCA_028455615.1 Lasioglossum zephyrum
CACAAACAGTGATCCAAGGAGTAACAGGAACTTCGGCGACATGGTGAACGTCGTCGTCGTCGCCGTGATCGTCGTCGTCAGGACAAAGAGTGTCTGGACAAGCCGCGCCCTCTCGCCCCTCTATATGTGCACCACCACTCCTTCCTCTTCGTCGACGGACTTTCACCTTCCGGACGGTGCTGCCACCTTCTCCGCACCGAGATATCCGAACCGATCCTTGGATCCCAACAGAGACCGATCGGCGAATTCCATTTCGTCTTCCTCCTTCTGTTCCTTGAAAAAATAAAATGACAAACCTGAAACTCTTTGTTCCACCGCTTCGCTGACACTATGTGTCATTTTATTATACAATATAAAAATTTTATTAATAAAGTCCTTTGTTATATAAAGGACTCGCGGTTGCCCAGATCCACGAAAATTTATCTCTGCACGATTTATATCCAATCAGAGTTCTGGTCGATTTTGCAGGCACATATGAAGTAGATTTTTAAATATTCAAAGAATTTTGATACGCTGTTGTGTTATATGAGAATTGTTGGAGTTACTAAGAAGAAATAATTGTCTGTGTAGCACGCGATCTATGCAGACAATTTTTAGCGTTCGCACAAATCGGTAGCGATTACTATGAGCTGTAAGGCATTTACCATAGAAACGAGCGGCCGTATGCAGTACAAGGATTCGAGGAATTTAAAAAATCATTTTCAGCTCGTTAGACTTATTAAGATGAAAGACATAAATGTCAGTGTAGGTCTGCAGCAGCTGGCACATTAATGCAATCTTCATTTTGTATGCAGCTCTAAAGTCTATAGTGACCAGTGATGCTCTATAAAAGAATTGCTCTGAGTTTTATTAATTTATAAGTAATTGTCGACAGGGTTTGCAGACAAATGAAAAATTAATTGCAGCCAAACTTTTCATTAATTCATTTACATGCATTTTTCATTAATTGCCTCAAGATTTTATATTTATTTTATTATTAGACGAAACACAAAATGTACATTAATTGCAATCTCCTAAAATGTTTAACGTTTTCCTTTTTTCAACAATTTTAACAGTACATGATGCATGTTTTTCCCATTTTTTAAATTTAACCTGCTTTCGTCATTAATTGCCTGAACAGCGTTTGCAGACAAATGAAAAATTAATTGTAGCCAGGAATAAGATGGAAACTTTTCCAGCACAGGGTCGAACACGTTCTAGAACCGATCCTGATGATCGAGAAAGTCCGCCATCATCCGAAATGATTGGGAAAAATTCTCCCGGCCCGAATATCGTAACTTTTGTTCCACTTTCTTCGATTCCCCCAGTTTTCTAACAGCCGGATCGTTTTCTTGCGTCGATGTTCTTTGTCTCCTCTATCGAGAGCGATCGACAGGAACAAAAAACAGATCGATCTTCTCAGCGATAAATGTTTAAGCCGCAGACGTTCATTTTCTTCGACGAAATACTTCCACGACCGATAGAGCAACGAGATATGAATTGTTTAAGCAATCTCGGAGGAGTTAAAAGCGTCCGCTCGTAAATTATAAATTCACGAAACGAGCTTCGAAAATATATGCACCTTCGCCGGTATAAAAAGCAATAATGCCCCGTTTCTTCTTTTATTATTTCGCGACGCGTTTTGCGCAACGCGGGGATGCACCCGGTGGCCAATAAATTTGCGGTTTACGCGGTAAAAGGTTACCGACGTCGTTCCCGGCGAAATAACTGCTGCGCGACGTACTATTGCGAGAGAACACCGCAATCCGACGGGAGCGGTCATGACGATGCTCGTATCGATTCGGTTTTTATTCGTAGAACCTCCCTGGACGTCGAAAAACCCGTTGGACGTACTTTCCAAAATTATGCCAATCATTCTCGATCATGTGGAACTCTATTTCCTCCCTGTTGACAGAAAGATCCCTTTTTAAACAGCGTTTTTCGCTGTTCTACCGAAAAATCGAGTCATCTTCTTGTCAACGTCCAGATATTTTTATAATTTTATTAAAATTCTGGAAAAATCGGGCCATCAATTTTCTTTCAACGTCCAGATATTTTTATAATTTTATTACTCATATTTTCTGTTGGATATACTTTCCAAAATTATTCCAATCATTCTCGATCATATGGAACTCTATTTCTTCCCTGTTGGCAGAAAGACCACTTTTTAAAAAGCGTTTTTCGCTGTTCTACCGAAATCTACTGAAAAATCGGGTCATCTTCTTGTCAACGTCCAGATATTTTTCTAATTTTATTAACCTTCTGGAAAAATCGGGTTGCCAACTTTATGTCAACGTTCAGATATTTTTATAATTTTATTAATCATCATACTTTCTGTTGGATATACTTTCGAATATTATGACAATCATTCTCGATCATATATAAAACACTATTTCTTCCTTGTTGGCAGAAAGATCCCTTTTTAACAGCGTTTTTCGCTGTTCTACAAAAATCTACCGAAAAATCAGATCATCTTCTTGTCAACGTCCCGATATATTTATATAATTTCATTAACCTTTCTGTCAACGTTCAGATATTTTTATAATTTTATTACTCATCAGCCATCAACCCATTTGTAAACATTAATGCAGTTATTTTTCAATGATGTAACGGTAATAGCCTATTTTCCTGTCACTAAAAAGCCAACCGACGTCTTTTGCAGCATTGTTAATTGGACACTTTCTCTTAGAAATTACTGTAGTTATTTTTAGTAATATACACATAACGCTTTCTCATTTTTATTTCTCTCGTTCTAAATTAAATTGGACGACGTCCAACTTGAACATCGTTGGTTCAGCACCGTTTACAGTTGTTTCTAGTAACACTTTTAGCGCCATCAAAATTGGAAGAAAGAGTTATTTTACGAAATGTAATTCAGAGGTTATTCACGTTTATTTTGATTTCATTAAGTAAATTTTTATGGAATTTTTTAGACCGCCAAACTGGTAACGAAAATGTTGAAAAACGGAATAGGAATTGTTTGTCACGCGAGCGAATGGCTAAATAGATTAAAAAATTCTACAAAGTCGACTAGCCGGAATCCATAAAATGCCGCGTCAGCTAATCACAGTAAATAACACATTCCGCACTCTGTCGATTTCAAAGCAGCCTGTCGCCGAAACGAAACGTATTCGGGTCCTCCTAATCGCCTCCGAAAGCGTTTCCAGCAATGATTGGCGGAAACAACATTCCCGGCTGGATTTAAAAAGAAAGAAGAAAATACGACAAACTATCTTCGGCGATTGTCCTCGAATCGATTTCGAGGCTGCGTGTGTGTAAAGTCCTGTTCTCGGGTTTCTTTCGGTGACGTTCGCGAAATTTCTGCGAAACCCGCCGAAAAACGGATTCACCGCACGCTCGTTCCCAATAACGTTTGCGACACCCATTTTGAATAAATGGTAAAATCGATTCGGGTACGAAACACAAATGAGTAAACACGAACCTGGACTGCTGATTTCTACGACGAAAATTAGAGTTTATATTTTACCAATTCGTTATCAACTTATTAAATTTATTAACATTAAGACAGGCTTTTTGCAACTGTAAAATTGTTGCTGCTTAGGACCATCCACAGCTTTATTTATGAATTTTTTGAAACTTATTTCTGAATAAACTGGTCTGCTGATTTTTAAGACGAAAATTAGAGTTTTATATTTTACCAAAAATTCGTTATCAACTTATTAAATTTATTAACGTTCAAACAGGCTTTTTGCAATTGTAAAATTGATACTGCTTAGGACCATTCACAGCTTTATTTACAAATTTTTTTATAACTTTTTTCTGAATAAACTGAACTGCTCATTTTTACGACGAAAATTAGAGTTTTATATTTTAACAAATTCGTTATCAACTTATTCAATTTATTAACGTTCAGTCAGGCTTTTTGCAATTGTAAAATTGATACTGATTAAGACCATTCACAGCTTTATTTACAAATTTTTTTATAACTTTTTTCTGTATAAACTGAACTGCTCATTTTTATAACGAAAAGTAGAGGTTTATATTTTACCAATTCATTACCAATTTATTCAATTTATTAACGTTCAGTCAGGCTTTTTGCAATTGTAAAATTGATACTGATTAAGACCATTCACAGCTTTATTTATGAATTTATTTATTAACTCATTTCTGAATTTCTGACAGACTATCTTTCCATGTCCATTCAATGCAACATTTATTTTATTCATAGCAACATTCAGTTCATTCAATGTAATCGAAGCAGACTTCGTCGTAACAGGGTTAATAGAAGAAATAAAGTTTTATGTGGTCCCAGTATCGTGCAATCGATGCAGACCATTTTCATTTTGCATAAAGACCGCAGTCTACAACAGAACCGTGTTTCACCTTTATCTCGACACGCTCGGTTCCACCGGCGACGAATAATGTCGGTCGAGGAAGGACTCCCGAGGAATATCAATAAATCCCGAGATAAGGGGAACCTGTTGCAGATAATGGTTAATAAGAGTATCGTGTTCGACGCTGCGAATACCTTCGCGCGGACATCTTGGCTCTAAGCTCGCCGAAGAATACGTCGATACTGGGAAACAAAGTTTGAGGAGTGGCTAATTTGTAAGTTGGAATTTTCCATGTAACGCCAAAAGGCATGTATTTATGAATAAAAATTATTGTTATTATTATGATTTTCCATTTTCGAAGAAATCGATTTGTTTCGCAGTTTCTTTCGTTTCGTTCAAATTCGTTCGTGATTAACTTCCGATTATTTTTTAGTTCAGCCGGCAGGACGTTGCCAATAGAGTGATGTCTGCAAAAAAACAAAAGCGTAGAGAATAGTTGGTTGAACATAGGATCCAATCTGTGGATCTTTCCCGGTTGGAAGCGTAATTAACAATGGGAACGAGATGTTAGTTGCTTTCGTGGAGTCACTCGAGCGGAAACGAGGCTGTCGAAACGCACGAATAATTGAAGAAGGCATATTAGGCTGATTTTATAGTTCGCTCGGAATGCGGTGCGAATGACGATGGCGAAACTGAGTCTGGTGATTCGGTGAATCATTCGGAGATAGGTGCATGAAAGGCTTCGGGTAAAAATAGAGTAGATTTCAGCGTGAATGTACACTTGGAATATTTGCGAGAAGAAAATAAAATGGTAAAAAATTTTAGGAACTATAGAAATTTTCTGCAAGATAAAAATGATCTGTCTTAATTGCAAGAGACAGGCAAAATAGAAATGTCTTTTACATTTTTTGAAATGAATTGATTGAAATGTTTTTTACATTTTTTAATTTTACCCGCTTTTGTCATTAATTGCCTGAGGATTTTATATTTATTTTATTATTAGACGAAACACAAAATGTGTATATTATTAGCAACCTCATAAAATGATTAACGTCTTCCTTTTTTCAATAATTTTAACAGTAGATGATTTATGTTCTTTCCATTTTTTAAATTTAACCCTTAAATGACAAATCATTAATTACCTCAGGATTTTATATTTAAATTATTATCAGATGAAACACAAAATGTACATTAATTGCAACCTCCTAAAATAATTAACGTCTTCCTTTTTTCAACAATTTTAACAATAGATGATGCATGTTTTTTCCATTTTTTAAATTTAACCTGCTTTCGTCATTAATTGCCTGAGGATTTTAAATTTATTTTATTATTAGATGGAACACAAAATGTACATTAATTGCAATCTCCTAAAATGATTAACCGTAGAAATCAGTTTTGATGTAACTCCACTTCCTTTTCGTTGGTACAGACAATTTTTATTTTGCAAACGATTCCAACCTAGTAATTATCCGATACAATCGACTCGAATAGAAAATTGTATTCAGTTACTCCATCTTTCCGCTTCGTTCCTTCTTCAGTTTTCAAGAGAAACAGTTTGTTAGAACAAAAGACAGAGCGCGATCGATCGGTCACAAAGAGATCGAATGATTCACGATCCACCGGTAGCAATCTGATTTCTCGTACAACCATAGTTTCCATCGATCCCGCGAAACCCCGTGATTCGCGGATTACAACGAGGAAATCGACGTTTCCTGGTCGTTAATCACGGAACACTTGTTTTCCTGCACTGTGTTCCCAGTTGTCAATAACAAAAAAAAATTCACTGGCTAAGGATAACTTGTTTACCATATCTCCACGATCGTAAATCAAATCATTCTCTTCACTATCTTGCGATTAATAAAATCGGATGATAAATGTAACGGCGAAAGAGTGTTGCAAACATTGATAGAAAATTTCTCGTTGCAGCAACATCTGTGATTTATCGTGCACGGTGAAATTGTCAAAGCGCGAGGCTTTCGGAAGAGTTTGTATCGATGGAAATTGTGAGCTACGGAAACCCGTAAAAATTCTAGAGCGAAATTTCGAGGGGTTTGGAAGCGTGGCAAGATTGCAGGCTGCGTCGAACGGCCTTCGAAACTGCATCGTTGAGTTTAGCGTCGAAACCGCAGTGCTATGGAACCGTCGAATGTCTCCTTGTTCCATTTCGTTTCATTTTATTGCTTTTTTACCGACATCCTGAACTGGTCTGTTTAATATTGGACCAGCGATCTTCGACGGTCGTGGCCGTTATGACCGGAGTGCGGTGAAATAAATATTCCAATAAAGTCTTCAATTCGTCAGATTTTCAATTCGCCTCTGTAACGAAAATGTTAAAACATTCTGATCCTAGCCCGATATCAACAATACCGAATTTTATTTTATATAATTATGAATTACTTCGAAGTTGCACTTCAAAGCTGCAGAGTTTCTTTTTTTAGGAGATCCTATAGTATAAAATTATTGATAATTATTTACAATGTTACAACATTCTCAACCTAGTCCGATATCAACAAAACCGAATATTATTTTATGTAATTGTGAATTACTTCGAAGTTCTACTTCAAAGCTACGGAGTTTCTGTTTTTAAGTGACCTTATATAAAATTATTGGTAATTATTTACATTAGGGGTTGCCTCACTGATTTTGATGACCTTCAAATATGTTGTCAAGCTCATCATTTTGAACAACTTTTCCCTATACATGTTACTGCCGCTCGGTTTTAATTTTCGAGATATTCGCAAAAAACTAATGTTAATACTGTATTGAATTTTCGTATATCGTTTTAAAATTATGCGATCAGAATGAGTTGTGATTTGGTCGTGGAGGTGGCGGAGAAGACCACGCATACGAGAATCCAGAAGTAGTCTTTCAAAATTCAAAGCTCACCCTATGTATATGCAGGAATACGAAAATTCAAAACAGTATTAGCAATAGTTTTTTACAAATATCTCGAAAACTAAAATCGTTCTGCGGTAACGTGCATAGGGAAAAGTTGCTCAGAATGATGACCTTGACAACATATTTCAAAGTCATGAAGAACAGTGAGGAAGTAATGTAAATAATTACCAAAGTATTTTTTATTTACGTACCAAATGAGATCAGATATAAGTACGTGTCCTTTCCAGTCTATTCGAAGATCCATTTCTAATCTACTAAAAATATTGATAAATAAATGAATATAATCTATTTTATGGAAACGGTCCACTATGGTGGAACGGAACGATAATATAGAGTTTGCATAATCGGTTTAGTCGCAGCACCATCGTACATTCGAGCAGTATACTATTGTTTCAGTGCGTGGGGGATTGAAATAGCCTCCATCCTACGGTAGATTCATCGTCGCTGATGGAATATCGTTCGAAATTGAACAATGGAGGACCGTATCGTGCGATACACGATTGTAAACCCTGTTTTCGCTGTATCTCCACGGCGAAGAGGAAGCGAGCCAATATTCCCGTGAAAATGACAATACCGACGCCGGAAGGGGCGAGAAGTATTCGTTATTGAACTTGGACGACGCTATCTCTGCCGAGAATAACAGATATTTACCGGTTTCCCTCTGCGTGTCCGTTTTCCATCGATTCTTCGAGCTAGGCGCGTGATGCTGTGCCTCTTAGTTTTAGATCGACTGGGATATTGAATATTATGAATAATTCATGCAGTTGTTGCACGAGTTGCACGAGCCTCGTGTTCCGGAGAGGATTACCGTAAGGGAGAAGTGTGAGGCATAGTTTAAAGGACATCGAGGTCCTGGAGAATGGTTTTTAAAATGAATATCGTCGGAGGACACCGAAGGCTTTGTAGACAGAGTCGGTAAACATTGTAAAGAGACCGTTAAAGGTTCTTAAAAAATTTGTAAAAATTATTTTGAAGTCTTGCAGTTTTTATAGAATTTCTGTTAGACGTACAGGTATTTTCGAACAGGAATTAATCGTAGACGTAGACTAATGTCTCGGGTCGAGCGTGCATTGTGATCCAGGAGGATCCAATGGCATTTCTAAACGCGTGCTGAGAGCTGAGAGCCAGCCGAGTCCTTGACGAGATGAGATGCACCCGCCGGGATGCCAACGGGGGCACACGTTCACCGTAGAATAAATATGGGGAGCCGTAGGGAAACCAGTTTTCGTAGTTCACCACACAGTGCAACGTGCCCCGTCCCCCCTTTCTTCTCTTTTCATTTTTAATCTTTCTCTATTGACCTATGCAACGCACGGGACCACCAGAAAAAATCGACGAGAGACCCACTAATGGAGTCTCGGACCCTTCGCCTCGTTGACTTCTCATTTTGTTCGTGTGCTTCGCCGGAGGACCACCGCCATTATGCTTCTCGAAGATGGTCCCAACGGTGCAAACATCCTTGAATTCATTTCCTTAATTTTTATCGATTTTTCTAATTGTTGTTTCAATAAAAAGACTGTGGATTTGAAATTAAAAATGATGATGCTTGAATTTTCATTTCGTTTGTGCATCCGTTAATGGAAGACCGCCATTATGGTTTTCGAAGATGGTCCGAATGGTTCAAACATCCTTCAATTCATTTCCTTAATTTTTATCGATTTTTTTAAATAGTTGGTGCAATAAAAAGACTGCAGAGTTGAAATTAAAAATGACAATGCTTGAATTTTCATTTCGTTCGTGCACCTGTTGATGGAAGACCGCCATTATGGTTCTCGAAGATGGTCTGAACGGTGCAAATATCCTTCGATTCATTTCCTTGATTTTTATCGATTTATAGGAGATACTTGTTTTAATAAAAAGACTGCGGAGTTGAAATTAAAAATGATAATGTTTGAATTTTCATTTTGTTTATGCACCTGATGATGGAAGATCGCCATTTTATTCTCGAAGACAGTACGAATGATTTGAACTTCCTTGAATTCTCTTAATAAAATGATGTATGCACCGTTCATCGATTAGAACGACACTTGTAAGATCGATAACGCGTTCCTTACTAGGAGATCATGCGATCATAGTCGTCGATCTCGGGGTTGTCCTCCGAGAAAACCCAGAAATTACGTTTCGCACGCGAGAATCGAATGCTGAAGGTTACATGGTTACGTAATCGAGTAGCACAGTGACCCACAGACCTTTTTCCCCTGCTCTTTTCTTCTTCCTCGATGCTTGCAACAATCACGAGAGCTCTCCTTGCCACGATCCTCGAGAGCTTCTTCAGGATCAAGAAGCGAAACGGTCGACGATCGATAAAACCGAGGGGAGATTCGATCGGGAAGATCGATGGATTATCTTCGACGATCTTGTACAGGGGATCGATTAGCACAATTGATTTACAAGTGGAATTATCGATGACTCTTTCAAGGAGAGAAAACGATCGATGAATGATCGTTTAAGTGGAGAGTCACGATTCATTCCTTGTTGTGGGATTGTTCTTTCGTAGTTTAATAAGTTGTTCCTAGTTTAATACTATTCTTTAGTAGTTTTTGGACCCGTTAGAATTATTTTCTTAATCTTCAGTTATTTTGTAATCGTTGAAATTGAAATTTATCTAAGAATTTAGAATGAAAATCGTGATACATTTATGATCGAACATGTGCCAACCATTTTCAATATATTCAGGTGTTTTATATGTATATATGTATATTGTATCTACGTTGATCGCAGCAAAGGTTGCATAATTTTACGCGTTTCGAATGCTCACAATAAAAAATCATCCAATTAGAACGTTAAAGGATCGAGGAAGGAGATTTAATGATTTCCGAAGAGCCTGTTCAAACGATTGTCCGACGACTGCACAATGGTTTGAGGAAGAGGAGAGTTTTAGAGGCTCGTAACCGCCGAAATAACAGTCGACGATCGAGGAAGAACTTTCTCCGAAAGAAGCGTTCGAACGAACTATACTCTCGCGTCAAAACACAGTGGATCCGATACCGTACGCGCACGGCCAAGTAGAAAGCGCATCGATTTTTGATTTATGGAAGGCCTGTTGAATATTTATGGAGGCGTTCCAGAATTCCAGAGGGCGATCGACTACTTCTCACTACGATAGAATATATTTTTTTCGAGCTACCATGGGTAGATTCGATGCGCGGAAAAAACAAATGAATTTCAAAGGATTTTCTTTTAATATTTATTTAACGTCGCCCATAACTTTTTGCTAAGGTTAATTCGCGACAGGACCTACAGTTTATTATGGTGGGTTCGGAACTGGGCCCCACCATATTAAATATTACAATTTATTTATTATTATTATTATTTATTATTATAGACGGACAAAAGCCCTTTTTGTATAAGTATTTACAAAGAAAAGGAAAAAAAGAGAAAGATACAAGACTACTTATCGAATAAGAAAGAAAAAAAATAAAATAATATAAAATAAAATATAATAAAAAATAAAAATAAAAATAAAATGATCATATAATACTGCGTAGTTGCATTTGAAAATTTTGCAAAGATTCAATGAAAAAATCAATAGTGCATGATTGTTGCAATAATGTGATTCATTTGATTAATTAATGTAATCAATCATAAATTTAAAAATACATAAAGTACATAAATTTAAAATCAATTGAAAAATTTCTCATCGAAGAGACAGACAAACAAACAAACAAAAAAAACGTGGTAAAATTGATTTATCATTATGTAATAATTGTATGATAATTTCGGAGGTGCGAATAAAATATGAAAAAAAATATGATTGAAGAGAAAAGTTGACGCGAGAAGGTGACGGTTTTCGTGGTCGGGAAAGTCTGTGGAGAGTGTCTGGACGACGTCGAAGCGCGCGACGACGCTCTCCGACAAGGAGAGAGAAGCCGTTTCGAAATACGAGATGCGCATAATTATGCGCGCCTACTTAGATGCATCGGGAATGCAACGTAGTCGTCCCCTGTTTTTCTGGCACGCCCCGAGCTGCCGTCCACCTTTCGATCGGCCTTTGTGATGCCACCCGAGAGTTGTTGCCTTTTAAGGCGCATAACGTCTTCTCCACCGTAATTCGACGCCTGGCACACACTATACCTAACTATACTCACGGTGTCCCGCCGACTACCATGAATTTTTCCCAGCCGATTATACTAATCTCCACTGTCGCGACGTCGCGTCGTGACCACTCGGAAATTGTCCGAGTTATCGGCGTGATAGTGCACGATTCGTGACACCTTCGCTCACTATCACATTTCCTCCTATTGTTCAACCTCACATCAGTACGTTCACGATTATAATCTCGATAGAAGAATATTAATATTATTATTATTTATTATAGATGGACAGAAGCCATTTTTACATAAGTATTTACAAAAAAAAGAGAAAGATACAAGACTACTTATCTAATAAGAAAGAAGGTACATGCACACAAAGATAAAGAAAAAATAATAATACTGGTACAATCTAAAATATCATAATAAATAAATTATCATATAATCCTGTTTATAGGATTTTAATTTTTAATTTTCTGCACTTTAAATAGAAAATGTGAACGTGCTAAAACAATCGATTTTAAAATTAACATGATTACTTGAAAAATATATTTTACAAATTATGGACCCACTGCAATTAATCATTTATCATCCAGCTGTTAATATACGTTCCCATTTTCGTTCCAAAATTGCACCACAAAAAAAAATTCACCTCGAATGAACTACATTCACATCTGACTCGATCAATATCTGCATTGCAGCAAAAAAAAAATGTTCCAAGGGCTGAGTTTAAATTTGAGAGTGACGGGAGGATCGATATGGGAGAAGAATCAAAAATTCAAAAGGTGGCTGCAGTAACGACAAAGAAATTTCTAATTCTAATAGAGGACACCGATATCGATGTTAATGACGTCTACGTGGTCCGCGGATGTCCCACATTAAATTTCGGGCCAGCAGAAGCTGAAACACCATGGACTCAGCACGATGACCCGTCCATGGTCAAGGTGAAAATCACGTCGAGGTGCGCGTCGATCATACGAAACAGCTCTTCCGGCACGTGACCGGAATCGAGTCGCATCTGATCTCTGATCTGAGATCCATCATCTAACCAGGTTACAATCCTTGGGACGGATTTCGAAAATTTGAATATGCTTCCACACCCTCGCCTTTTACTTCCAGTATTTTATGAAGTTATAGTGGGGCAGAAAAATGTCCAAGAAAATTCTTTTTCAAATTTTGATTTTGAATTGAAATCCCTGGACCAATTAATTAATTGATGAAATATTTTGATTTTGAAATCACTGGACCAATTACGAGTTTAAATTGAATAAATAAAAAGAAGAAACTCTTGCTCAACGATAACAAGAAGAATAATTTCTAGCTTGTATTTACAGTATTTAGGAAATTATATAGTTATAATTTATTAAATTTTCTATAACTTCAATATATAAAAATAAATATATATAATTTATGTAAAATTTGAGGGGATTTATAGTTCTTATATTTCTGAAGTTATAGTGGGACACAAAAATGCCCAAGAAAATGCTGTTTCAAATTTTGATTTTGAATTGAAATCCTTGAACCAATTAATTAATCGAATCAATTAAATTGAACAAATAAAAAGAAGAAATTCTTGCTCAAGTACCACAGTGATTTTCCGCCTCGTTTTCCGATCGTTAGGCAAGCCACGATTTTCCTTCCGGTTGCACAAGACTTCTCCGTCACCCGGTGCATAATCTCGACATCGCGATGTATCTTCTAAGCAAAAGAAATTATTTGTTTGCCGCAAGACGTGCGGCTTTCGACGACTCACAGAGAAGAAAAAAAAGACCGACTCGCTGGCGGCACGTCGTCGTTCGTATCCGTCCGCAAAGGTTTAATTACACTAATTCAAGCCGAGCGTAAATCGTAGAATGCTCATCCCCGTCGGGGAAGAAGAAAGGTGGTTTGCCTTGTAGCGACGATCCACGTGTCGGACGATCTAAGCAGTCGTTGGCGAGACATAGAAGAAAAAGGACGAGCTTTCAAAAGGATCTCGAAGGATCGTCGCCATTTATTCTTCTAATATAATAAAACATCCTGATGGTTATTAATAGGCTGCGGGTGTTTATGCAATTTTAAATTATTTGTTGATGCAACATACATCAAATAGTATTAAATTGTATCTGATGGGTTCGAATTTTTTAAAGAATTTGTATAAGCAATAAATGCATAAAGAAATCCAAGAAAATGCATCAAAGAAAAAGGAGGACAGTGCTGATACGTTCGAATTTTTTAAAGATTTCTATAAGCAATAAATGCATAAAGATCCAATATATATAATAGTTCATCTACCCAATGTGGGTGCGACGCGTATTGAAACGAAGAAAATTGTTGTCTCCTGCGAGTACAGAGATTGAAAAGTAAATACCAAAGCAGCAAGGTCCCCGGAGAACGCGAGATCAAGAATCGAAATCGGGTCACCGGGGATCGCGGTTCCCATGGCGGACCACGTGGAAGGGGAACGAGCACACAATTACACAATTATGCCAGAGCCTGTAATTTTCGGTTTTTAACGTTTTCTTTTCCGATGAATGAGCCATTGGACAAGGTGAGCTACCTTTTTTCCTCGAGCAACTTCTGTTTGGTGGCACGGTGAATGAAAGTGGCGCGGCTCCGTACATCGAAATTGATCCAGCTCGGTCAACTGGAGATCGAACGATTATCATCGAATATCGGTCATTATTCTTAGCTCTGTCCTCCTTTTTCTTTGATGCATTTTCTTGGATTTCTTTATGCATTTATTGCTTATAGAATCCTTTAAAAAAATTCGAACATATCAGCTCTGTCCTCTTTTTTCTTTGATGCATTTTCTTGGATTTCTTTATGCATTTATTGCTTATAGAACTCTTTAAAAAATTCGAACATATCAGCTCTGTCCTCCTGTTTCTTTGGTGGATTTTGTAGACGATTTATTGTGATTATAATTTTTTATTATTCAAATGTCCACGAGCACATTTATATTTCTTGGTAATTTTCATACTATGATATACTTTAAACTGTTATCGAGAAATAAAAATTTTACTGTCTAAATGCAGAAAAATCAGTCCCTTCCTCCACCTCTCTCTAAAAGGATTCGAAAAGTAAAATTTTCGTGGTTCCAAAATTAATGCCATTGGATATGAATTTGTTAATGCTGAAGTTGGATTGCAAAGGTGAGAACTTCATTATCAATTAAATAATTTTCCACTTAACGAGAAAGTTTGCTCTATAGAACCTTTGGTTTTTCGTTCTTTCTTTCCTTTTTCTTTTTATTTATTGACATTGAGGTTAACTTGAACTATATAATTTACATTGTTTTAATTTTTACAGACGCAATTATATATAAAAAGTTTTTCTTGATAATGGTCTTAAACTAGACTGAGACGTTGAAAACATCAATTTAAGTTATTAACTAGCAATTGTTCTCAACAACGCTGCTCCATAAACGAAACACGCGAACCTCATGAATAAAATTCGCATGGCGTTCAACGCGTCAACGAAATCGTTTGAAGCCTTTCTAATCCTTTCTCATTTTTATAGAGTTCAGTGTAGAACCAGAAAATGCTCCAATACAAACTCCGCGTCTATTTTTCGATATTCCCGAGCTGTCGACCGTAACCCTTCACATTATCAAGAACTAGCGAAGACCGTATTGGAATCGATAGATGACGGCAGAGCCCTCGAAACGGAAACGAACGTGCTGTTAGGTCGCGATCGAAAGGATCGTTTCTCTCGTTCAGAAAAGGCATCGAAAGAGAAATTCTGCTTAGGCGTAGACGCGTGTCGAGCTGTGTCCGTTGCCGAGAAAGAAGGTGGTTCACCTTGCAGACACAGCCTTCCGTTATTCCTCGTAATAGACGCCACGGCCAGACCGATATCGATTCGCCGTCGATGGCGAGAAAATCGAAGCCGGCGATCGAGCTTTCCTCGAATCGGTTCTCTTTCGCTTCGCGTTTCCAACCGGCACACGACTTTGCCACTTAACACACTAGAAACGAGAAAAAATTCTACTACCAACAGAAATTCTCTCTTTTTCTTTAAACACTTATGCAAAAGTTTCAGCAGTCCGTTTATAATAAATAATAATAAAAAATTTTTTTAGATTGAATATGGAAGATGTCAGGAAACAAAGTTGATATTTTTGGCACAAGGATTTTATCAATTTAATTGAAAGCAATTTTGCGATATCAACTTTGTTTGAACATACGATCGAAATTTTTTTTAGATTGAACATGGAAGATGTCAGGAAACAAAGTTGATATTTTGACGCACAGATTTTATCAATTTAATTGAAAGCAATTTTGCAATATCAACTTTGTTTGAGCATACGATCGAATAATAATAAAAAAATTTTAGATTGAATACGGAAGATGTCAGGAAACAAAGTTGATATATTTGGCGCACAGATTTTATTAATTTAATTGAAAGCAATATTGCAATATCAACTTTGTTTGAACATACAACCGAATAATAATAAAAAAATTTTAGATTGAATATGGAAGATGTCAGGAAACAAGGTTGATGTTTTTGGCGCACAGGTTCCATTGATTTAATTGAAAGAAATTTTGCAATATCAACTTTGTTCGAACATACAATCGAAAAAAAGTTGATGTCAGGAAAACAGCTGAATTGTAGAAACGATGGTGGCTGGATAATTGATTATTAAAATAAATAGTTATTCGAACCAATTTTTCTAGCCGAAGTCTATTACTTTGGTAATAGATATTGATGTCTCTAATAATTAATTTCTCTCTCTCTCTAACAAAATTATTAGATCACGAATTTCAGAGCGAGTCAAATAATTTCTTTTTGGTTTTCTGCCGGAGGGCTTTTGTCTTCTAATTCGGAGAAAGCCGAGACTGAGATAAGGGAGACAGAGAACAACATCGATTATCCCTTTCTCGACGTTTATCACCAGCGACTGGAAAATTTATGAAGCTCCCGGGGACGGAATTAACATTGCTATGGTTCTGACATTTACTTCAAATCGCTCGTGAAACGGCTTTCTAGTGTCCCGAGGATTGGGAAACACCCGATGACTTTTTTTCTCTTCTCTGGAATTCACGGCGAATTTCAGATATTTTTTTTCCTCCTGAGATAATCGGCAGAAACAGTTTCGAAGACGATCTCTTATGAAATTGAACGTAAGTTTCAGCTATTTATGCAAGCGTTATGATAAATATTGCGCAAAGTATCGACGAGCGCAACAGTCTCGTTAAACTCGGTGCTGTCGACGCGTGACGAGAAACGTTTGTTCGACGTTTGCAATTAAAGGTCAGTTAACTAGTTTCATTGAAAGCTGCGACATGAGGACACGCGCCCTCTCTCTCTCTCTCTCTCGAGGGCGAATTTATTTTCTCGGGCCGAAGGGAAACTGGAAATGTCAATTACTTTTTTTTTTTACACGAGATTACGCCGCTAGAGAGAACGGTCTCCGCATGAAATTCAATCTGCGAGTCGCGCTCGAGATTTTGCCATTAAATTTTCCCCTGGCGCATTTTTTTTTGTTCATTCAATTGAATTCTATTTACTTGACCACGGAATTTTTCTTGGCTGCTTCCTGCTAGATGCGGCATTTTTATAGAAACGTTGAAATATTTTATTGTAAAAAAATTATACAATTAACTTGTCATTTACAATTTTTTTATCGAATATCTTTCAAGTTATCTTGGATGAATTTTATACGATAATGTTTATTTAACAACGCGTGATAAATTGGCTAATCGGTACTGAACTGTAAAAGACACTTTCCACTTTTTAAAAATTGTTCAGACCATTTATGAAGCTATTATAATTTCAATTTTAACAAAAGCATTTCATATGAATGTTATCTAACACTATCAACTGTAAAAAAAATAGAAGACTGAAGAAAATTGTTCAGACCATTTCTGAAGCAATTATAATTTCAATTTTAACAAAAATATTTCATATGAACTTTATCTAACACAATCAACTGTACAAAAAAAAGATGAGAGACTGGAGTGTTTTATGAAAAGTTCGAAATGCAAAAGACGCTTGCAAAATATGAAATATGACTCGTAAAAACCGTAATAAAACAGGACCTTGTAAAACCTCGTGCAGTTTAAACGTTTTTTCGCAACTAGAAAGCTCCCCGGAATGAAGAGATCTCATTTCAATGTTTTTGAATTTCAAATCTGTTTGGCTGGCTGTCAAAATTTCCGAGGACATAATTGCAGCAGTCACGTACGACATTAAATATTAATCTCGCGAACAGATCGAACAGATTGTTTTCGAGACAATGCCCCGAATACACCCACGCTTCTCGATTCTCGGCCGGCATGTTTATTTATCAGGTGCCCACCAAAATTTCGGTTTAGAAAGGTGTCCCTGTCACATTCGGGTCGAGAGAGACTTTCTTCGGGACTTGTTCAACACTGACTTGCATATCGTACGCATTATTCAAATCGTTGCCTAGTTAACAACATCCTTGTACCATTTGAATTATTTAACTGTCCCATTTCATTCGAAAATGTGCCTTGATAGCTGCTGACAGCTACAATCAATATTCGAAACGTTATCTCGTTCAAAAATTCTAATTTATTTATTTATTAATTATTCGATTAAAATTCGCGTGGAAAATATCGAAATTGAATTTTATTGAAACACTAACGACTGCTTCTTTTATCTCGATTGAAGATCGTTAATAAATTAAGCAATTTTGCAAATAACTATAACTTTTTACCAGATAAGCCCAATATACTGAGCTATTTTATTACTTTTTATTACAATAATTATATATATATATTTATATTTCAATATTATATTTTAATTTAATATTTATTCAGATAAGCCCAATATAATGAGCCATTTTATTACTTTTTATTACAATAATTATATATATATTTATATTTCAATATTATATTTTAATGTAATATTTATTCAGATAAGCCCAATACAATGAACTATTTTATTACTTTTTATTACAATAATTATATATAAACACTAAAGAGTTCATCATTAATTATTGTTAAAATTATTATTAAAGTGTAATCAAAGTGTAACGCGGCAAAAAGTTGAAATTTTGCAAGGAAATTACAGGTATAGTTTAATTATGGAACGGCAATCGTGCGATCCATGTTAATTGTATATGACTAAGCAAAGTTCTACGAACAGATTTGTCCATTCACCGAGAAACTACATACATGCTAGCGTAAAATGGCCACTGAATTAATTCGAATGGTTCTCGCGTCGACAAATATTGCCAGCAAACAGGAACAGATCGTGCTGGGACTTGTAAAATCCTCGGTTTTCAGGCAACACTGCCTTGTCTTTATAAAGTGCTTTTCCTTTGTTCGCTAGTGTGATACATCGCATAATGATCGGCGAACACGCATGCCGCGAATGTCAAATCTCCCGCCGAGAAGTCGAAAATAAACTGGCTCGAAGAACCGTCCTCCGAACCGGAAGACAACTGCGCCATTATGAGAAACCGGTGTCATAAATTGTACTAAACATAATCTAACATTTTAAGAATCCTCGAAATAGTCGACGGACAATAAACCAATTGTTTTAAATTTTAACGCAAACTCGAATGGTTTGTGTATAATTTTGATTTTTTTTAAGAACAAATTTAAACATTTAACATTTTAAGAATTCTTGAAATAGTCGACAGATCATAAACTAATTGTTCTAAATTTTAACGAAAGCAATGGCTCGAATGGTTCGAATAATTTTGATTTATTTAAAAACAAATTTAAACATTTAACATTTTAAGAGTCCTTGAAATAGTTGACAGATCAAAAACTAATTGTTCTAAATTTTAAGGCAAGGCTCGAATGGTTCGTATAATTTTGATTTATTTAAAAACAAATTTAAACATTTAACATTTTAAGAATCCTCGAAATAATTGAAGGAGCATAAACCAATTGTTCTAAATTTTATAACGCAAGCACGAATGGTTTGTATAATTTTGATTTATTTAAAAACAAATATAAACATTTAACATTTTAAGAATCCTCGAAATAATTGAAGGAGCATAAACCAATTGTTCTAAATTTTATAACGCAAGCTCGAATGGTTTGTATAATTTTAATTTACCTTAAAAAAAAAGAATGAAATATCACAGAATCCAGGTTCTCGATTCGAGAAAACCAATTCGTATATTTCCGAGAGAAATAGAATTCGCTTGAAATTGAAAAAAATGCGGACACGTGGAAATGAATATTTGAGTACTCACTTGCGTCTGGACGCTTGGATGAAATGAAAGACGCCCTGGAAACAGGGGCGTCGTCCCACGGAATTTCCACGGTATATGCACTCAGAAGAATATTTGCAGATCGTTGGCACGGCAGTGAATAATTTCACACCGAAAATGTTAACAGTGCACGGCGTTCACTTTGGAGGACGACGGTCGACTGATGACCCTTCGTTAATGGCGTGTCATTCGAAGGTCCATGCCATCGGCACTTTGTTTACACTCCCTCCACAACCTTAATTGAACACCTGTGAATTATCATTTCTGATCGGTCATAAATTTCCAATAAATCTTACCTGACTGACCTTTCGATACCATCCTTAACATTTAAAGTATTTAAACACTATTTCCCATGATTTATATTCTTGCTCTATAAATATTCTTTTTAAACAATTAATACCATGCATTATACATTCTCGTAATACCTTTCATGATACAACGTAATAAATTAGTTGGTGAACTTTAACAATATGCAGGGGCGTCGCTTTAAATATGATGGTCTACGTTCATGAAATAAAATTTTCTGCAACATTATAAACTAGTTAAAAAATAATATTATTATTTATTATGGACGGACAGAAGCCCTTTTTACATAAGTATTTATAAAGAAAGAAAAAAGAGAAAGATACAGCATGTGCGCAAAGACAAAGAAGAAAAACAAAAAAAACTGGTACAATCGATAAGTATTATCATAAAATCC